>JAJOZX010000785.1:265000-340000 GCA_023014485.1 Bathynomus jamesi
GAAATGTTTCGTGATGTTTGCGATTCCATTGCTTCGCGTTATCAGCAGTGCCTGGACCAGAACGGACGTCAGTTTGAAAACAGGCGTTGACAAAACAATTAAATAATATCTGTAGATTCTATTACATTTTGAAAATGAAATGTATTTTAATAAACACTGCCTTTATAAGTATTTAAAGTGTGTATACATTTTTTTGGGACGCCCTGTATATATACATATATATATATATATACACAGGGTGTCCCACAGGTCTGGAACCATAGGGTAAAATAAGTAATTCATGTTTTTCCGTTTATGCAAGTGCCCATGATGTATTTAAGTAAGGAAGAATGCATGCAAGTAATTCTGTTCGTAGGAAATCGGATTCAGAGGGAGATCGCTGAGGAATTTAAGAGATTGCATCCGGACAGCGCGCCGATAACACACAGCTGTGTCGGCAAACTTCTAGCAAAGTTCAGGGAAACGGAATCCATAGGAGATAAACCACGCAGTGGACCTCCGAGGACATCCACCGACGATGACACAGCCGCTACCATCCTCGCGCATTTCACAAACAGTCCCCAAAAGTCTCTTCAGCGTTTTTATTGCCGTTTTTATAATTTTGCCCTATGGTTCCAGACTTACGGGACACCCTGTGTGTATATATATAATATATATATATATATATATATATATGTATACACTACGCCAAAACGATTGTCTCTGTCTTGGCAGGCTTCTAAACCAGCCGGCTGTGATCCTAAAGCCGCTCAGGATGGAAGACCCCATTATGCGCCGAGACCTGCCAGCGAAAACATCGCCGCTGGTGGCGCTGACAGCGGGCTTCCTCTACATATTTGCACTCTCTCCTGGCTTCCTCTATATATTTACACTCTCTCCTGGCTTCCTCTACATATCTGCACTCTCTCCTGGCTTCCTCTACATATTTTCACTCTCTCCTGGCTGAAAGTTGGCTGCCTCTATTTTGCAACACTATTGGCTGTGTCATGGCAGGCTTCTTAGCCAGCTGGCTGTGATGCTGAAGCCGCCCAGGATGGAAGACGCCATGATGCGCCGAGACATACCAGCGAGAACATCTTCCCTTCTCTCTTCTCCTCTCTTTCCTTTTATTACCCTTGTTAGGTTAGGTTACCCCCTTTGGAGGGTCTACCCCCAGGCCCTCTTCAAACCAACTCTCCTCCAGATTAGGTTACCCCTCTTCCCCCTTCATGCATACCCCCTCCTTGGAGGGTCTAACCCCTGTCCCTCCATGTTGTATCCCCCGTCTCTCCCCTTGGAGGGGTTAACCCCCCCTCCACCACCATTATTGATCATGTTGCATTTAATTGATTTGCACTCTACGTTTTTGTGGGGATGCTACTAGCCCAGAGTGGAAAACAGTTTTCGAAAATAAAATAAGAAAAATAAAACAAGAAAAGAAGCTGGAAATTTCAGAAAAATATGCTCCGAAAGCACAACCTAAAGGAAAGAGGAACTGGTTTGAGAGGAAAAAGCGAACAATTTTCTGCAAAAGAGCGTAGAGGAAAAGTTAGTTAATTTTTTCGATAGGGCCATACAAGCCCTGATTCAGGGCCATACAGAGAGGGAAGAGGAAAAGGCGGCAGTGACGGCACGAGGGGGGTGCATGTGGGGAGCTAACCATTCCCTGGGCCCTGGCTCGTGGGAGGCGCCGAAAATGGATTACACAATCCATAAATTTGATACCCCATATGATGATTTAAAAAATTTTTTTATAGTCATTGAATAAATTTCTCATTTATATAATTATTTAACTTGAACTAATTATTCAAATTATTTCATTATTATTTCAAATATTGAATTATTCATAAATAAACAAGTATATATATATAACAGCAGGGTGTTTCATAACATGTGGGTCACACTTTCATGATGGATTCAGGGCCTGAAAACAATGAAAAAAGTTTATATAAACATATCCCCGAAATCGCTTTGTTTCCTTTGTTACAGCCCGTTATGTGTTCCAGCAAGTATCCGCCTTACCTTTAAAGGAAGTGCTCAAAATGACCGCCTTGCGCTTGAATACACGCCTGAACACGCCTCGTCATACACTGCCTGATGACGCGTTCAAACATTCTAGATATTGCTCGGATTTTCTGGCATCCTTGTTCTACACGTTGGCGAAGCATTTCAACGTTGTTAATGGGTGTCACGTAAATGATGGATTTCAGATGACCCCACGGATAAAAATCTAGTGGATTCAGGTCCGGGAGCGAGCAGGCCACCCAATGAGTCCTCCACGGCCTATCCATTTATCAGGGAAATGGTCATTCAAATAGTCTCTGGCTACTCGACTAAAATGAGGCGGAGCGGCGTCATACATAAATCACATACGACGTCGGACACCAAGAGGAACTTCATCTAGTAAATCGCTTAAATCATTCCTTAAAAAATTGGAATAGGACTCTCCTTTTAATCTTCCAGGCAAAGCAAAAGGACCGATTAAGTTGTCGCCAATAAGTCCTGCCCGTACATTGATACTAAATTGTTGTTGGTGCCTTGATTGGATGATGGCATGCGGATTCTCTTCGGCCCAGTGATGAGTGTTGTGAAAACTGATCATGCCATTTGCTAATACATTATAATTGTAATTAATTCTCGATAAAACGGTTTTTAAATGGTTAAAATTGATAAATAAATGATGAAGCTTATTTGTTTCAAAATACCTGTGAAGCTGCTGCTGCTATGAGATACTAAGTGGATTGTCTCTTCACTTGCTTCTTTGTCCCTCTCTACTTTTTCTCTTCTTTGACGTTCCTTTTCCGCTCGCTCTGCACGCCTTTCGTCCTTTTCTGCTAGTTGAATGTCTACACCTGTCATAAAACCTCGCCGCCATGGTTCCCGCTGCGCAATTAAGAAGTCTTTGTCTTCTTGTGTGGATATTAGGTTCATGACTTGTTGGTGAGCGATGTCAAAGAGATTGGGCAAGGTGTCTTGAAACTCTTTTCTCTGCTTCAGAGTAATATCGGATTCCCGAGCGTTGCTTTTCTTGAGGTTTTGCCATTTCGAGTGAAGTTTTTCGAGCTTTTTATTCACATCGCATTCGAATGACGTAGAGATTCTTGCTTTATTCCAGATATCAAGGATCGAATTTGTTGTTATCTTAATACTCTCCTTCAATGTTTTTTCTCAACATTATGATGATAGAAAAGAAGAGAGAAGCTATCACCTATCGATGGAAGTTTACTTTGAAGGAGTTCAGGTAGAGGCTGTCCAACGAGCCAAACTTCTGTTTTTTTACGAGTAGCTGGTTTTACTGTTTTGGACATGATTATTTAATTAACAAAAAAAGCCTGAAATACAAACAAACAGATGAATAAACCACTCCAGAAATATACACAAAAAACTTCTGTCGTGAACAATTTTTCAGATGCAAGCAGCACTGACGAAAACAGGTTTGTGCTGCTTAGGACAAAGTGACAGTGTTGATACGCCAGAAGGGAAATTTTACTGCGCATGCGCAACCTCTAAATGTTGCATATGAAACTCATATTCAACCAGAAGGGTTTTATATACTGACTGCACAAAATGATAGGGTCGGACAATCACATATTAATACTTCATATTTTCGAAGCACCCTAATATATATATATATATATATGAAAATTATTTCACGAAAGTAAACACGTGAAAAATATTTATGATGAATAAAACCACGAAGGAAAGGAAACACAAAAAGGTGCTCAAGCGCTTTCGTCTAATGACATCCTCAGGAACACTGAAGTACATAAAAGGTTACGGCCTATACATAGGTTACAGAAAAAAATAAATAAATAACATACATACACACAAACACATATATATATATATATATATATATATACATACATATCTACACACACACACACACACATATATATATATATATTAGGGTGATGCAAAAAACTTATCATTTCAAAAACTTGAAGACACCCTCTAATTTTATTTAATTTAGTGTAAAAACTGAACATGCAAAATTTCAGCATAATTGAAGACATTTTAGAGGTTGCTACCATCCATTGAACATTTTGTATATTGTTATTTTTCAGTTTGTATTTATTGTACATTTATTTATTTTGCAGATTTCATCAAAAATGGTAGTCAGCAACATATAGCAGTCATAACAGACTCTGAACCTCTTTCCGTAAACCTTCTCATCCCTTTCATTGCTATAGACGCCGTGGCCGAACATTCTAGAATCATTTCTTTGCTGTGACGTCACTGTGGCGGCCGCGTCAGTGTAAGTGCGGCGTCACTGACTCAGTATCTTTGCTGCCTTCGCTGAGAGTGGTTGTATAGCAGTTGCTGAGTTGCACTCATGGAGCGGCATACGCGTCACAAAACAGTTGTTTGGCTCATAGGACATCCTATAGAGTCCTTCAAAGAAACCCAGCTTCCATCTAAAAGGGAAACATTAGCATTGTTTATGAACTACAAGATCAATAAAAAGCAACAGGTGAAAACAGCGGCTTTGTTGACTGCTAGAGATGTTATGGATGTGTGGGAAAAGGCACGCATCCCAACAGTGTTGAAATGTCATGTCGTGGAGAGAGTAAAGAAACTTTTCAACGAGTGGGAGAAACTAAAGAAGAACAGAAATAATAAGAAGAAGCAATCACCTGCACTACTTCAAAAACAAGAGAGCTGGCAAAATGACTTGCAAGATCTGTTTGACATTGCACATGCAAGTGCTCTTGACATGATAAAGATAGATGAAGATCGTGAGTTTTTGATGCTGCAACGACAAAAAGGAAGAAAAGGCAAAATGTCTGGAGTGGATAAAGTTTTTCACAAATGGAAGAGATTGCTAGAGAAAAGGAAACATTGCTTGAAAAGAAAAGAAAGATGGAAACAGCCGTTTTCGAAGCAGCAGTGCTCTCAAGTTAAAGTCCTTCAAGTTTGAATGAAGATAGTTCAAAATCAGAAGAAGAATTTGTTGCTGACCCTCAGCAGCCATCAACTTCGAGACAAAGTAGATCAAAGTCTAAGAGTGCAAAGCTTATGGATTCTTCAATGCTTGTATCTCTTGATGCTGCAAAAGTAAGTGATAGAGCTGCTTCGGAAATCTTGATCCCAACAATCAATGCTCTTGGGCAAAACCCTGAAGAATACAGTGTTGCTATTCATCGATACGGAGAGCAAGACAAAGGAACCGCAAGACAATGGCAGAAAATTTGAAGCAGGATTTCGAAACAAATTGCCCTCTCCAAATACATTGGGACGGCAAACTACTGGAAGATATTACTGGTCATGAAAATGTTGATCGACTGCCAGTTCTAATTTCCGGCCAAGGAGTTGATCAGCTTCTTGGTATTCCCAAACTTGCCAGAGGAACTGGTCAAAACATTGCAGATGCTGTCCATCAGTTAGTATTGGAGTGGAATATATCTGACCAAGTGAAGGGCATGTGTTTTGACACCACTGCCTCCAACACAGGTTCTAAGAGTGGTGCTTGTATGTTACTAGAGCAAAGATTGGATAAAGATATGCTGTGGCTGGCTTGCCGACATCATATTTTCGAAATAGTGTTAGAAGCTGCAGTTTCTGTCTCCTTGCCATCTTCTAGTGGCCCTGACATACAACTGTTTAAGAGATTCAAAGCAAAGTGGGTGGAAATTGACAAGAACAATTACCAAACAGCAACAGATGACCCTAACATTGCAGAGAAAATCTCAGATGCTGAAGAACTCATTCAATTTGCTCAAGCTCAGCTTGATGAACAGCAGCCTCGTGATGACTACAAGGAATTTCTCGAGCTAACGCTCATTTTCATCGGTAGTGCCCCCAAGTCAGGAATCAGCTTTAAAGCACCCGGAGCTTATCACAGAGCACGATGGATGGGCAAGCTAATTTACTGCATTAAAATTTGGATGTTTAAATCTCAGTTTAAACTAACTGAGAGAGAGGAAAAAGGACTGAGAGATGTTTGCTGCTTTTCAGCTGCGATATACATCAGATCGTGGTATCTGGCACCCATACCCTCATGCGCCCCCCGTTCAGATTTGCATTTTGTGCAAAGTCTGCAGCTCTACAAGCAAAAGGATGACAAAATTGCAAGTGCTGCACTCAATAAGTTTTTGAGACATTTGTGGTACCTCTCTGAGGAGCTTGTGGCGCTTGCATTTTTTGATTCAGCTGTTTCGCATGAGACAAAAAACAAAATGAAGCATGCTCTGCAGAAACCAGTTGACTCAAAACCGAGCAAACGAGCATCAATAAATCCTGAATCAGCTGGGCAGAAACAACTGCAGGATTTCGTTACTGCGAACACAAAAAGATTCTTTGAAATCCTAGAGGTGCCTTGCACTTTTCTTGAAAAAGATGCTGAAGAATGGAATGATGATGAAAGTTATGCGAATGCAAGAGATATCGCATATGGACTCAAAGTGGTAAACGACATTGCGGAAAGAGGTGTACGACTGATGGAGGAATACAACAAACTGATAACCAATGATGAAGAGCAGAAACAATACATTCTTCAAATTGTTAAAAGTTACAGGTCGTCACTCTCAAACAAAAACAAGAAAACATTACTCTTGCTTCACAAAAAACGAAAATAAACATACATAAGTGGTTATGATATGCCTACTGGGGAAACTTCCACATAAAAAAAAGTTAACGCGCTATACGCTGTACCTCAGAGGGTGGTGCGGAAATCAGCGTGCCTATTATTTACTATTTTATGAGCTCACTACGTACTATAGTCTAGAATGTCATCGTTTTTTTTCAAACTAGGTTAACTAGGTACATATCAAACCGGCTCCGGCGAAAATATCAACAAAACAATATTTTTGAGCACAAACTGATATACATTTATTTTTAAAGCTTGGTAGCAACCTCTAATTTTCTCTTTTTCAACCCCAAATTTCGCATACAATGCTTTCTTAGGAATATGAATAAAATAGGAGGGTGTCTCCCTGAAAATTGAAAAAAAAAAAATTTGACCCCTTTTTTGCATCACCCTAATATATATATATATAATATATATATATAATATATAATATATATATATATGCAATAAACGGAGAAGTAAAAATTAACAAAGAGGCATACAGATTTGTAAGGAAAAATATCGATTTTTAGCACAAGATCAAATGAATTATAAAAATACAAATTTATACTGGAAATCTGCCCGGGTTTTAACACTTTGCCTTTTATAGTCAAGTTTCGATATATATAAAATAAAATGAAGATTAAAAGTTAATAAAGTGGCATACAAGTTTACCAAAGATTTAGCGTCCTACCCTTTTTATCTAAATCTGTTTTGAAGGAATTTAAAACAACAGGATTGAGTTGAAAAAGACCTTTGCTTATGTTGAAGTTATTTGAAAGTTGGAGAATGGCAGACTCAAGAATATTTCTATTAACAATGTTGCTAGAGTGGAATAAAACTGAAGCATTATTCCAATCAATACAGTGGGATAACTCTGACAAATGGACAAAAAGAGCACCTGACAACTGTCCTGTTCTAACGGAATATTGATGCTGTTTTATACGCGTGTGCAAATCCTTTCCCGTCTGACCTATGTAAAAGGAATCACATTGTTTACACCCAATTTTATAGATAATGCCTGAATTATTGGTAGGGCTATTTTTTACTATGATATTTTTCACAATATTGTTATATGAAAATACTACATTAATATCAAAAAGTTTAAGTACATTAGCAATGCTTAAAAAGCCCTGGAAAAATGGAAGTACTAAAATATTTTTTGACAAAGTACGAGTGTTATTATTGACACGATAGAAAGTTCGTTTTGCCTTGTTGAGACAAGATTCCATAAACGCAGATGGATAACACAGATCACTTCCAATACCGTTGATTTTTTCCAATTCGGCATCGATGTATTCCGGACTGGCGATCCTAAGGGCGCGGAGAAACATTGATGAAAAAATGGCCTTCTTAGGGGGTGTCATGTCCCGAGTAAAAGTGTACGTAGGACAAATTGTTTGTTGTTTTCCGATAGATACTAAACTTAAAACCTGGGCTTTCCCTATGTACACGCACATCCAAAAATGGGATTGAATTGTCTTGTTCCACTTCTAAAGTAAACTTAATGGAGGGGACTTGATCATTTAACTGAAGGAGGAAGTTATCCAGGTCACGATTCATGGGCCAGAAATATTTTAGTACTTCCATTTTTCCCGGGCTTTTTAGGCATTGCTAATGTACTTAAACTTTTGGATATTAATGTACGGTAGTATTTTCATATAACAATATTGTGAAAAATATCATAGAAAAAAATAGCCCTACCAATAATTCAGGCATTATCTATAAAATTGGGTGTAAACAATGTGATTCCTTTTACATAGGTCAGACAGGAAAGGATTTGCACACACGTATAAAACAGCATCAATATTCCGTTAGAAAAGGACAGTTGTCCAGTGCTCTTTTTGTCCATTTGTCAGAGTTATCCCACTGTATTGATTGGAATAATGCTTTAGTTTTATTTCACTCTAGCAACATTGTTAACAGAAATATTCTTGAGTCTGCCATTATCCAACTTTCAAATAACTTCAACATAAGCAAAGGTCTTTTTCAACTCGATCCTGTTGTTTTGAATTCCTTCAAAACAGATTTAGATAAAAAGGGTAGGACGCTAAATCTTTGGTAAACTTGTATGCCACTTTATTAACTTTTAATCTTCATTTTATTTTTATATATATCGAAACTTGACTATAAAAGGCAAAGTGTTAAAACCCGGGCAGATTTCCAGTATAAATTTGTATTTTTATAATTCATTTGATCTTGTGCTTAAAATCGATATTTTTCCGTACAAATCTGTATGCCTCTTTGTTAATTTTTACTTCTCCGTTTATTGCATATATACAGGGCGTCCAAAAAAATGTATACACACTTTAAATACTTATAAAGGCAGTGTTTATTAAAATACATTTCATTTTCAAAATGTAATAGAATCTACAGATATTATTTAATTGTTTTGTCAACGCCTGTTTTCAAACTGACGTCCGTTCTGGTCCAGGCACTGCTGATAACGCGAAGCAATGGAATCGCAAACATCACGAAACATTTCGTTTGGTATTTGTGTGCATTCTCGTTCAATGGCTGCTCTCAATTCAGCGACTGTTGCAGGTTTTATAGCGTAGACTTTGTCTTTTAAGTATCCCCATAAAAAAAGTCTAGTGGTGTGAGGTCTGGTGAACGCGGAGGGTATTCTACGAAACCCCTTCGTCCAGTCCACATCCACATCGTGCCAAGTACCACTCGCAATACTCCACTCTTCGGTCCGGATCATCTTCATTAATAGCATGGACTAATCTTGGAATGTAACTTTTCCATTGACAGCGCTTCAAAATGCGTTGGACAGACGATTCTGAAATTCCTACCTCACGACTCGCTTGCCGCACAGATTTTCTTGGACTTTGGTGATACGTTTCCAGTACTCTTTCTTGCTTTGTGGGGTTTGTCGATGTCCGTGGTCTTCCGGAACGCTTCTTGTGGACATTCTGAACAGTTCCATCGGCTTCAAACTTATCTCTAATTCGAGTGATGGTAAGTCGCGTTGGTGGATCTGTTTGAAACTCCCTCCTAAACTGTCTTTGCACTTCAACTGCGTTTTCACACTTCCAGTAGCATTTTAGAATGAATTTCCTTTGTTCAAAGCTTAGTCTGACTGCCATTATTAATTCTAATGGGTTTAACTTGGAAAGAAAGAAACATCAATTGAGCTATCAGCTGTTAAAGTGTGTATACACATTTTTTTGGGACGCCCTGTATATATATATATATATATATATATATATATATATATATATATGTGTGTGTGTGTGTGTAGATATGTATGTATGTATATATATATATATATATATATATGTGTTTGTGTGTATGTATGTTATTTATTTATTTTTTTCTTTCTGTGACCTATATATAGGCCGTAACCTTTTATGTACTTCAGTCTTCCTGAGGATGTCATTAGTCGAAAGCGCTTGAGCACCTTTTTGTGTTTCCTTTCCTTCGTGGTTTTATTCATCATATATATATATATATATATATTTACATTTTAACTGCAAACAACACACAGTATAATTAATGTAAAGAATGACACTTGTGTGGAAGAGCGTTCCGCACAAGATGAGGAAGGAGAAAGAGCAAGCGAAAAATGAGGTACCTCCCAGGAATCGAACCCGGGATCATCCAATTGCCGGTTGGATATGTTAACCACTACACCAAGGACCCCGATTAGTCAGTACTCGTAATTCTCCCACATACGAGCGGAATCAAATGCCCTGAGGGGGTGATGGGGCACCTTCGCATGCCGTGCATATATACATTTTAACTGCAAACAACACACGCTCTTCTACACAAGCGTCGTTCTTTACATACATATATATATATATATATATATATATATATATATATATATATTAGGGTGTCACTTATTTTTCAGCTTTTACGTTTCCGTGCTCTGACCCCATCAAAGTATGCCATATGATGTGAGAACACCGTGTACAAAGTTTTATTGAGATATTTTAATATTTAGAGGTCGCTCAACGGCTTCGAAGTATTGGATACGAGATTCTCAGAAAGTGTGAATATAAACAATTTCCAAATGTATTTAAACAATTTATTATGTTCCTACATCAGCAGGAAGTGCACAAGATATTATCATAATATTAAGATAAAGTACATTAACATCAGACAGTAGCGTAATTATTATGATTAATCATTATTTCCACTCAAGGTATGCTTTTGTCCCCATGTGCAATGCTTGCGATGGTCTTCAACAACCTGGAGAAGAAACTGGAGTTGTTCTTCATCTTTGGTTAGGTATCCAGAAAAATCCTGGATGAGAGCAACTCCACGTTCAGCGAAGTCATTTGTTACAGTTAGAGTTTTTACAGTCTCTTTCGCAGTCTGGTAATGGGTATCCTCTTCCCATTGCTCAGCAGTTTTCTCCACGAATTCATTTGGGAGGTTGAGCTTCGTGAACAATGATTTTGTGTTTTTTGTTACAAAGTTTTTCAAGCTTTTTTCTTTCACAGTATCTAGGTCAACAACCACACGCTTTGGAGGGTTCTCTTGTCCATCAACACTAGTCATAGATATGACCATGCGATTTTTTTATATCAGGGAGGACATCGTCATCGAAAAAAGCAAGACCCACCAGCTCTTCAGACAAATACCATAAATGAGCTGCCATCTTCTGTGGATGTTTGAGTATTTTGTTAGTGACTGTAAGAGATGAAGGTCATTTTGGGGAGCACTAATGGCGCAAGGGCACGTGGTCCAAGCAGCTTTCACATAGATGCATACAATAAAAATGCAAAAGACGCGAAGTCCTCTTTCCTTACATTTTGTTAACTTAAATTGTGATCTGAACATCCAAATCTTTAAGGAATAGATTGCCTTTGACATCCATCGTGCCTGATGCATCGCTCCGGGAGCATGAAAAACTACACCACGATTAGAGACAGCACCAAGAAACAGACATGCCAGTTCAAGTAGCTCCTTATAGTCATCTCGCGGGATGTTTGAAGTCATAGCAGATTTAGAGAAGCTAATGAGACCTTCCTTTACATCAGCGACAGCAGAAGTGGCAATTTCATCAGTGGTGGAGTCTTCATACCGCTTTGGATCAATGTCGTCCCACTTTCCTTGAAATCTCTTAAAAAGTTGGACATCTGTAGCTAATGTGGGGGCCCATACATTCTTTAAAAGCTGCTGCAACGAAAGGTTCGATGATGTGATGTCTGCAGGCCAGATGGAGTAGGTCACGTTTCAGCATCTGCTGTAAAATACCGCAAGTCCCAGCCATTAGACCAATATTGGAGCTAGTTGTATCGAAGGATATAGCTTGGACCTTTTTTTCAATATTCTACTTACGGAGAGCTTCAATGACAGCTGCAGCTTGTGCTTTCCCAGTTCCAGATTTGAGCTTTGGAACGCCAAGAAGCTGATGTACTCCCTGACCTGTTACTATGATAGGAAGACGATAAATTTTTTCTTTCCAGTAATTTCCGGTAATAATTTACCATCCTAGTGTACAGTAAGAGGTACATTCGGCTTGAAGTTTTCATGATGGTCATAGAGAGTGCCTCCCTTTGCTTCTTTCGTTCACGTCGGATGGTCTCTCGATTCACAGCAAGATCAGGGATACCATGGCTGAGACTTTTCGCAGTCTCCGCAATAATCATAGTAGCAGCACGATCAGATACTTTGGAGCGATCTAGAACTGCTGTGAGACCAGACGTGATGACTTCTTTTCTTCCCCGCTTGAAAGGGGGCTTCTGCCTACTTGTTCCAGGAATAGCTTCAGGTTCTGATTCCTCTTCGTCAAACGTCGATGAACTGCTGCTCTCTAGTGTAACAGAATCTAACAATGAATCCTTGCTTTGTTCTGCCTTTCGCTTTCGACTTCGTTCGCTCAACACACGTTTCTCCTTCTTTGCCTCCTTCTGATGTAGCACAATATCAACAGAAGACATTGTTCCACGATGGCCTTTTTCACGCTGAGCAATGAGAAACTGTTTATCTTCCTCCATTTTGATTATGTCGAGGGAATTTGCTTGAGCGATATCAAAGAGGTCGTGAAAACAGTCCTTGAACATGCTCTCATTCTTAGCCTGTACTTCTGTCTTGCGGGATGCATTTTTATTCAATACTTTCTATCGTGAGAAGAGTTTTTCCAGTTTTCTGATTGTGTCCTGTTTGTGTTGAGTTGGAATTCGGGCACGATTCCAAAAATCCTCAATTTTTCAATTGCCATTGACGAAGCCTCTCTTATCTTCTTTTTTATATGTAAATGAAGGAAAAAGGACAGAGCCTGAAGATTTGATGGCAATTTACCACCTCTAATATCATTCTCACACTTGTCAATCAAGTAAACCTTAGATTTCTTTCGAGTCTCCATCATTAGATAAATGTATTTTGCTATATAAATTTACACCTGAAAATAAAAAATAAGTGTTATAGTTATTATGCAATAAAAAACACTAATACATACATATCCTACTATTAAGACTAAAATAACACACACTAATGCAAACACATCCTATCATTAAGGCGACTGAAATGATACTGGGATGAGGTATAGAAAAGAGCGCATTTCAATTTAGGAAAAGTAACGACGCGTCATCAAAATTTTAATGGCTTTGAGCGACCTCTAAATATTAATATTTTCTAATGAAACTTCATAATCAGCGTTTGTACATGCAATGTCACATTTCTAGAGGATCAGACCGAAACTTCTTGATGGTTCAATTCTTATCATACAATTAAGTGACACCCTAAAATATATATATATATAATATATATATATATAATATATATATATAAATTAAATGAATGATTAATTTTAACAGGTTGTTGCAGCAAATCGAGTGACTGACGCGTCTATAAATAATAATAATAATGAATGTGTTGTTTAATGATTACAAAAGCGTTATATATATGTGTATATATGTATATATATATATATATATTATATATATATATATATATATATATATATATATATATATATATGGGATGAATTTCACAATACGAAACGAAATACGAAACGACGAAATTCGAGGTAGCTTATAACATGTTTCAATGAGAAAGCATTTTACTGTATTATGTTATTAAACAGATTAATTAATCAAATTCTACTCGTTTTTCGGCAAAATATAATGTATATTGCGTTGGGAAACAGTTGAATTTTGTCAATTTCGATCGTTTTTTTCAAATTTTTTCAAAAAACAACGAATCTGCGAATATGAACGACGGATTGCGAAACTATAGGTAGTAAAAGATTGACGACGAATCTGCGAAATGACGAAATTCGAAACGACGAATTTTGAGGTATTCCTGTAACTTAAAGTCAGTCGACTAATAGAAGAAGCCTCAAAATTGAACAAGATGCCGTTACATCGAAGAAATGAAAGTTTTGCCTTAAAAGTAGCTCAGTATGATATAATGTTTGATATATCTTCTTGTGAATGCCATGATAAGGGAATTAATAGGAAATCTTGCAGGTGTAAGGATAAAATACCAATGGCAGAATGGGAGTGTTTTGTGGGTCAAAAACAAAGAAAAAAATCAGTTAGGACCAATTGATCGCATAGCTAGTTCAACAAAGAAGAGCTCTTTAACAAGAGCCCAAGAAGCACAAAACCGTTAGCTAAAAGCACAAGAAGAAATAACTGAAGCCACAAATGTTTTACCATCGGAATTTATAGAAAATACCGAAGAAGACATGGATGTAGATTCAGAGAGTCAGGATGTAGATTATGAGGACGATTTAGAATTGACTGAGAATATTCAGAACAGGTACTCCTATACAAATTTAGCATTAACAGCAGATCGTTATCGTGTAAGTTGTAGAGCTGCAGCTGCAATAGTCAATGTAGCTTTAAGAGATATGGGGATCCTTAACCACACCAACATGCTTGACAGAAAGAAATTCGAAAGAGAAAGAAATCGCATGGGTCTAAATCCGAAAATCTGAAGATGGAGTGCCTTGGATTTGACGGAAGGAAAGATAACACATAAACTAAATGTGGAAAGATAAAAGAACACTATGTTATTGTGAAAGAACCTGGAAGCATCTATGTAAACCATGTCACACCAGATAATAGAACTGCTTGCTGTATAGCAGAAGAATTGATAACTATTATTACAAACTCGAACAACACAGATACTATGAAAGCTTTACTGTGTGATGGTACTCCTGTGAATACAGGAAAAATTGGTGGAGCCATAAAACTGGTTGAAATTCATCTTAACAGACCAGTGCAGTGGTTGATGTGCCTCTTGTATTTGAATGAGCTGCCTTTTATGCACGTCTACAAAGCCATTGATGGTAAAACAACAGTTCCAAATACTTTTGTGGGTTCAATTGAGAATAAACTGAAAACAGATTTAACAAAATTGGAGGTAGTCAAATATTCTCGCGTAAAGGGAAACATTAAAGAAATTCCAGCAAATGTTGTGAAGGAGCTAAGCAGTGATCAAAGATATCTCTATGATATGTGTCTGGCAGTGCAAACTGGAGACACTTCTCAAGATCTGTCCACTCGATCCCAAAGTACCCTTCACCATGCTCGCTGGCTAACTCTAGCCAACAGGGTCCTTCGATTATATATCTCAACGCCAAATTCCGATAAAAACCTTCAAGATATAGTCAAGATTATTATGCAGTTCTCTGCTCCAGGGTGGTTTTGGATAAAATCTCATCCTAATGCAACTCATGGTGCATATAGCTTTTAGCACTTAATATGCTTGCTTCGAAATTTAGATGAACAATATAGATCAATCATAGAACCAGTATTAAAGAATAACGCCTACTTTGCCCACCCAGAAAATATACTCATATCAATGGTAACTGACAAGAGACTAGAAATTAACGGAGCAAGCTATTCAGAAAATCATCCTTTCAAGAACAGGATTTTCAGGTACCAGAAACTTTGAGATGCCTCGAACCCTGAATTTCCAATCTACTGATTACACCGAGATGATCCATTGACAAAAAGAGATCATTACTCCTCCACCGCTGCTAAATAATTTTAGCGACGATGAGCTACTACAGGCTCGATGTAAGCCACTGGAGATAGCTTCTTTTCCATGCCACAGTCAAATTGTGGAAAGGGCAGTGAACCTAGTAAGAAAGGCATGTGAGGAAAGAATAGGATATGACAACCGTCAAAAGTTTATCTTTAGTCCAGGCAATTTGTAGTTAGACCTGGGCAAAATTGCTTCAGAAGCTTTCTAAACTGTTTCCAGCTCAGGAACCATTGCCGAATAACATATCCAAAATCCGACAAAATTGGACCCCGGGAACACCCCCCAAAAATGAAATTCAAAATGGCGGACTGGATGTTTCCTACGAAAAAAAAAAATATATAATTTACGCTTTTATTTATAGAGATACATTTGATGCTTTTTCTTTCAGTTGTAATGTTTTAAATAATTCAACAATATACAACACAACCAGTTATTACGCAAATATAATGTTATATAGCTTTTTACAGATTTTTATAATCAATAATACAACAATTATTTTTTTCCCAGTTTCAAGTTATGTTCATTACAGAAGAAGTGATACCTGGTCACAAACATACAGAAATTAATCCTCTTCATCACTATCATCGGATAGATTACCGGTACTTGGGTTGTTATCGCAACCACTGATTTGGCACTCGCCACAAGCGGCTGAACAGGGCATTCCATTACGCTTGCATCCACATCTTGAAGTAGCACATTTCGTCTTGCAGGAGCAGCGGATCATGTTGAGTAGATAATTTGGAGCTGGTGGCTTGTCGCAGGCTGTAGGGTAGTAGGAATTATTCTTTACATACCAACCCCACTGTTCTGCATCGATCTTCTCTTCTGTAGACTTCCAGATTAGTATTTGAAAGTATGTGCGAAAGCTGTGGTACTTTGTGGACGCATCGGTAGGTGGCAAACGTTCGGGTGTAACAAAAGATTTAGCTGTAGCTACCTTTTCAACTAACATTCGATGACGTAGTGCGTTAGTGGATTCAAGTGTTTTGCAGCCATACAACAGAAGCATTGCCTTTCTTCCAGCGGCTTCAATGTCAGAGTGTTGGCAACAATCAGAACAGAATGTATTTGCAACTGAACGGAGTTCAGCCACCTTCATCAGTGTGTCGAATGCTTTGGCTTTACCGATCGAAAAAATTCTGGATGTGCTATCACAGCCCGTGAAAGCATGCACAAACAGGAGATACTTGCAGATGTCATTGCCTAACAATGATTGAATGCTGAGAATATCATACACAGGATTAGGAGATGGTCCCCGTCTTATATCGCTGCGATAGTACAACTTGAAACCACTGTCCTTGGCATGGTACAGAAGGAGAATCAGCAAGTCGGTGTCTTCCCCTATTACTGTTGTAGTTGCATTTTCTGATGAGGAAACTGCTGCACGAACGATGTCCACATCAGCATCCCCATCTGCGTTGTGAACAGTACACCCGTGCTTCTTCAACGTCTCACCTACGAGGGAAATAAATGCTTGCTTGTTGTTTTCATTAGCCAAGAAGTGTTCCTTCTGGCCAACAAACTTCATGCTTGGACTGAGATTCACATTTCTGCTTGTCTTGGTGCTGCGTCTTCTGTGGGTCATGTCCTTGATCGTAGGAGAGCTGCTGTAGCCATCAAAAACAATGATTGCTTTTCCATATGTTTTCAGAGTGAAATCGGCATATGAGTTGGCGATGCTGTCATATGTTTCATCTTGACGCCAGGAAACACGATGTAGTAGAGATCCACCATCCAATACGTACTGGTCTGTGCACTGAATTTCTTGAACTTCTTCCATGCGTAAAGTGTCAGTGTATTTGATTATTGCATGAGCTAGCTGAGACTTATCGGGTTTCCTCAAGATACTTCGTGATTCGAACAATGCAGGAGGATATGCACACAGTTCGTAACACATGACATCTTCAAGATTCATGTCTCCGCCAGTGGCAACAGTCATCATTCTCTGAAACAGTAGTGCAGGATCTACTTCTATATCTGAAGCATCAGTGATCACAACGGCAGAAGCAGATCCTAGTGTTTTCACTTTGTCAGATCTTTTGGCAGAATATGTAAAGGCTTGTTTCCCAATCATTTTTACGACAATGTTCGTACCGATTGAATGCAATTGATGAACGTTAACTCCAGGATCAGCAGTTAGCCCTGTTACAATGTTGCAGAGACCCGAGGTAGAATGGAATGGGGATAAGGATTCCAGACGTTCAAGTACTTTCTTCATGTCATTACTGTCCTTGATTTGTCTACTTCCCCTCATTTCCTTGTGCTGTTCACTACTTTCCAACGAAACTCTGGTGTATTCCTGCATTGCTAAGTTATAAGTGGAACACAGAGGCATAGAAAAGAGCCACGTTGTCCTTTGGATGTCTGTAAATCCACTTCCGCGTGTCAGTCCGCCTCTGCTTTTCAGGGAACGCATTAGTACTTGTTCTATCACCAGGTCTGTGCCGAGTCCGGCCCATAATCTGTCGCTTCTTCTTACCACAAACTTACCTTCCTGGAACATTTTGTTAACGGCTGGATTTTCAGAAGGCAAACTTAACATTTTCTGCAGGTACAGGTATATCGATTTCAGGTAATTGTGATGTCCGGCTGCTGCAATTATGGGGATGGTCTCCAGCATAGCTTGCAAGTGCAAATCCCACGAGCCGGTTCTGTCTGCTGTTATCAAGGAACGTGCAATGTTGATCATTCGCTGATATTCCAACCAGAGTTGACTTGTTTGCGAAGTAGATTGTAGGTCAGTTTTCTTCGCATCCAAAGTGGTAGCAATCTGAGACAATGCATTCGAAGATTCCACATCCTCAACTGATTGTTTGGCGGTCATAACATCGTCGAGCAGGTCACAAGCTTCCTTATGGAGGTCATGAGGAGTTCCATCTTCATTACGAGGGAAAACGTCTGCGACTAGTAAGGTACTAAGAGCTGCATCTACTATCATATGAACACGTATCGCTCTTGAAACAGCTTTTCCAGACATCATGTGTTGCACGGCATTTGGTCCGTATATTTCTTGAAGTACTTCAGACAATCATGAACCATTCATAAGAGTACCGACTGCTCCCTAAAGATTCATCAGAGTGTGAAATGATCCCAGCATTAAAACAATGTCCTGCAGGTCTCTCTGTTCATTGATGATTTGGGAAGCTTTCCAGAACAAAGGCTGATCAAAAGTAATAATGCATGGGACTTTTTGATCGCGTGCTATCTTGCTCAAATATAGTAATGTCGAAAATATGCAGGTCATGTCAGTTGGCGACATATCTATGATGGGAAGGAACGTGATCAACGCCACACCTGGATGTGAGACACTTGATCCACCGTGAATTGCCTGCATTGTTCCGGACCAACTTGGACCTGATCTTTCTGCTGAAGATATCTGCCAGAGAAGACTAAGTCGACTTATGGTGGCAGTGGGTACTGGAAGTTCGCGGAATGAGATGTCCCTCAACATGCTTCTCGCGTGTCTATATTCCCTAATGTCAACGGTTGCAATCTTCTTAATGTCATTGTCACCAACATTACGCCTGTGAATAGAAGGGTGGATCTTGATCTTCGGAGTTATTGCGGCAATCATACCCATTCCATGAAAGGTATTTTTCCCATCCAAAGTGCAGACATCATGATCGACGTTATCTGCTGCTAGAAGGACTGCAGTGTTTTCATCAACAGTAAAAGAGCCAGACCCACTTGCCAGCGCCGCGTTTCTTTCGAATCTTGTTACTTCTGCATACGACGAACAGTAACCCAGCTGATGGAGAACGTCAATAAGGTACCTTGACCTAAAGTTGTGGTGTAGCTGAACCGACAAACCGATCTGTAGTGGACATAGTAATCCTCTAGGACGGGTTGCTTGCATAATGCTCTGCCCAATTGCACCTATTTTTCTTGAAGCATCCTGTCCCGCAAATGCTTTTGATAATAGCAATTTCAGACTGTTGGGAATGTAATCAAGAGCACTTTCTGCAGTGATGTCATTTGGAGATGGATACACATCTTTTCTAGGCGAGTCGACAGACTTGATATCACTTCTGATTATTTTTGCAGCAGCTTCTACTAGGTAAATCTTCTGTAGCTCTATATCTATATCACATTCTTTCGACTTTTTGTGATAATCTATAAGAATTTCATTAGCTGTCTCTCGTAGTGTTACTACATCTGCCTTCCCACTTTCACCTGATATTATGATCTTGTCTCCGTAACGTTCTAAAAGCTTTCTCTTCATGTGCCTGCGTTCGCAGACAGAGCTCTGACTTCCTTGAAGATATTCCTCCATTTTGGAAATTAGGTCTCCAATCAACAGTTGTTCATCATCATTCTCTTCCAGGTAAGCACAGGTCTGAAGGAATGCTTGGTGTTGCTCTTCATTAGTTGGTCTCCCTTTCTTCGAATCATGATCGTCGGAGGAGTATGCGCGAGGAATGTTTTTTCCACTTGGAAAATTTACGCTGCAGGTGTGATGGTAGACACAATCTGCAGCAGGAAGATCACGAAGATAATACTCCAGACGGCCTTTTACATTAAACGACCATTCATCGCAGCGGCTTTCACAGCACCTTTTTATGGTTTCGGAGAACTCTGTAGTTCTTATTTTGACATGCTCTGATTTTGGTTTGTGTTTGGAAAAAAAGTCCACAAAGGTATCACAAAACAAACAGTGAGTAGCACTGGAAAATGCGTATTCATGAAAACGAGCACTTTTCCTTGGTATTGCCTCGGCTGCGGTCTGTCGCTTCTTTATTTCAATGGTCTTTTTATCCGTAAACCTTTTCCTACATACAACGTGAACACTTATTCCAGCTGTTGCAACAACATCGCTTCCACGGCTGCGGCTGGATGCATTTATACCATCTGCTCCTTTTTGCGAGATGTGAACCACTTCCTGTCCGCTGTCCAATTTCTCCTTACAAATCACGCACAATTCTTCAGGGGTCTGCATTCTTGAAGGCGGACGCACACCGAGTCAGCCGTACACCGAGTCAGTCTGAAACAGAAAACACAAATTAATAAACTGTGTTGCAGTATTTAAAAGGAGTACATAATAACAGTTTTAAAGAAAATGACAAGCACAAATACGCAGATTTGATAGTGGGTAGTAGGAATTAAAGAGTTGTATATAATATAAGTTTATAAAGATGTAGCAATGTCCATTCTCATATACACTCCATACAGTATATTTTATTTACATTACGTGACGTCATAGTTTAATACTAGCCGCCTAATACAATTTTTAGTGTCATATAGGTTAATTTAGAAACGAAAATGTGTTTTAAAACATTTTACTGATCAAGAAAAACGTCATAACTCTCTCTACAAAGCGAAATTAAAATTTATTGTATTTCGTAGGAAACTGCTAGTCCGCCATTTTGAATTTCATTTTTGGGGGTGTTCCCGGGGTCCAATTTTGTCGGATTTTGGATATGTTATTCTGCAATGGTTCCTGAGCTGGAAACAGTTTAGAAAGCTTCTGAAGCAATTTTGCCCAGGTTGAAGCTATTTTTGCTCTAGATTGCCTGGACTACTTAAACTCATTAGAATCAAGGCGAAACCTGCCCAAGTTTGAATGGAAGGCCCATTGGAATGAGTAAGAAACATATGAAATAAATTTCCTAATGATATTGAAAATTTCTTCCCTTTTGATGTGATAAGGAACAATGAAAAAGTGAATTGAATTTTAGCACATTATTATGCCTCTAATTTTTTCTTCTGAATATATTGTTGGACTTAATTAATTTTCCTAATACTGTACATTATTAAATAAAATATTATACGTTAATAAAGATTTATGTCATAAAAAAACGTGAATGTAGAGTAAAGCCTAGTTCTCACTTTCACGGTTTGGACGCCGGAAGCCCACGGTTTAAAAACCGTGGGCTTCCGGCGTGTAGAGCCCACGGAACGCGCTACCTACGGTAGCATAAGGGTGTTCCTACGGCCACAACGGCAGTGCAAAGGAAGAGCCAGGGATATGTCAAGGTGGTGTAAGGGATACGCCAGGGACTCCCCAAGGATCGCCGCGGACACTTCAGGGTTCTCCGACGGTCACGCTACGGTGCCCACGGTGGGGCAACGGAAGACCCACGGTTGTGTCACGGATAACCCCGGTCCGTCACGGACATGCTACGGCATCACGGTTGTGCTACGGTGCCCCCAAGGTTGTGCCACGGTCACCCACGGTTTTTCCACCCAAACCTATATATTTGGACCTCCAGCCCTACTTTGCTCATTCTGCATCATGTTGTCGAGGAGGAAAGAGCTCCTAGTGAAGTCTCTGAGGAAGAAGAAGCCCTGCTTTTGGCTGCAGCTTCCCTCCAGCTACAGATGATGATGACCATGTCAAAAAGAAAGCCCCCCAGGAGGAAGAAGTCTGTCTGGGTGAAACCCTGGTTGCAGAGGAGGGTCCTCTATGGACAGTATGAGCAACTGTTAGCAGAGCTCCACAGAGAAGATAGAAGGGGCTACAAGAACCTCCTGAGGCTTACCCCTGACTTGTTTCAAGAGCTGGTGGAACGTGTGGGGCCAAAGCTTGAAAAGAAGGACACTTTCATGAGGAAAGCCCTAGAGCCTGGACTTCGTCTTGCCATAGCCCTCAGGTACATGGCTAGTGGGGATTCATACAAGAGCCTCTCATACAACTTCCGTGTGGCACACAACACCATCAGCAACCTGATCCCAGAGACCTGTGAGGCCATCATCCAGGAGTACCTTGAGGAAGTCATGGCCTGTCCTAGTACACCTGATGAATGGAAGCAAGTTGCTGAAGGTTTCTCCAACAGATGGAACTTTCACCATACATGTGGAGCTATAGATGGGAAGCATGTGGCCATTAAATGCCCCCCCCCAATGGTGGTTCCATGTACTTCAACTACAAGAAATTCCATTCCATAGTGCTGATGGCATTGGTGGATGCCAACTACAGATTTTTATACATCAATGTGGGTGCAAATGGAAGTGCTTCAGATGGTGGAGTCTTCAGAGACTGTTCCCTTGGTGAGGCCTTAGAAGAGGGATATGCTGGCTTACCAGACCCAGAGCCCCTACCAGGAGATGACAAGGACATTCCCTATGCATTGGTGGGTGATGATGCCTTTGGCCTCAGAACATGGATGATGAAGCCATATCCCCATAGACATAGAGGAATGAGCAAGGAACAACGTATCTTCAACTACAGATTGTCAAGGGCAAGACGGGTTGTGGAGAATGCTTTTGGCATCCTTGCTAACAGGTACACATAACACATAAATCCATATTGCCAATTTGTACTTCATAGTTATTGCATATTGTGAATTTGTATTTCATTGAACAAGTATTCAAACTGTTTAAACCTTTGTTTTCAAATTTCAAATTTCAGATTTAGATGCTTGCTGACCACCATGCACCAGTTACCAAGGAATGTGGAAACCATAGTGATGGCTTCATGTGTGTTACACAACTTGATCAGTGTGAGGAACCCAGTCCAAGCTAATCTTGAAGGTGACAGAGAAGATCCACTGACCCACGAAATAATCCCTGGTTCCTGGAGAGAAGAACCCCACCTGGAAGCTCTTGTGGGACTGGAGAACCTCCCTGGAAATACCTCTGTCAAGGCAGCCAAGCTACAGCGAGACTACCTCTGTGAATACTACAACTCACCAGCTGGAAGTGTGCCATGGCAAGACAAGATAATATGAGCCACAAGAAAAAAAAGAAAAAATTCAAGAAAAAGACCAAGACCAAAAAAGGCCCTTTTCAGGGGCAACCACAGACTCCCAAAAGAGTATGCAATCCAATACAATGCCAATACAATGCTGTTGTTTTTTTTTATTGGGGGAGGGGGAAAATATTTTTATTTCTGTTTGATTTTTTCAATTTCTTTGATTTTTTTTCATTTGTTTAATTGCAGTCAAAAAAAATTCTGTCTTTTTTTCTGGTAAAATAATCCTATAACAAGTAAAATACAATAAAGTCATTTCAACTTAAATTTATTAACAGAACAAAAAAAAATAAAGTGTACATCAATGACATCCATAGTTAGTCTTCCCTCTGTAGGACAAAAAAAAAATGAAAAAAAAAAAAAAAGTTGGCACCTTCATTTTAAACTAATAATTGCACAATACAATAGCACTTGTACATAATAACTTGGCACCTTAAAATGGTACACTTTATAAATATAATTGCACTTGACTAGCTTTATAAGTATATACATAATTACATGTGCAATGTAGCATAATAATAATGCTATTACAAATCAAATTAATATCAATGCAAAATATTACCAAATATTACATATCACATAATTAATTATATTACAAAATATTACATATCACATAATTCTAAATTTAAAGTCCCTGTTGGCTTGGGTTTAGGCATTATCGTTCTGGCTGTCACTAATATAGTTTGAAAATGAAATATTTACTTCTGACAGGCTGATGCACAACCGAAGCATAACCGTCGCACATCCGTAGCGCAACCCTGGAACAACCGTGATACCATAGCATAACCGTTGCATATCCGTAGCATAACCCTCGAAAAACCGTGACACCGTAGCATAACCGTTGCACATCCGTTGCATACCCATAGCGATTCCCTCGTATAACCGTGGCATATCCGTTGTCAAACCTTGGCTTGTCCGTGACAAGGTCATAATGACTTCTATATTAGGTCATCCCTCGGACAACCGTCGCGTATCCCTGGCGTGTCCGTGGCTTTTCCCTCGAATATCCGTGGCTTTTCCGGGACTTTCCGGCGGCTTCCGGCACTTTCCGTGACCCCATTTCTAGTCCCGGATAACGACGGTTATGCTACGGACATGCTACGGATATGTCACCGCTTCTACGGTTATGCCACGGATTTCCAGGGTTTGTCAAGGTTGATGACTGAAAAAATGAAATTTTCAAACATTTTGAAAATCGCGCCACGGTTTCAAACGAGGCCCCGGACCTCGGCACCTCAAATTAAAGGCCTTAAAGCCCTCTAAAGATTTTTTCAATTGATGACATAATCTGTAGGCTGCTAAATTACTAAATATAAACGAAGTATACTGTATAGATGAAATTAGACAAAAAAAAAAACAATACAGAGAACAAAAATTATTATAATGGTTATTAACACTAATATTAATTAAAGCAGGCAATTAATGGCAAGAATTTAATGAAAAACAAAAAGATAACGTAGATAACAAATAGATAACATAATCTGTAGGCTGCTAAATTACTATATAGATGAAATTAGACAAAACACCAGTACAGAAAACAAAAATTATTATAATGGTTATTAACACTAATATTTAATTGAAGTAGGAAATTAAGTGGCCGGAAATTAATGAAAACAAAGGGAATGTTGCCATCGTCTTACAGATATTGCAAAATTTCTACAAACAGTCTGGAAAAAAAATGTTTTCCTAAAAGCAACCCAGTTCAAAAGTCCAATAAACCCCCAGCAACCAAAGATTATATACGAAAGTTCTTACAATAATATTTATATTAACCAGGGCAAACCATTAAGGGGCAAGAATGCAGTTAAGAAAACAGTAGGCCCTTCGCCAGCTTTCTGACAATGCACCGAATCTAATTTGTACAACCCAGGGCTAATATTAAGGACCAAATCCGCATTATTCTTGATCACACTTGATTCAGTATATTTCTGCTAACAGATTTACTAAACCTTAATTGGAAGCATTTTCCAATCAAGGGATGATTAGTATCTCTTACGTGAATGAAAATGGCGTTAGATTCCTGGCCACTTCTTATACTGTATTGATGCTGTTTAATACGTAACTCAAGGGTCTTACCAGTTTTGCCAATGTAAAATTTATTACATATTGTGCAAGGGATTTTATATACACAACCATGTTCACTTAAAGGGGAGTTCATTCACGTAAGAGTACTAATCATCCCATTGATTGGGAAAATGCTTCCAAATTAAGGTTTAGTAAATCTATTGTTAGCAGAAATATACTGGAATCAAGTGTGATCAAGAATAATGCGGATTTGGTCCTTAATATTAGCCTGGGTTGTACAAATTAGATTCGTGCATTGTCAGAAAGCTGGCGAAGGGCCTACTGTTTTCTTAACTGCATCTTGCCCCTTAATGGTTTGCCCTGGTTAAATAAAAAAAATTATTGTAAGAACTGTTAACATTCTTGTGTCTATTTTAATTGTAATATTTCTTTCGTGTATAATCTTTGGTTGCTGGGGGTTTTTGGACTTTGAAACTGGGTTGCTTTTGGAAAAACAATTTTTTTCCAGACTGTTTGTAGAAATTTTGTAATAATCTGTAAGACGATGGCAACATTCCCTTTGTTTTCATTAATTTCCGGCCACTTAATTTCCTACTTCAATTAAATATTAGTGTTAATAACCATTATAATAATTTTTGTTTTCTGTACTGGTGTTTTGTCTAATTTCATCTATATAGTAATTTAGCAGCCTACAGATTATGTTATCTATTTGTTATCTACGTTATCTTTTGTGTTTTTCATTAAATTCTTGCCAATTAATGCCTGCTTTAATTAAATATTAGTGTTAATAACCATTATAATAATTTTTGTTCTCTGTATTGTTTTTTTTGTCTAATTTCATCTATACAGTATACTTCGTTTATATTTAGTAATTTAGCAGCCTACAGATTATGTCATCAATTGAAAAAATCTTTAGAGGGCTTTAAGGCCTTTAATTTGAGGTGCCGATTGTAAATTTTTTGCTTGTCTATTTAACTCATTTACCTTGTAATCTCCGTCTATTTTCTGTTCCTCCTTGATAATGTGAATATATCACGAAAGCGCTCGGAATTTGTGTTTCCTTTTCCCTGTGGTTGTTTGCTTATTAATAAGTCACGTGTTATTTGTGATTTTAGTGCATATATATATATATATATATATATATATATATATATATAGTATATATATATATATAAAATGATGTAGCTAATTGCTCCTGCCTACTGTATAATTAACGATTGGAAATGTTCACATTATGAGAAATAGAGTGTTGGCACTAAAAGCCTAATATGAAAAACATCCGTTGTAAACAAAGATCATCTTAAAGTACACTAAAATAAATGAAGACGATCTCTGTCTTATTTGTAATGTGATCTAAACAATTGATTCTTCCAATACTCGCTTTTCGATACAGACTCAGTTTTTTTTATTGTTTTTTTAAAGGTGGGCGAAACTACTATACATGTTATAATTTATAACGAAGTAAAGCCGCGCCTGATGACTATTATGTTTTTGTAATTTCATTCGTTCAATAATTCCCAAGCTAATATGACTCGTTTCCTTCCGAACGGAATTACACGCAGTGACGCAGACGGTTTCTTTGATTTCACTTGGGAAAAACAGTTGTTAAGAAGCTCGGTTCTACAATGTTTTCAGGTGGCGTGAACCGCTTGCGTGATGGCGTTGCAGGTTCCGTTCCTTTGACTATATAAGAAGGGGATCAGCGCCCTTACGGTAGATCCCTGGAGAGGGTTCCGGCTGAAAGGGTTTCGGCCCGTTAGGGGAATTGCTTTTGGAAATGGAATAGTCATAGGGTTTCAATTTAAGTCTGACTGTTTAGAGACAGAACAGTAGCTTGCAATTGATTCATATATATATATATATATATATATATATATATATATATATATATATAGAAACGACATAATTATAGAGGAGTGTTCTGCACACGAGGAAGAGAAATAACGAACAAATGAAAAATGAGGTAACCGCCCGGGAATCGAACCCAGGATCTTCCGATTGCCGGTCAGATATGCTATCCACTACACCACGGGCCTCGATCAGTCAGAAGTCGTAATTCTCCTACATAGGGCAGAAACCAATGCCTTGAGAGGGCACCCTCGCAAATCGTGAATATGTACATTTAACTGCAATGACCACGCAGTATATTAATGTATAGAAACGACGTAAGTATAGAGGAGTGTTCTGCACACGAGGAAGAGAAATAACGAACAAATGAAAAATGAGGTAACCGCCCGGGAATCGAACCCAGGATCTTCGATTGCCGGTCAGATATGCTGTCCACTACACCACGGGCCTCGATCAGTCAGAAGTCGTAATTCTCCTACATAGGGCAGAAACCAATGCCTTGAGAGGGCACCCTCGCAAATCGTGAATATGTACATTTAACTGCAATGACCACGCAGTATATTATTGTATAGAAACGACGTAAGTATAGAGGAGTGTTCTGCACACGAGGAAGAGAAATAACGAACAAATGAAAAATGAGGTAACCGCCCGGGAATCGAACCCAGGATCTTCCGATTGCCGGTCAGATATGCTATCCACTACACCACGGGCCTCGATCAGTCAGAAGTCGTAATTCTCCTACATAGGGCAGAAACCAATGCCTTGAGAGGGCACCCTCGCAAATTGTGAATATGTACATTTAACTGCAATGACCACGCAGTATATTAATGTATAGAAACGACGTAAGTATAGAGGAGTGTTCTGCACACGAGGAAGAGAAATAACGAACAAATGAAAAAGAGGTAACCGCCCGGGAATCGAACCCAGGATTTTCCGATTGCAGGTCAGATATGCTATCCACTACACCACGTGCCTCGATCAGTCAGAAGTCGTAATTCTCCTCCATAGGGAAGAAACCAATGCCTTGAGAGGGCACCCTCGCAAATCTCCTATGTAGGAGAATTACGACTTCTGACTGATCGAGGCACGTGGTGTAGTGGATAGCATATCTGACCGGCAATCGGAAGATCCTGGGTTCGATTCCCGGGCGGTTACCTCATTTTTCATTTGTTCGTTATTTCTCTTCCTCGTGTGCAGAACACTCCTCTATACTTACGTCGTTTCTATACATTAATATACTGCGTGGTCATTGCAGTTAAATGTGTGTATATATAATATATATATATATATATATATATATATATATATATATATATATATAATAACGCCTCTCCGCGAGTTCGGGCACAGTCAAGATGTTACTCGAGAGAGGGTATTACTTTAGCACTCCAGGATGCAGAAATAGTTTACTCATCATATTCCTACAATCGCGGAGTACTGTGTGGGTCAATGATTTTCTTTTTCCCAGTTATCAAAGCCCAAAGAGTAGAAAATAAACAACGGCCTACACGATTTTTAATTTGAATATAGGCGAGATAAATATAATTGATTAGAGTGAATCAAATGTTTCTTTTGTACAGAACAGAGAGTTAATAATAATAATAATAATAATAATAATAATAAAGTTTCATAATTATAATATGGTTACTTTTTCTTCATTGTAAGATAGGAAATAAGCCAGAGACCCCTCTAAGACACCCTTTTCCGTTCTGAGTCCCCAAGCTTATATGAATCAATTGAAAGCTACTGTTCTTTCTCTAAACAGTCAGACTTAAATTGAAACCCCATGAATCTTGCAATTTCCGAAAGCAATTCCCGTTAACGGACCGAAACCCCTTCAGCCCGGAGACCCTCTCCAGGGATCTACCGTAAGGGCGCTGATCCCCTTCATATATAGTCAAAGGAACGGAATCTGGCTACGCCATCACGCAAGCGGTTGATGTCACCTGAGAACATTGTAGAACCGAGCTTCTTAACACCTGTTTTTCCCAAGTGAAATCAAAGAAACCGTCTGCGTCACTGCGTGTGAATTCCGTTCGGAAGGAAATGAGTAATACATGGCTTGGGAATTATTGAATGAATGAAATTACATAAACATAATAGTCATCAGGGCGCGGCTTTACTTCGATTACAAATTATAATATGTATAACATATATATATATATATATATATATATATATATATATATATATATATATATATATATATACATACTGTACACTACGCCATCATTCATGGCGTTGGCAGCTGGTGGCGCTGACAGCTGGCTTTCTGTATATATTTGCACTCTCTCCTCGCTTCCTCTACATATTTGCACTCTCTCTCCTGGCTGAAAGTTGGCTGACTCTACATTTTTGTACATTAATATATATATATATATATATATATATATATATATATATATATATATATATATATATATATATATATATATATATATATAGGCGTCCCAAAAAAATGTATACACACTTTAACAGCTGATAGCTCAATTGATGTTTCTTTCTTTCCAAGTTAAACCCATTAGAATTAATAATGGCAGTCAGACTAAGCTTTGAACAAAGGAAATTCATTCTAAAATGCTACTGGAAGTGTGAAAACGCAGTTGAAGTGCAAAGACAGTTTAGGAGGGAGTTTCAAACAGATCCACCAACGCGACTTACCATCACTCACTCGAATTAGAGATAAGGTTGAAGCCGATGGAACTGTTCAGAATGTCCACAAGAAGCGTTCCGGAAGACCACGGACATCGACAAGCCCCACAAAGCAAGAAAGAGTACTGGAAACGTATCACCAAAGTCCAAGAAAATCTGTGCGGCAAGCGAGTCGTGAGGTAGGAATTTCAGAATCGTCTGTCCAACGCATTTTGAAGCGCTGTCAATGGAAAAGTTACATTCCAAGATTAGTCCATGCTATTAATGAAGATGATCCGGACCGAAGAGTGGAGTATTGCGAGTGGTACTTGGCACGATGTGGATGTGGATTGGACGAAGGGGTTTCGTAGAATACCCTCCGCGTTCACCAGACCTCACACCACTAGACTTTTTTTTATGGGGATACGTAAAAGACAAAGTCTACGCTATAAAACCTGCAACAGTCGCTGAATTGAGAGCAGCCATTGAACGAGAATGCACACAAATACCAAACGAAATGTTTCGTGATGTTTGCGATTCCATTGCTTCGCGTTATCAGCAGTGCCTGGACCAGAACGGACGTCAGTTTGAAAACAGGCGTTGACAAAACAATTAAATAATATCTGTAGATTCTATTACATTTTGAAAATGAAATGTATTTTAATAAACACTGCCTTTATAAGTATTTAAAGTGTGTATACATTTTTTTGGGACGCCCTGTATATATACATATATATATATATATACACAGGGTGTCCCACAGGTCTGGAACCATAGGGTAAAATAAGTAATTCATGTTTTTCCGTTTATGCAAGTGCCCATGATGTATTTAAGGAAGAATGCATGCAAGTAATTCTGTTCGTAGGAAATCGGATTCAGAGGGAGATCGCTGAGGAATTTAAGAGATTGCATCCGGACAGCGCGCCGATAACACACAGCTGTGTCGGCAAACTTCTAGCAAAGTTCAGGGAAACGGAATCCATAGGAGATAAACCACGCAGTGGACCTCCGAGGACATCCACCGACGATGACACAGCCGCTACCATCCTCGCGCATTTCACAAACAGTCCCCAAAAGTCTCTTCAGCGTTTTTATTGCCGTTTTTATAATTTTGCCCTATGGTTCCAGACTTACGGGACACCCTGTGTGTATATATATATATATATATATATATATATATATATGTATACACTACGCCAAAACGATTGTCTCTGTCTTGGCAGGCTTCTAAACCAGCCGGCTGTGATCCTAAAGCCGCTCAGGATGGAAGACCCCATTATGCGCCGAGACCTGCCAGCGAAAACATCGCCGCTGGTGGCGCTGACAGCGGGCTTCCTCTACATATTTGCACTCTCTCCTGGCTTCCTCTATATATTTACACTCTCTCCTGGCTTCCTCTACATATCTGCACTCTCTCCTGGCTTCCTCTACATATTTTCACTCTCTCCTGGCTGAAAGTTGGCTGCCTCTATTTTGCAACACTATTGGCTGTGTCATGGCAGGCTTCTTAGCCAGCTGGCTGTGATGCTGAAGCCGCCCAGGATGGAAGACGCCATGATGCGCCGAGACATACCAGCGAGAACATCTTCCCTTCTCTCTTCTCCTCTCTTTCCTTTTATTACCCTTGTTAGGTTAGGTTACCCCCTTTGGAGGGTCTACCCCCAGGCCCTCTTCAAACCAACTCTCCTCCAGATTAGGTTACCCCTCTTCCCCCTTCATGCATACCCCCTCCTTGGAGGGTCTAACCCCTGTCCCTCCATGTTGTATCCCCCGTCTCTCCCCTTGGAGGGGTTAACCCCCCCTCCACCACCATTATTGATCATGTTGCATTTAATTGATTTGCACTCTACGTTTTTGTGGGGATGCTACTAGCCCAGAGTGGAAAACAGTTTTCGAAAATAAAATAAGAAAAATAAAACAAGAAAAGAAGCTGGAAATTTCAGAAAAATATGCTCCGAAAGCACAACCTAAAGGAAAGAGGAACTGGTTTGAGAGGAAAAAGCGAACAATTTTCTGCAAAAGAGCGTAGAGGAAAAGTTAGTTAATTTTTTCGATAGGGCCATACAAGCCCTGATTCAGGGCCATACAGAGAGGGAAGAGGAAAAGGCGGCAGTGACGGCACGAGGGGGGTGCATGTGGGGAGCTAACCATTCCCTGGGCCCTGGCTCGTGGGAGGCGCCGAAAATGGATTACACAATCCATAAATTTGATACCCCATATGATGATTTAAAAATTTTTTTATAGTCATTGAATAAATTTCTCATTTATATAATTATTTAACTTGAACTAATTATTCAAATTATTTCATTATTATTTCAAATATTGAATTATTCATAAATAAACAAGTATATATATATATAACAGCAGGGTGTTTCATAACATGTGGGTCACACTTTCATGATGGATTCAGGGCCTGAAAACAATGAAAAAAGTTTATATAAACATATCCCCGAAATCGCTTTGTTTCCTTTGTTACAGCCCGTTATGTGTTCCAGCAAGTATCCGCCTTACCTTTAAAGGAAGTGCTCAAAATGACCGCCTTGCGCTTGAATACACGCCTGAACACGCCTCGTCATACACTGCCTGATGACGCGTTCAAACATTCTAGATATTGCTCGGATTTTCTGGCATCCTTGTTCTACACGTTGGCGAAGCATTTCAACGTTGTTAATGGGTGTCACGTAAATGATGGATTTCAGATGACCCCACGGATAAAAATCTAGTGGATTCAGGTCCGGGAGCGAGCAGGCCACCCAATGAGTCCTCCACGGCCTATCCATTTATCAGGGAAATGGTCATTCAAATAGTCTCTGGCTACTCGACTAAAATGAGGCGGAGCGGCGTCATACATAAATCACATACGACGTCGGACACCAAGAGGAACTTCATCTAGTAAATCGCTTAAATCATTCCTTAAAAAATTGGAATAGGACTCTCCTTTTAATCTTCCAGGCAAAGCAAAAGGACCGATTAAGTTGTCGCCAATAAGTCCTGCCCGTACATTGATACTAAATTGTTGTTGGTGCCTTGATTGGATGATGGCATGCGGATTCTCTTCGGCCCAGTGATGAGTGTTGTGAAAACTGATCATGCCATTTGCTAATACATTATAATTGTAATTAATTCTCGATAAAACGGTTTTTAAATGGTTAAAATTGATAAATAAATGATGAAGCTTATTTGTTTCAAAATACCTGTGAAGCTGCTGCTGCTATGAGATACTAAGTGGATTGTCTCTTCACTTGCTTCTTTGTCCCTCTCTACTTTTTTCTTCTTTGACGTTCCTTTTCCGCTCGCTCTGCACGCCTTTCGTCCTTTTCTGCTAGTTGAATGTCTACACCTGTCATAAAACCTCGCCGCCATGGTTCCCGCTGCGCAATTAAGAAGTCTTTGTCTTCTTGTGTGGATATTAGGTTCATGACTTGTTGGTGAGCGATGTCAAAGAGATTGGGCAAGGTGTCTTGAAACTCTTTTCTCTGCTTCAGAGTAATATCGGATTCCCGAGCGTTGCTTTTCTTGAGGTTTTGCCATTTCGAGTGAAGTTTTTCGAGCTTTTTATTCACATCGCATTCGAATGACGTAGAGATTCTTGCTTTATTCCAGATATCAAGGATCGAATTTGTTGTTATCTTAATACTCTCCTTCAATGTTTTTTCTCAACATTATGATGATAGAAAAGAAGAGAGAAGCTATCACCTATCGATGGAAGTTTACTTTGAAGGAGTTCAGGTAGAGGCTGTCCAACGAGCCAAACTTCTGTTTTTTTACGAGTAGCTGGTTTTACTGTTTTGGACATGATTATTTAATTAACAAAAAAAGCCTGAAATACAAACAAACAGATGAATAAACCACTCCAGAAATATACACAAAAAACTTCTGTCGTGAACAATTTTTCAGATGCAAGCAGCACTGACGAAAACAGGTTTGTGCTGCTTAGGACAAAGTGACAGTGTTGATACGCCAGAAGGGAAATTTTACTGCGCATGCGCAACCTCTAAATGTTGCATATGAAACTCATATTCAACCAGAAGGGTTTTATATACTGACTGCACAAAATGATAGGGTCGGACAATCACATATTAATACTTCATATTTTCGAAGCACCCTAATATATATATATATATGAAAATTATTTCACGAAAGTAAACACGTGAAAAATATTTATGATGAATAAAACGAAGGAAAGGAAACACAAAAAGGTGCTCAAGCGCTTTCGTCTAATGACATCCTCAGGAACACTGAAGTACATAAAAGGTTACGGCCTATACATAGGTTACAGAAAAAAATAAATAAATAACATACATACACACAAACACATATATATATATATATATATATATATATACATACATACATATCTACACACAACACACACACATATATATATATATATTAGGGTGATGCAAAAAACTTATCATTTCAAAAACTTGAAGACACCCTCTAATTTTATTTAATTTAGTGTAAAAACTGAACATGCAAAATTTCAGCATAATTGAAGACATTTTAGAGGTTGCTACCATCCATTGAACATTTTGTATATTGTTATTTTTCAGTTTGTATTTATTGTACATTTATTTATTTTGCAGATTTCATCAAAAATGGTAGTCAGCAACATATAGCAGTCATAACAGACTCTGAACCTCTTTCCGTAAACCTTCTCATCCCTTTCATTGCTATAGACGCCGTGGCCGAACATTCTAGAATCATTTCTTTGCTGTGACGTCACTGTGGCGGCCGCGTCAGTGTAAGTGCGGCGTCACTGACTCAGTATCTTTGCTGCCTTCGCTGAGAGTGGTTGTATAGCAGTTGCTGAGTTGCACTCATGGAGCGGCATACGCGTCACAAAACAGTTGTTTGGCTCATAGGACATCCTATAGAGTCCTTCAAAGAAACCCAGCTTCCATCTAAAAGGGAAACATTAGCATTGTTTATGAACTACAAGATCAATAAAAAGCAACAGGTGAAAACAGCGGCTTTGTTGACTGCTAGAGATGTTATGGATGTGTGGGAAAAGGCACGCATCCCAACAGTGTTGAAATGTCATGTCGTGGAGAGAGTAAAGAAACTTTTCAACGAGTGGGAGAAACTAAAGAAGAACAGAAATAATAAGAAGAAGCAATCACCTGCACTACTTCAAAAACAAGAGAGCTGGCAAAATGACTTGCAAGATCTGTTTGACATTGCACATGCAAGTGCTCTTGACATGATAAAGATAGATGAAGATCGTGAGTTTTTTGCTGCAACGACAAAAAGGAAGAAAAGGCAAAATGTCTGGAGTGGATAAAGTTTTTTCACAAATGGAAGAGATTGCTAGAGAAAAGGAAACATTGCTTGAAAAGAAAAGAAAGATGGAAACAGCCGTTTTCGAAGCAGCAGTGCTCTCAAGTTAAAGTCCTTCAAGTTTGAATGAAGATAGTTCAAAATCAGAAGAAGAATTTGTTGCTGACCCTCAGCAGCCATCAACTTCGAGACAAAGTAGATCAAAGTCTAAGAGTGCAAAGCTTATGGATTCTTCAATGCTTGTATCTCTTGATGCTGCAAAAGTAAGTGATAGAGCTGCTTCGGAAATCTTGATCCCAACAATCAATGCTCTTGGGCAAAACCCTGAAGAATACAGTGTTGCTATTCATCGATACGGAGAGCAAGACAAAGGAACCGCAAGACAATGGCAGAAAATTTGAAGCAGGATTTCGAAACAAATTGCCCTCTCCAAATACATTGGGACGGCAAACTACTGGAAGATATTACTGGTCATGAAAATGTTGATCGACTGCCAGTTCTAATTTCCGGCCAAGGAGTTGATCAGCTTCTTGGTATTCCCAAACTTGCCAGAGGAACTGGTCAAAACATTGCAGATGCTGTCCATCAGTTAGTATTGGAGTGGAATATATCTGACCAAGTGAAGGGCATGTGTTTTGACACCACTGCCTCCAACACAGGTTCTAAGAGTGGTGCTTGTATGTTACTAGAGCAAAGATTGGATAAAGATATGCTGTGGCTGGCTTGCCGACATCATATTTTCGAAATAGTGTTAGAAGCTGCAGTTTCTGTCTCCTTGCCATCTTCTAGTGGCCCTGACATACAACTGTTTAAGAGATTCAAAGCAAAGTGGGTGGAAATTGACAAGAACAATTACCAAACAGCAACAGATGACCCTAACATTGCAGAGAAAATCTCAGATGCTGAAGAACTCATTCAATTTGCTCAAGCTCAGCTTGATGAACAGCAGCCTCGTGATGACTACAAGGAATTTCTCGAGCTAACGCTCATTTTCATCGGTAGTGCCCCCAAGTCAGGAATCAGCTTTAAAGCACCCGGAGCTTATCACAGAGCACGATGGATGGGCAAGCTAATTTACTGCATTAAAATTTGGATGTTTAAATCTCAGTTTAAACTAACTGAGAGAGAGGAAAAAGGACTGAGAGATGTTTGCTGCTTTTCAGCTGCGATATACATCAGATCGTGGTATCTGGCACCCATACCCTCATGCGCCCCCCGTTCAGATTTGCATTTTGTGCAAAGTCTGCAGCTCTACAAGCAAAAGGATGACAAAATTGCAAGTGCTGCACTCAATAAGTTTTTGAGACATTTGTGGTACCTCTCTGAGGAGCTTGTGGCGCTTGCATTTTTTGATTCAGCTGTTTCGCATGAGACAAAAAACAAAATGAAGCATGCTCTGCAGAAACCAGTTGACTCAAAACCGAGCAAACGAGCATCAATAAATCCTGAATCAGCTGGGCAGAAACAACTGCAGGATTTCGTTACTGCGAACACAAAAAGATTCTTTGAAATCCTAGAGGTGCCTTGCACTTTTCTTGAAAAAGATGCTGAAGAATGGAATGATGATGAAAGTTATGCGAATGCAAGAGATATCGCATATGGACTCAAAGTGGTAAACGACATTGCGGAAAGAGGTGTACGACTGATGGAGGAATACAACAAACTGATAACCAATGATGAAGAGCAGAAACAATACATTCTTCAAATTGTTAAAAGTTACAGGTCGTCACTCTCAAACAAAAACAAGAAAACATTACTCTTGCTTCACAAAAAACGAAAATAAACATACATAAGTGGTTATGATATGCCTACTGGGGAAACTTCCACATAAAAAAAAGTTAACGCGCTATACGCTGTACCTCAGAGGGTGGTGCGGAAATCAGCGTGCCTATTATTTACTATTTTATGAGCTCACTACGTACTATAGTCTAGAATGTCATCGTTTTTTTTCAAACTAGGTTAACTAGGTACATATCAAACCGGCTCCGGCGAAAATATCAACAAAACAATATTTTTGAGCACAAACTGATATACATTTATTTTTAAAGCTTGGTAGCAACCTCTAATTTTCTCTTTTTCAACCCCAAATTTCGCATACAATGCTTTCTTAGGAATATGAATAAAATAGGAGGGTGTCTCCCTGAAAATTGAAAAAAAAAAAATTTGACCCCTTTTTTGCATCACCCTAATATATATATATATATAATATAATATATATATATATATAATATATATATGCAATAAACGGAGAAGTAAAAATTAACAAAGAGGCATACAGATTTGTAAGGAAAAATATCGATTTTTAGCACAAGATCAAATGAATTATAAAAATACAAATTTATACTGGAAATCTGCCCGGGTTTTAACACTTTGCCTTTTATAGTCAAGTTTCGATATATATAAAAATAAAATGAAGATTAAAAGTTAATAAAGTGGCATACAAGTTTACCAAAGATTTAGCGTCCTACCCTTTTTATCTAAATCTGTTTTGAAGGAATTTAAAACAACAGGATTGAGTTGAAAAAGACCTTTGCTTATGTTGAAGTTATTTGAAAGTTGGAGAATGGCAGACTCAAGAATATTTCTATTAACAATGTTGCTAGAGTGGAATAAAACTGAAGCATTATTCCAATCAATACAGTGGGATAACTCTGACAAATGGACAAAAAGAGCACCTGACAACTGTCCTGTTCTAACGGAATATTGATGCTGTTTTATACGCGTGTGCAAATCCTTTCCCGTCTGACCTATGTAAAAGGAATCACATTGTTTACACCCAATTTTATAGATAATGCCTGAATTATTGGTAGGGCTATTTTTTACTATGATATTTTTCACAATATTGTTATATGAAAATACTACATTAATATCAAAAAGTTTAAGTACATTAGCAATGCTTAAAAAGCCCTGGAAAAATGGAAGTACTAAAATATTTTTTGACAAAGTACGAGTGTTATTATTGACACGATAGAAAGTTCGTTTTGCCTTGTTGAGACAAGATTCCATAAACGCAGATGGATAACACAGATCACTTCCAATACCGTTGATTTTTTCCAATTCGGCATCGATGTATTCCGGACTGGCGATCCTAAGGGCGCGGAGAAACATTGATGAAAAAATGGCCTTCTTAGTGGGGGTGTCATGTCCCGAGTAAAAGTGTACGTAGGACAAATTGTTTGTTGTTTTCCGATAGATACTAAACTTAAAACCTGGGCTTTCCCTATGTACACGCACATCCAAAAATGGGATTGAATTGTCTTGTTCCACTTCTAAAGTAAACTTAATGGAGGGGACTTGATCATTTAACTGAAGGAGGAAGTTATCCAGGTCACGATTCATGGGCCAGAAATATTTTAGTACTTCCATTTTTCCCGGGCTTTTTAGGCATTGCTAATGTACTTAAACTTTTGGATATTAATGTACGGTAGTATTTTCATATAACAATATTGTGAAAAATATCATAGAAAAAAATAGCCCTACCAATAATTCAGGCATTATCTATAAAATTGGGTGTAAACAATGTGATTCCTTTTACATAGGTCAGACAGGAAAGGATTTGCACACACGTATAAAACAGCATCAATATTCCGTTAGAAAAGGACAGTTGTCCAGTGCTCTTTTTGTCCATTTGTCAGAGTTATCCCACTGTATTGATTGGAATAATGCTTTAGTTTTATTTCACTCTAGCAACATTGTTAACAGAAATATTCTTGAGTCTGCCATTATCCAACTTTCAAATAACTTCAACATAAGCAAAGGTCTTTTTCAACTCGATCCTGTTGTTTTGAATTCCTTCAAAACAGATTTAGATAAAAAGGGTAGGACGCTAAATCTTTGGTAAACTTGTATGCCACTTTATTAACTTTTAATCTTCATTTTATTTTTATATATATCGAAACTTGACTATAAAAGGCAAAGTGTTAAAACCCGGGCAGATTTCCAGTATAAATTTGTATTTTTATAATTCATTTGATCTTGTGCTTAAAATCGATATTTTTCCGTACAAATCTGTATGCCTCTTTGTTAATTTTTACTTCTCCGTTTATTGCATATATACAGGGCGTCCAAAAAAATGTATACACACTTTAAATACTTATAAAGGCAGTGTTTATTAAAATACATTTCATTTTCAAAATGTAATAGAATCTACAGATATTATTTAATTGTTTTGTCAACGCCTGTTTTCAAACTGACGTCCGTTCTGGTCCAGGCACTGCTGATAACGCGAAGCAATGGAATCGCAAACATCACGAAACATTTCGTTTGGTATTTGTGTGCATTCTCGTTCAATGGCTGCTCTCAATTCAGCGACTGTTGCAGGTTTTATAGCGTAGACTTTGTCTTTTAAGTATCCCCATAAAAAAAGTCTAGTGGTGTGAGGTCTGGTGAACGCGGAGGGTATTCTACGAAACCCCTTCGTCCAGTCCACATCCACATCGTGCCAAGTACCACTCGCAATACTCCACTCTTCGGTCCGGATCATCTTCATTAATAGCATGGACTAATCTTGGAATGTAACTTTTCCATTGACAGCGCTTCAAAATGCGTTGGACAGACGATTCTGAAATTCCTACCTCACGACTCGCTTGCCGCACAGATTTTCTTGGACTTTGGTGATACGTTTCCAGTACTCTTTCTTGCTTTGTGGGGTTTGTCGATGTCCGTGGTCTTCCGGAACGCTTCTTGTGGACATTCTGAACAGTTCCATCGGCTTCAAACTTATCTCTAATTCGAGTGATGGTAAGTCGCGTTGGTGGATCTGTTTGAAACTCCCTCCTAAACTGTCTTTGCACTTCAACTGCGTTTTCACACTTCCAGTAGCATTTTAGAATGAATTTCCTTTGTTCAAAGCTTAGTCTGACTGCCATTATTAATTCTAATGGGTTTAACTTGGAAAGAAAGAAACATCAATTGAGCTATCAGCTGTTAAAGTGTGTATACACATTTTTTTGGGACGCCCTGTATATATATATATATATATATATATATATATATATATTATATATGTGTGTGTGTGTGTGTAGATATGTATGTATGATATATATATATATATATATTATGTGTTTGTGTATGTATGTTATTTATTTATTTTTTTCTTTCTGTGACCTATATATAGGCCGTAACCTTTTATGTACTTCAGTCTTCCTGAGGATGTCATTAGTCGAAAGCGCTTGAGCACCTTTTTGTGTTTCCTTTCCTTCGTGGTTTTATTCATCATATATATATATATATATATATTTACATTTTAACTGCAAACAACACACAGTATAATTAATGTAAAGAATGACACTTGTGTGGAAGAGCGTTCCGCACAAGATGAGGAAGGAGAAAGAGCAAGCGAAAAATGAGGTACCTCCCAGGAATCGAACCCGGGATCATCCAATTGCCGGTTGGATATGTTAACCACTACACCAAGGACCCCGATTAGTCAGTACTCGTAATTCTCCCACATACGAGCGGAATCAAATGCCCTGAGGGGGTGATGGGGCACCTTCGCATGCCGTGCATATATACATTTTAACTGCAAACAACACACGCTCTTCTACACAAGCGTCGTTCTTTACATACATATATATATATATATATATATATATATATATATATATATATATTAGGGTGTCACTTATTTTTCAGCTTTTACGTTTCCGTGCTCTGACCCCATCAAAGTATGCCATATGATGTGAGAACACCGTGTACAAAGTTTTATTGAGATATTTTAATATTTAGAGGTCGCTCAACGGCTTCGAAGTATTGGATACGAGATTCTCAGAAAGTGTGAATATAAACAATTTCCAAATGTATTTAAACAATTTATTATGTTCCTACATCAGCAGGAAGTGCACAAGATATTATCATAATATTAAGATAAAGTACATTAACATCAGACAGTAGCGTAATTATTATGATTAATCATTATTTCCACTCAAGGTATGCTTTTGTCCCCATGTGCAATGCTTGCGATGGTCTTCAACAACCTGGAGAAGAAACTGGAGTTGTTCTTCATCTTTGGTTAGGTATCCAGAAAAATCCTGGATGAGAGCAACTCCACGTTCAGCGAAGTCATTTGTTACAGTTAGAGTTTTTACAGTCTCTTTCGCAGTCTGGTAATGGGTATCCTCTTCCCATTGCTCAGCAGTTTTCTCCACGAATTCATTTGGGAGGTTGAGCTTCGTGAACAATGATTTGTGTTTTTTGTTACAAAGTTTTTCAAGCTTTTTTCTTTCACAGTATCTAGGTCAACAACCACACGCTTTGGAGGGTTCTCTTGTCCATCAACACTAGTCATAGATATGACCATGCGATTTTTTTATATCAGGGAGGACATCGTCATCGAAAAAAGCAAGACCCACCAGCTCTTCAGACAAATACCATAAATGAGCTGCCATCTTCTGTGGATGTTTGAGTATTTTGTTAGTGACTGTAAGAGATGAAGGTCATTTTGGGGAGCACTAATGGCGCAAGGGCACGTGGTCCAAGCAGCTTTCACATAGATGCATACAATAAAAATGCAAAAGACGCGAAGTCCTCTTTCCTTACATTTTGTTAACTTAAATTGTGATCTGAACATCCAAATCTTTAAGGAATAGATTGCCTTTGACATCCATCGTGCCTGATGCATCGCTCCGGGAGCATGAAAAACTACACCACGATTAGAGACAGCACCAAGAAACAGACATGCCAGTTCAAGTAGCTCCTTATAGTCATCTCGCGGGATGTTTGAAGTCATAGCAGATTTAGAGAAGCTAATGAGACCTTCCTTTACATCAGCGACAGCAGAAGTGGCAATTTCATCAGTGGTGGAGTCTTCATACCGCTTTGGATCAATGTCGTCCCACTTTCCTTGAAATCTCTTAAAAAGTTGGACATCTGTAGCTAATGTGGGGGCCCATACATTCTTTAAAAGCTGCTGCAACGAAAGGTTCGATGATGTGATGTCTGCAGGCCAGATGGAGTAGGTCACGTTTCAGCATCTGCTGTAAAATACCGCAAGTCCCAGCCATTAGACCAATATGGAGCTAGTTGTATCGAAGGATATAGCTTGGACCTTTTTTTCAATATTCTACTTACGGAGAGCTTCAATGACAGCTGCAGCTTGTGCTTTCCCAGTTCCAGATTTGAGCTTTGGAACGCCAAGAAGCTGATGTACTCCCTGACCTGTTACTATGATAGGAAGACGATAAATTTTTTCTTTCCAGTAATTTCCGGTAATAATTTACCATCCTAGTGTACAGTAAGAGGTACATTCGGCTTGAAGTTTTCATGATGGTCATAGAGAGTGCCTCCCTTTGCTTCTTTCGTTCACGTCGGATGGTCTCTCGATTCACAGCAAGATCAGGGATACCATGGCTGAGACTTTTCGCAGTCTCCGCAATAATCATAGTAGCAGCACGATCAGATACTTTGGAGCGATCTAGAACTGCTGTGAGACCAGACGTGATGACTTCTTTTCTTCCCGCTTGAAAGGGGGCTTCTGCCTACTTGTTCCAGGAGTAGCTTCAGGTTCTGATTCCTCTTCGTCAAACGTCGATGAACTGCTGCTCTCTAGTGTAACAGAATCTAACAATGAATCCTTGCTTTGTTCTGCCTTTCGCTTTCGACTTCGTTCGCTCAACACACGTTTCTCCTTCTTTGCCTCCTTCTGATGTAGCACAATATCAACAGAAGACATTGTTCCACGATGGCCTTTTTCACGCTGAGCAATGAGAAACTGTTTATCTTCCTCCATTTTGATTATGTCGAGGGAATTTGCTTGAGCGATATCAAAGAGGTCGTGAAAACAGTCCTTGAACATGCTCTCATTCTTAGCCTGTACTTCTGTCTTGCGGGATGCATTTTTATTCAATACTTTCTATCGTGAGAAGAGTTTTTCCAGTTTTCTGATTGTGTCCTGTTTGTGTTGAGTTGGAATTCGGGCACGATTCCAAAAATCCTCAATTTTTCAATTGCCATTGACGAAGCCTCTCTTATCTTCTTTTTTATATGTAAATGAAGGAAAAAGGACAGAGCCTGAAGATTTGATGGCAATTTACCACCTCTAATATCATTCTCACACTTGTCAATCAAGTAAACCTTAGATTTCTTTCGAGTCTCCATCATTAGATAAATGTATTTTGCTATATAAATTTACACCTGAAAATAAAAAATAAGTGTTATAGTTATTATGCAATAAAAAACACTAATACATACATATCCTACTATTAAGACTAAAATAACACACACTAATGCAAACACATCCTATCATTAAGGCGACTGAAATGATACTGGGATGAGGTATAGAAAAGAAGCGCATTTCAATTTAGGAAAAGTAACGACGCGTCATCAAAATTTTAATGGCTTTGAGCGACCTCTAAATATTAATATTTTCTAATGAAACTTCATAATCAGCGTTTGTACATGCAATGTCACATTTCTAGAGGATCAGACCGAAACTTCTTGATGGTTCAATTCTTATCATACAATTAAGTGACACCCTAAAATATATATATATATATATATATATATATATATATATATATATAAATTAAATGAATGATTAATTTTAACAGGTTGTTGCAGCAAATCGAGTGACTGACGCGTCTATAAATAATAATAATAATGAATGTGTTGTTTAATGATTACAAAAGCGTTATATATATATGTGTATATATGTATATATATATATATATATATATATATATATATATATATATATATATATATATATATATATGGGATGAATTTCACAATACGAAACGAAATACGAAACGACGAAATTCGAGGTAGCTTATAACATGTTTCAATGAGAAAGCATTTTACTGTATTATGTTATTAAACAGATTAATTAATCAAATTCTACTCGTTTTTCGGCAAAATATAATGTATATTGCGTTGGGAAACAGTTGAATTTTGTCAATTTCGATCGTTTTTTTCAAATTTTTTCAAAAAACAACGAATCTGCGAATATGAACGACGGATTGCGAAACTATAGGTAGTAAAAGATTGACGACGAATCTGCGAAATGACGAAATTCGAAACGACGAATTTTGAGGTATTCCTGTAACTTAAAGTCAGTCGACTAATAGAAGAAGCCTCAAAATTGAACAAGATGCCGTTACATCGAAGAAATGAAAGTTTTGCCTTAAAAGTAGCTCAGTATGATATAATGTTTGATATATCTTCTTGTGAATGCCATGATAAGGGAATTAATAGGAAATCTTGCAGGTGTAAGGATAAAATACCAATGGCAGAATGGGAGTGTTTTGTGGGTCAAAAACAAAGAAAAAAATCAGTTAGGACCAATTGATCGCATAGCTAGTTCAACAAAGAAGAGCTCTTTAACAAGAGCCCAAGAAGCACAAAACCGTTAGCTAAAAGCACAAGAAGAAATAACTGAAGCCACAAATGTTTTACCATCGGAATTTATAGAAAATACCGAAGAAGACATGGATGTAGATTCAGAGAGTCAGGATGTAGATTATGAGGACGATTTAGAATTGACTGAGAATATTCAGAACAGGTACTCCTATACAAATTTAGCATTAACAGCAGATCGTTATCGTGTAAGTTGTAGAGCTGCAGCTGCAATAGTCAATGTAGCTTTAAGAGATATGGGGATCCTTAACCACACCAACATGCTTGACAGAAAGAAATTCGAAAGAGAAAGAAATCGCATGGGTCTAAATCCGAAAATCTGAAGATGGAGTGCCTTGGATTTGACGGAAGGAAAGATAACACATAAACTAAATGTGGAAAGATAAAAGAACACTATGTTATTGTGAAAGAACCTGGAAGCATCTATGTAAACCATGTCACACCAGATAATAGAACTGCTTGCTGTATAGCAGAAGAATTGATAACTATTATTACAAACTCGAACAACACAGATACTATGAAAGCTTTACTGTGTGATGGTACTCCTGTGAATACAGGAAAAATTGGTGGAGCCATAAAACTGGTTGAAATTCATCTTAACAGACCAGTGCAGTGGTTGATGTGCCTCTTGTATTTGAATGAGCTGCCTTTTATGCACGTCTACAAAGCCATTGATGGTAAAACAACAGTTCCAAATACTTTTGTGGGTTCAATTGAGAATAAACTGAAAACAGATTTAACAAAATTGGAGGTAGTCAAATATTCTCGCGTAAAGGGAAACATTAAAGAAATTCCAGCAAATGTTGTGAAGGAGCTAAGCAGTGATCAAAGATATCTCTATGATATGTGTCTGGCAGTGCAAACTGGAGACACTTCTCAAGATCTGTCCACTCGATCCCAAAGTACCCTTCACCATGCTCGCTGGCTAACTCTAGCCAACAGGGTCCTTCGATTATATATCTCAACGCCAAATTCCGATAAAAACCTTCAAGATATAGTCAAGATTATTATGCAGTTCTCTGCTCCAGGGTGGTTTTGGATAAAATCTCATCCTAATGCAACTCATGGTGCATATAGCTTTTAGCACTTAATATGCTTGCTTCGAAATTTAGATGAACAATATAGATCAATCATAGAACCAGTATTAAAGAATAACGCCTACTTTGCCCACCCAGAAAATATACTCATATCAATGGTAACTGACAAGAGACTAGAAATTAACGGAGCAAGCTATTCAGAAAATCATCCTTTCAAGAACAGGATTTTCAGGTACCAGAAACTTTGAGATGCCTCGAACCCTGAATTTCCAATCTACTGATTACACCGAGATGATCCATTGACAAAAAGAGATCATTACTCCTCCACCGCTGCTAAATAATTTTAGCGACGATGAGCTACTACAGGCTCGATGTAAGCCACTGGAGATAGCTTCTTTTCCATGCCACAGTCAAATTGTGGAAAGGGCAGTGAACCTAGTAAGAAAGGCATGTGAGGAAAGAATAGGATATGACAACCGTCAAAAGTTTATCTTTAGTCCAGGCAATTTGTAGTTAGACCTGGGCAAAATTGCTTCAGAAGCTTTCTAAACTGTTTCCAGCTCAGGAACCATTGCCGAATAACATATCCAAAATCCGACAAAATTGGACCCCGGGAACACCCCCCAAAAATGAAATTCAAAATGGCGGACTGGATGTTTCCTACGAAAAAAAAAAATATATAATTTACGCTTTTATTTATAGAGATACATTTGATGCTTTTTCTTTCAGTTGTAATGTTTTAAATAATTCAACAATATACAACACAACCAGTTATTACGCAAATATAATGTTATATAGCTTTTTACAGATTTTTATAATCAATAATACAACAATTATTTTTTTCCCAGTTTCAAGTTATGTTCATTACAGAAGAAGTGATACCTGGTCACAAACATACAGAAATTAATCCTCTTCATCACTATCATCGGATAGATTACCGGTACTTGGGTTGTTATCGCAACCACTGATTTGGCACTCGCCACAAGCGGCTGAACAGGGCATTCCATTACGCTTGCATCCACATCTTGAAGTAGCACATTTCGTCTTGCAGGAGCAGCGGATCATGTTGAGTAGATAATTTGGAGCTGGTGGCTTGTCGCAGGCTGTAGGGTAGTAGGAATTATTCTTTACATACCAACCCCACTGTTCTGCATCGATCTTCTCTTCTGTAGACTTCCAGATTAGTATTTGAAAGTATGTGCGAAAGCTGTGGTACTTTGTGGACGCATCGGTAGGTGGCAAACGTTCGGGTGTAACAAAAGATTTAGCTGTAGCTACCTTTTCAACTAACATTCGATGACGTAGTGCGTTAGTGGATTCAAGTGTTTTGCAGCCATACAACAGAAGCATTGCCTTTCTTCCAGCGGCTTCAATGTCAGAGTGTTGGCAACAATCAGAACAGAATGTATTTGCAACTGAACGGAGTTCAGCCACCTTCATCAGTGTGTCGAATGCTTTGGCTTTACCGATCGAAAAAATTCTGGATGTGCTATCACAGCCCGTGAAAGCATGCACAAACAGGAGATACTTGCAGATGTCATTGCCTAACAATGATTGAATGCTGAGAATATCATACACAGGATTAGGAGATGGTCCCCGTCTTATATCGCTGCGATAGTACAACTTGAAACCACTGTCCTTGGCATGGTACAGAAGGAGAATCAGCAAGTCGGTGTCTTCCCCTATTACTGTTGTAGTTGCATTTTCTGATGAGGAAACTGCTGCACGAACGATGTCCACATCAGCATCCCCATCTGCGTTGTGAACAGTACACCCGTGCTTCTTCAACGTCTCACCTACGAGGGAAATAAATGCTTGCTTGTTGTTTTCATTAGCCAAGAAGTGTTCCTTCTGGCCAACAAACTTCATGCTTGGACTGAGATTCACATTTCTGCTTGTCTTGGTGCTGCGTCTTCTGTGGGTCATGTCCTTGATCGTAGGAGAGCTGCTGTAGCCATCAAAAACAATGATTGCTTTTCCATATGTTTTCAGAGTGAAATCGGCATATGAGTTGGCGATGCTGTCATATGTTTCATCTTGACGCCAGGAAACACGATGTAGTAGAGATCCACCATCCAATACGTACTGGTCTGTGCACTGAATTTCTTGAACTTCTTCCATGCGTAAAGTGTCAGTGTATTTGATTATTGCATGAGCTAGCTGAGACTTATCGGGTTTCCTCAAGATACTTCGTGATTCGAACAATGCAGGAGGATATGCACACAGTTCGTAACACATGACATCTTCAAGATTCATGTCTCCGCCAGTGGCAACAGTCATCATTCTCTGAAACAGTAGTGCAGGATCTACTTCTATATCTGAAGCATCAGTGATCACAACGGCAGAAGCAGATCCTAGTGTTTTCACTTTGTCAGATCTTTTGGCAGAATATGTAAAGGCTTGTTTCCCAATCATTTTTACGACAATGTTCGTACCGATTGAATGCAATTGATGAACGTTAACTCCAGGATCAGCAGTTAGCCCTGTTACAATGTTGCAGAGACCCGAGGTAGAATGGAATGGGGATAAGGATTCCAGACGTTCAAGTACTTTCTTCATGTCATTACTGTCCTTGATTTGTCTACTTCCCCTCATTTCCTTGTGCTGTTCACTACTTTCCAACGAAACTCTGGTGTATTCCTGCATTGCTAAGTTATAAGTGGAACACAGAGGCATAGAAAAGAGCCACGTTGTCCTTTGGATGTCTGTAAATCCACTTCCGCGTGTCAGTCCGCCTCTGCTTTTCAGGGAACGCATTAGTACTTGTTCTATCACCAGGTCTGTGCCGAGTCCGGCCCATAATCTGTCGCTTCTTCTTACCACAAACTTACCTTCCTGGAACATTTTGTTAACGGCTGGATTTTCAGAAGGCAAACTTAACATTTTCTGCAGGTACAGGTATATCGATTTCAGGTAATTGTGATGTCCGGCTGCTGCAATTATGGGGATGGTCTCCAGCATAGCTTGCAAGTGCAAATCCCACGAGCCGGTTCTGTCTGCTGTTATCAAGGAACGTGCAATGTTGATCATTCGCTGATATTCCAACCAGAGTTGACTTGTTTGCGAAGTAGATTGTAGGTCAGTTTTCTTCGCATCCAAAGTGGTAGCAATCTGAGACAATGCATTCGAAGATTCCACATCCTCAACTGATTGTTTGGCGGTCATAACATCGTCGAGCAGGTCACAAGCTTCCTTATGGAGGTCATGAGGAGTTCCATCTTCATTACGAGGGAAAACGTCTGCGACTAGTAAGGTACTAAGAGCTGCATCTACTATCATATGAACACGTATCGCTCTTGAAACAGCTTTTCCAGACATCATGTGTTGCACGGCATTTGGTCCGTATATTTCTTGAAGTACTTCAGACAATCATGAACCATTCATAAGAGTACCGACTGCTCCCTAAAGATTCATCAGAGTGTGAAATGATCCCAGCATTAAAACAATGTCCTGCAGGTCTCTCTGTTCATTGATGATTTGGGAAGCTTTCCAGAACAAAGGCTGATCAAAAGTAATAATGCATGGGACTTTTTGATCGCGTGCTATCTTGCTCAAATATAGTAATGTCGAAAATATGCAGGTCATGTCAGTTGGCGACATATCTATGATGGGAAGGAACGTGATCAACGCCACACCTGGATGTGAGACACTTGATCCACCGTGAATTGCCTGCATTGTTCCGGACCAACTTGGACCTGATCTTTCTGCTGAAGATATCTGCCAGAGAAGACTAAGTCGACTTATGGTGGCAGTGGGTACTGGAAGTTCGCGGAATGAGATGTCCCTCAACATGCTTCTCGCGTGTCTATATTCCCTAATGTCAACGGTTGCAATCTTCTTAATGTCATTGTCACCAACATTACGCCTGTGAATAGAAGGGTGGATCTTGATCTTCGGAGTTATTGCGGCAATCATACCCATTCCATGAAAGGTATTTTTCCCATCCAAAGTGCAGACATCATGATCGACGTTATCTGCTGCTAGAAGGACTGCAGTGTTTTCATCAACAGTAAAAGAGCCAGACCCACTTGCCAGCGCCGCGTTTCTTTCGAATCTTGTTACTTCTGCATACGACGAACAGTAACCCAGCTGATGGAGAACGTCAATAAGGTACCTTGACCTAAAGTTGTGGTGTAGCTGAACCGACAAACCGATCTGTAGTGGACATAGTAATCCTCTAGGACGGGTTGCTTGCATAATGCTCTGCCCAATTGCACCTATTTTTCTTGAAGCATCCTGTCCCGCAAATGCTTTTGATAATAGCAATTTCAGACTGTTGGGAATGTAATCAAGAGCACTTTCTGCAGTGATGTCATTTGGAGATGGATACACATCTTTTCTAGGCGAGTCGACAGACTTGATATCACTTCTGATTATTTTTGCAGCAGCTTCTACTAGGTAAATCTTCTGTAGCTCTATATCTATATCACATTCTTTCGACTTTTTGTGATAATCTATAAGAATTTCATTAGCTGTCTCTCGTAGTGTTACTACATCTGCCTTCCCACTTTCACCTGATATTATGATCTTGTCTCCGTAACGTTCTAAAAGCTTTCTCTTCATGTGCCTGCGTTCGCAGACAGAGCTCTGACTTCCTTGAAGATATTCCTCCATTTTGGAAATTAGGTCTCCAATCAACAGTTGTTCATCATCATTCTCTTCCAGGTAAGCACAGGTCTGAAGGAATGCTTGGTGTTGCTCTTCATTAGTTGGTCTCCCTTTCTTCGAATCATGATCGTCGGAGGAGTATGCGCGAGGAATGTTTTTTCCACTTGGAAAATTTACGCTGCAGGTGTGATGGTAGACACAATCTGCAGCAGGAAGATCACGAAGATAATACTCCAGACGGCCTTTTACATTAAACGACCATTCATCGCAGCGGCTTTCACAGCACCTTTTTATGGTTTCGGAGAACTCTGTAGTTCTTATTTTGACATGCTCTGATTTTGGTTTGTGTTTGGAAAAAAAGTCCACAAAGGTATCACAAAACAAACAGTGAGTAGCACTGGAAAATGCGTATTCATGAAAACGAGCACTTTTCCTTGGTATTGCCTCGGCTGCGGTCTGTCGCTTCTTTATTTCAATGGTCTTTTTATCCGTAAACCTTTTCCTACATACAACGTGAACACTTATTCCAGCTGTTGCAACAACATCGCTTCCACGGCTGCGGCTGGATGCATTTATACCATCTGCTCCTTTTTGCGAGATGTGAACCACTTCCTGTCCGCTGTCCAATTTCTCCTTACAAATCACGCACAATTCTTCAGGGGTCTGCATTCTTGAAGGCGGACGCACACCGAGTCAGCCGTACACCGAGTCAGTCTGAAACAGAAAACACAAATTAATAAACTGTGTTGCAGTATTTAAAAGGAGTACATAATAACAGTTTTAAAGAAAATGACAAGCACAAATACGCAGATTTGATAGTGGGTAGTAGGAATTAAAGAGTTGTATATAATATAAGTTTATAAAGATGTAGCAATGTCCATTCTCATATACACTCCATACAGTATATTTTATTTACATTACGTGACGTCATAGTTTAATACTAGCCGCCTAATACAATTTTTAGTGTCATATAGGTTAATTTAGAAACGAAAATGTGTTTTAAAACATTTTACTGATCAAGAAAAACGTCATAACTCTCTCTACAAAGCGAAATTAAAATTTATTGTATTTCGTAGGAAACTGCTAGTCCGCCATTTTGAATTTCATTTTTGGGGGTGTTCCCGGGGTCCAATTTTGTCGGATTTTGGATATGTTATTCTGCAATGGTTCCTGAGCTGGAAACAGTTTAGAAAGCTTCTGAAGCAATTTTGCCCAGGTTGAAGCTATTTTTGCTCTAGATTGCCTGGACTACTTAAACTCATTAGAATCAAGGCGAAACCTGCCCAAGTTTGAATGGAAGGCCCATTGGAATGAGTAAGAAACATATGAAATAAAATTTCCTAATGATATTGAAAATTTCTTCCCTTTTGATGTGATAAGGAACAATGAAAAAGTGAATTGAATTTTAGCACATTTATTATGCCTCTAATTTTTTCTTCTGAATATATTGTTGGACTTAATTAATTTTCCTAATACTGTACATTATTAAATAAAATATTATACGTTAATAAAGATTTATGTCATAAAAAAACGTGAATGTAGAGTAAAGCCTAGTTCTCACTTTCACGGTTTGGACGCCGGAAGCCCACGGTTTAAAAACCGTGGGCTTCCGGCGTGTAGAGCCCACGGAACGCGCTACCTACGGTAGCATAAGGGTGTTCCTACGGCCACAACGGCAGTGCAAAGGAAGAGCCAGGGATATGTCAAGGTGGTGTAAGGGATACGCCAGGGACTCCCCAAGGATCGCCGCGGACACTTCAGGGTTCTCCGACGGTCACGCTACGGTGCCCACGGTGGGGCAACGGAAGACCCACGGTTGTGTCACGGATAACCCCGGTCCGTCACGGACATGCTACGGCATCACGGTTGTGCTACGGTGCCCCCAAGGTTGTGCCACGGTCACCCACGGTTTTTCCACCCAAACCTATATATTTGGACCTCCAGCCCTACTTTGCTCATTCTGCATCATGTTGTCGAGGAGGAAAGAGCTCCTAGTGAAGTCTCTGGAGGAAGAAGAAGCCCTGCTTTTGGCTGCAGCTTCCCTCCAGCTACAGATGATGATGACCATGTCAAAAAGAAAGCCCCCCAGGAGGAAGAAGTCTGTCTGGGTGAAACCCTGGTTGCAGAGGAGGGTCCTCTATGGACAGTATGAGCAACTGTTAGCAGAGCTCCACAGAGAAGATAGAAGGGGCTACAAGAACCTCCTGAGGCTTACCCCTGACTTGTTTCAAGAGCTGGTGGAACGTGTGGGGCCAAAGCTTGAAAAGAAGGACACTTTCATGAGGAAAGCCCTAGAGCCTGGACTTCGTCTTGCCATAGCCCTCAGGTACATGGCTAGTGGGGATTCATACAAGAGCCTCTCATACAACTTCCGTGTGGCACACAACACCATCAGCAACCTGATCCCAGAGACCTGTGAGGCCATCATCCAGGAGTACCTTGAGGAAGTCATGGCCTGTCCTAGTACACCTGATGAATGGAAGCAAGTTGCTGAAGGTTTCTCCAACAGATGGAACTTTCACCATACATGTGGAGCTATAGATGGGAAGCATGTGGCCATTAAATGCCCCCCCCCAATGGTGGTTCCATGTACTTCAACTACAAGAAATTCCATTCCATAGTGCTGATGGCATTGGTGGATGCCAACTACAGATTTTTATACATCAATGTGGGTGCAAATGGAAGTGCTTCAGATGGTGGAGTCTTCAGAGACTGTTCCCTTGGTGAGGCCTTAGAAGAGGGATATGCTGGCTTACCAGACCCAGAGCCCCTACCAGGAGATGACAAGGACATTCCCTATGCATTGGTGGGTGATGATGCCTTTGGCCTCAGAACATGGATGATGAAGCCATATCCCCATAGACATAGAGGAATGAGCAAGGAACAACGTATCTTCAACTACAGATTGTCAAGGGCAACGGGTTGTGGAGAATGCTTTTGGCATCCTTGCTAACAGGTACACATAACACATAAATCCATATTGCCAATTTGTACTTCATAGTTATTGCATATTGTGAATTTGTATTTCATTGAACAAGTATTCAAACTGTTTAAACCTTTGTTTTCAAATTTCAAATTTCAGATTTAGATGCTTGCTGACCACCATGCACCAGTTACCAAGGAATGTGGAAACCATAGTGATGGCTTCATGTGTGTTACACAACTTGATCAGTGTGAGGAACCCAGTCCAAGCTAATCTTGAAGGTGACAGAGAAGATCCACTGACCCACGAAATAATCCCTGGTTCCTGGAGAGAAGAACCCCACCTGGAAGCTCTTGTGGGACTGGAGAACCTCCCTGGAAATACCTCTGTCAAGGCAGCCAAGCTACAGCGAGACTACCTCTGTGAATACTACAACTCACCAGCTGGAAGTGTGCCATGGCAAGACAAGATAATATGAGCCACAAGAAAAAAAAGAAAAAATTCAAGAAAAAGACCAAGACCAAAAAAGGCCCTTTTCAGGGGCAACCACAGACTCCCAAAAGAGTATGCAATCCAATACAATGCCAATACAATGCTGTTGTTTTTTTTTATTGGGGGAGGGGGAAAATATTTTTATTTCTGTTTGATTTTTTCAATTTCTTTGATTTTTTTTCATTTGTTTAATTGCAGTCAAAAAAAATTCTGTCTTTTTTTCTGGTAAAATAATCCTATAACAAGTAAAATACAATAAAGTCATTTCAACTTAAATTTATTAACAGAACAAAAAAAATAAAGTGTACATCAATGACATCCATAGTTAGTCTTCCCTCTGTAGGACAAAAAAAAATGAAAAAAAAAAAAAAAGTTGGCACCTTCATTTTAAACTAATAATTGCACAATACAATAGCACTTGTACATAATAACTTGGCACCTTAAAATGGTACACTTTATAAATATAATTGCACTTGACTAGCTTTATAAGTATATACATAATTACATGTGCAATGTAGCATAATAATAATGCTATTACAAATCAAATTAATATCAATGCAAAATATTACCAAATATTACATATCACATAATTAATTATATTACAAAATATTACATATCACATAATTCTAAATTTAAAGTCCCTGTTGGCTTGGGTTTAGGCATTATCGTTCTGGCTGTCACTAATATAGTTTGAAAATGAAATATTTACTTCTGACAGGCTGATGCACAACCGAAGCATAACCGTCGCACATCCGTAGCGCAACCCTGGAACAACCGTGATACCATAGCATAACCGTTGCATATCCGTAGCATAACCCTCGAAAAACCGTGACACCGTAGCATAACCGTTGCACATCCGTTGCATACCCATAGCGATTCCCTCGTATAACCGTGGCATATCCGTTGTCAAACCTTGGCTTGTCCGTGACAAGGTCATAATGACTTCTATATTAGGTCATCCCTCGGACAACCGTCGCGTATCCCTGGCGTGTCCGTGGCTTTTCCCTCGAATATCCGTGGCTTTTCCGGGACTTTCCGGCGGCTTCCGGCACTTTCCGTGACCCCATTTCTAGTCCCGGATAACGACGGTTATGCTACGGACATGCTACGGATATGTCACCGCTTCTACGGTTATGCCACGGATTTCCAGGGTTTGTCAAGGTTGATGACTGAAAAAATGAAATTTTCAAACATTTTGAAAATCGCGCCACGGTTTCAAACGAGGCCCCGGACTTGCGAGGGATATTGCCGGATTATCCCGGTCATCCCCACGGACCCCCAAGGGATTTAGCACGGATAATCACGGATTCAAACCGTGGGCTTCCGGCATCGACAACCGTGAAAGTGAGAACTAGGCTTAAGTCTCGCATAGATGGAATATTCTTCAATATAGGTTAAAAAGTGAAAAATTGTGCCAGGGGTAGGAGGCTTTAAACAGCGAAAATATAAGTTATGAAGGGGTTCCTGTGTTCCATTCAAATCCCTCACAATATGTACCTTTTCACTATAAAATTTCGACCCGGCCTAATATACAGTATATACAGGGTGTCCAATAAGTCTGGCATCATAGGAGAAATTCATATTTTTCTATTTCTACAAACCATAATTCATATTTTTCTCTTTCTACAGGCCATAATGTCTGTGAGCAAGGATGAACGAATCCAGATAATTCTACTCATAGGAAATCGGAGTCAAATAGAGGTTGCTGCTGAATTTAACAGACTGCATCCAGACCGCGAGCCAATAACACAGAGTTGTGTTAGCAGACTTGTTGCAAAGTTTAAGGAAACAGGATCCATAGAAGAAAAACCACGCAGTGGACCTTCAAGGAGGTCCACTGACGATGATACAGCGACTGCTATCCTGGCTTATTTTAACAGAAGTCCCAATAAGTCTCTTCGGCGATTGTCCGCCGAGACAGGAGTGTCGAAAAGTAGCATCCATCGCATTCTTCAGGCTCACAAATGGCATCCATATAAACTTCAGATCCTACAGAAATTAAGCGAAGATGATCCCGACCGGCGGATGGAATTTTGTGAATGGGCTACGGAACAATATGCTAGGGATGGTTCTAGGGCAATTGCGTCCTGGTCAAGTGCGTCCAGGACAAATGCGTCCCGGTCATTGGCGTCCCTGGACAATTGCGTCCCGGACAATTGCGTCCCGGACAATTGCGTCTCGGACAATTGCGCACTTCTCCAACTACTATATAAAGTTTATTTATTAGAGAAGTGAATAGAAAGTTAGTATCGGAATTTCAAATATACTTTTCATTTTAACCTATTAAACTTGTTATATGTTCATAAGTTCTGTTCGAAACTGTTCTCTAAAACTTTATCCATCATCAGCAACACCTTTGTCAAATTTTATGGGTTACGTCCACTTAAGATAAAGTTAGTTTCGTTAGTTTTAACGAAAATATCACAACTTAACGTAACCAATCGTCAAGGGCATACAGTTGACCTAACTGGGCATTCAATTAATCTAACCTGGCATTATACCCCATACAAAATTACAATAACAAACATACTCGTCCCTCGTCATTGGCGTCCCTGGACAATTGCTTAGGTGAAGTCACAATGAACTTTCAATTCACTTCTCTAATAAATAAACTTCATATAGTAGTTGGGGAAGTGCGCAATTGTCCGGGACGCAATTGTCCGGGGCGAAATAAAACCGGACGCAATTGTCCAGGGACGCCAATGACTGGAACGCATTTGTCCGGGACGCACTTCACCAGGACGCAATTGTCCTGTCACCGCTCGGGCTGCCAATTTCCCGTCCACCATTCTGTTCAGTGACGAGGCTGTTTTTTATGGAAATGGTGAGGTAAATCGACAGAACACCCGCTACTGGTCTCAAAACAACCCTCACTGGTATACCTCTTCAAAGGAACAAGGTGCATCTCAGGTGATGGTATGGTGTGGCATTTGGAAGGATCGCATCATAGGCCCCATCTTTTTCGATGAACATGTCACTGGAGGCACCTACCTACGTATGCTCAAGGAAGAAGCATTTCCCAGTCTTGAACGAAGAAGGAAATTTCCCAACATGGTTCCAGCAAGACGGCGCTCCTGCACATTACAGCACCCAAGTAAGGGAATACCTGTACCAACAATTCCCTGGTCAGTGGATAGGATGTCGAGGGCCTGTGGAATGGCCAGCTAGAAGCCCGGATCTCACGCCACTAGATTTGTATCTCTGGGGCCACTTGAAAGCGATGGTATACGCAGAGAAAATTAGGAGTGTTGAACATTTGCGGCAGCGCATTATTGGGGCATGTAACACCATTACTCCTGATATCATTCACCGTGTGCTTGCTGACTGGGCATCACGTCTGAATTTGTGTATTGAAAACAATGGTGGACATATTGAGCACGTTCTGTAAATAAAAGCTTTTGTTTTGCATTTTTTTATTATTTTTCCTATGATGCCGGACTTATGGGACACCCTCTATATATATATATATATATATATATATATATATATATAACAATTACAAATCTAGAGTAAAATAATGAAGTATATAAATTTTTTAAATATTAACACAGGCTATATGAATTACGTATTTTAATTAAATAATTTATTCTTTATTCTTTCCTGTAAAACGAATGTTTTCATTTTTCTGTTCATCAGAATTTGGCATTCTTTCACGTTGTTCGTCGTCTTTTTGGTTGTTCTGCATATATGTATTCATGAATATTCACATGGCAGGATGCGTAACAGAAATTTCAAGATTTTGTTGGAACTGCATTTACGTTACAGTTTGTTTATAGGCATTTTCCCAAATTGCTCACAGACGTTTCACATTCCTTACAAACAAGAGTGCAAAATTCAGAAGAGGAAGAGCCTTCGTTTAAAATGTTCAAAGAATTAAGAGTGATTAAGCTGATTGAAGAAACATCACATATATTGTGTACGTTGGTATATATTTTATGACACTGCTGCAACATTTTACGCACTTTCACTTAAGACCAGAAAAAAAAATATATATATATACTAGCTGAGGTACCCGGCGTTGCCCGGGATAAATTTCACATCAGATCTATTCGCACAAACAGACAAACAGACAGGCTGACCGACTCTGTGTTGACATTCTTCATCCCATAAGAGGTTCCCGTGCCAAATTTTTTAGCTCTAGGTCAAACGGTTTGAAGTCGTCCTAAAAAATAATTATATTTGAAGCTCAAGATTTTCATGACTGTGTTCTTTTCTGTAGTTTTATTGACCAAATAATCAAAATTTTCACGGCTGCGTTCTTTTTGGAGTTTAATCGCGGTGCTGGGGCCTTCGGGCGCAGTAATTTTAATTATTTAATTTATTAACACCCAGGTGCACAACCTGGGGACCTAATCAATATGTGTGTGAAGTTTCATGTTTGTAACTGCTTCCATTTTGGCGCTGTGGCTGGAACACACACATGTCCTTTTGAGGTACCAGGCGTTGCAGACAAACAGACAAACAGACAGGCTGACCGATTCTGTGTTGACATTCTTCATCCAATAAGAAGTTCCCGTGCAAAATTTGGTAGCTCTAGGTCAAACGGTTTGCGCTTGCATAAAAGACAGACAAACAAACAAACAGACAGCGAAAATATATAATAGATATATATAGGATGATGATGATGATGATGATGATGGCCTGTTTGTACACGCCTAAATGACTAGGGTGTTCTGTGCTAAATTTGGTATACATATTAAGGGAGAACCACGAAGGGTTTATTATCACACTCGCATCTCCAATTACTCCATTAGGTTGTGTTTTGCGGGAGGGCTTTTGTTGCACAAGGCGCACCGGGGATTCCAGCATATAGTATACGAGGAGTGATCATAAAGTATCGATAATTTTATTGCTACGGACAAATGAATGCAAATAAGAAATAACCGTTTACATAGGTGAGTCTACCTGCCCTCTGGCGTCTGCAGTCTGAAGCAAAATCTCTTACCATGAGTCAGTAGTCGGTTGGAGCGCTTGAAAGGAGGGTTTGTTTTTGCAGTACGTATAAATCTCTGAAATGGAGCAACGCGCATTCGGAGACGAACGAAATGATTAAAACAGCTTTTGGAAATGATGCTCTCAGTGTAGCTGACGTTTAAAAATGGAGAAACATCGCTTGAAGACAAGGAACGCAGTGGCCGCCCTTCCACTTCTCGTACGGATGAAAATGTCCAACAGATTCGATTTCTGGTAAGAGCAAATGTTTCTCCATAAGTATTCATACAAAAAAATATTCAGTTATATTTGTCCTTTGTATCATGCATAGGATAGTTATGAAAAGTTTACCGTTCCTTTGTCAAATTTTAACAAATAAAAAGTTAGTTTAACTGCGACATATAATGTAAAACATCAAAGAATTTGAAGAAAATAAAAAAAAATTAAAATGCGAAGATTTTCCAAAATTATCCAATACTTTGTGTGTCCACCTTAGGCTTGAAAAATATAAAAAATTCATCAGTAGTTGCATGTTTACTGAATAGAGACTTCGCATTTCTGGATTACAGAATTTTCTCATTGAATCTTTATAGAAGACGGATTACTGTACAAACCATGAGTAAGCAATGGGTCGTCGTGGTAAAGAGCTGTCTACAGATCTCAAGAAATCTGTTATTACTGCACACGAGTCTGGAAAGAGTTATAGAAAGATAGGAGAAGAACTTCGAATTTCATTTACGAGAGTAAATCAAAACAATCAAAACTCTACCAAGGTGTGGACGCCCTTGCAAGATTTCAGAACGAACAGCTAAATGGATTGAAAGAAAGGCTGCTGCGAATTCACGAGTGATTTCAAATGATATTTACCAAAGATTAAGACGATCTAAGATCTATATCCATCCCTCTTCTATTCGTCATACACTGAGAAAGAATGGTCTGCATGGAAGAGTTGCATGAAAAAACCTCTGCTATGAAAAGCGCAAAAAGAAGCTCGTTTAAAGCACGCCAAGGATCGTCAAAATGGTGGATCTGCATTCTGGAAGAAAGTTCTCCGGACAGACGAGCCCAAAATTGAGGTGGTGGTTTGCTTCTTTGGGAATGCTTCAGTACTTCTGGTTCAGGAAGACTTCTTGTCATCAAGTGAATCTTGAATTCGAAAAACTATCAAGACATTTTAAGTGAAAATGTATTTCCTTCAGTTCGGAAATTGCGAATGGGTCGCAATTGGGTTCTGCACCAAGATAATGATACAAAACATAAAAGTAAGAGCACCATGAAATGGATTCCACAAAAGTATTTCAAGCTTATCGAGTGGCCCAGTCAAAGTCCTGATTTCATTTTAATCTAGATTTTATGGTTTAATTTGAAAAAAAGCTGTCCACAAGAGAAACCCTTCAAACTCGAATGAATTCCAATAACACTGGTCAACAAATTTTTACTTTTTTGTCAATAACATGTACGAAATAACCTGGTTTTTTTTACACCAAAAGATGTAGCACGCAGTTCTTTGTTATCCTGGGTCCTTTTATTGGTATGCAAAATATGAAATGAAATGAAATGAAAAGGTTTATTGGCAGACTATATATGAACGACTATACAGGGTATTTCAGGAGGAAAGGTCAATACTTCGGGAGGTGATAGTACCGGTCATTGTGAGAAAAAAAGTTCATATGAACATGTGTCTAATTCTGAATGGTTACGGAGATAGAGCTGTTTGAATCTACAAACACAAAAGCATTGTTAATGGTAATCAAGAAAGAGAAACCAATTACTGTTTCTAACATTTAATGTTTAAACATTGGCATTTTGAATGGTATCAGATACAGATATGACAAATTTGTTACAGTTTACAATACGTTTTCGAAAATCCCACCGTCAACCTCAATGCACTTTGCAACTCGTGTGCGAAGATCGCGTGTTGTTCGTCTGAGTTGATCTTGACGTTCCTTTATGCGAGCAGCAGCATCCAAAATGCGCGCGAGCAATTCGTCTCGTGTATCCACCTTTCTTTTGTAAACTTGACTTTTCATCCACCCCCACAAACAATAATCTAACGGAGAGAGGTCTGGAGACCTTGGTGGCCATTGAATGGGACCACCGCGGCCGATCCATCGACCAGGGAAAGTTTGATTTAGGTATTGCATCACCAGACGGGTAGAATGTGGAGAAGCTCCATCATGCTGAAAGTATATATCAGCTCATGTAGCCAAAGGAACATCCTCCAATAGTCCTGGCAATTCATTTTGCAGAAATTCTCGGTAACTTTGTCCTGTAAGACGATTCTCTAAAGTAACAGGGCCCAATCAGCTGATCATCGATGATACCGCACCACACATTGGCAGAGAAGCGATGTTGAAAAATTGTTTCCACAGTGGCATTTTGATTTTCGTCTGACCACCGATGAGAGTTACGAGTGTTGTTGATACCGTCACGGGTGAAAGTAGCTTCATCGGTGAACAGTGTTAATCGAAGCAATCGGCGATTATCATTTACCCAATGACAAAATTCCAGTCGCGTGGCAGCGTCTCCTGGTTGAAGGTGTTGTACACGCTGTACATGATATGGATGCAAGCCTTCCTCACGTAATGTACGCCATACTCTTGTGTGTGGTACACCGAGACGTGTCGAAATTCTTCATGAGCTAGAAGTAGGACTACGCTCTACCAACTGAAGAATGTTTTCCACTTCATCCACATCTTGTTGACCTTCACGTTCAGATGAAACATGAGCGCTGGGAAGTGTACCGATCTCACGCAATGTGTTGAAAACCCTGGCAAACACTCTTCGATCCGGAATTCTGCGGTTTGGAAACCGTCGACGGTATTCTGCAACAGCAGTTGTTGCACTTCCATCGCAAAAACCGTAGACATACACCATATCTGCATATTCGGTATGTGTGAAGGTGTGCTGCATTCTTAACACTGCTTCAAACACCAAACAATGTCACTCACAACAGTCAGCTGTCGATTGGCTTATGTTACATGCTTACATTACAGCTTACATTATTCATGGTTATAGGGGAGGGAAGGGGGAGGAAGAGCTGCGCGTGCATCAGATTCAAACAGCTCTATCTCCGTAACCATTCAGAATTAGACACATGTTCATATGAACTTTTTTTCTCACAATGACCGATACTATCACCTCCCGAAGTATTGACCTTTCCTCCTGAAACACCCTGTATATATATGGACTATATATAAATATATGAACGTTCATATCACATTACGAGTATGATTGACAGAAATTATAAAAACTAAGAAAAAATGGGAAAGTGAAAAAAAACGCACTGCTCTAACTGAAAATTCAATACATATAGTTAATTTTTCCTCTCATGAACGTTTTCATCTTCCCTTTTCAAAAACTATCAATAGTCATCCATCATGGCTGGATCCCACCTTCCTTGATAGCGTCGTTCCATTATACTTATACCCTGGTGGAACCTTTCACGTTGTTCATCACTAACGGCGCCCAAGTTGTCAGGAAAAAAGTGCAGATGGGAATGTAAAAAGTTAATTTTGAGTGACATCCGGCATCCCAACTTTTTATACTTACGCAACAATTCTTTTACCATTTCTATAGTCTCTTCTTTTTTGTTACCGAAAAACCTATGAACTAAGGATTTAAAAGATTTCCACGCAGCTAATTCAGTGGAGTTTAATTTGAGATCGAAACTGTTATCATGCAAAAATTTCTAATTTGTGAACCAAGAAAGATACCTTCTTTGAGTTTTGCGTCACTTAATTTTGGAAACTTTTGCTTTAAGTACGTAGTTATAACCATCACTATTTTTGTCCAAAGCCTTCACAAAATTTTTCATTAACCCCAGCTTTATATGCAACGGAGGAAGAAGTACCAACTGAGGATCTATTAATGGCGTATATTTAAGATTGTTTTTCCCAGGACAGAATTCTTCTCCCAATGGCCAGTCCTTAACAACATAGTGGTGTTCTGTTGCTCGACTATCCCATAAAAAAAGGAAACAACAATACTTTGTAAATCTCCCTGCAGTCCGAGCAAAAGCGCGATGGCCTTCAAATCACCACATAACTGCCAACGATGTTCCTTATATTTGATTGCATTCAGTATGTGGGACATGCTCTCATAAATTTCTTTCATACAGAATTAAAAAAAAACAGATTATCAAACTCATCCGGTAAAAGCCGAAGTCCCATACAGTTTTAATATCTTTATGCAAACATTTTTTATCGAAATTAAATGTGTTCAATCACCCTCAGGCTAATCCGACGGACTTGAAACTTTTTGTGGTGTTTCACCACATAATATGAGGTGGGTTAAGCAACGTCAGGAGAATGAAACAAGATTTCTGTCATATTTGAATCACCCTGCCAAAGGTGGTGGTGAAAATTGAAATCTCCTAAAATGGGTAATTTCAGCAAAAGTAGAATGGGATAGAATGTATTCCACTTTGGAAACGGAGTAGTCAGTTTTGGATAGTCAGTAGAATTAGGAGAAAAGTAAACAGCGCAGATGTATTTAGTTTCAAATTGTTATGTAAGACGTACCCAGAGGGCATAGAATTTGCAGGATTCAAGTTTGGGAATATGAGAACAAATTAGGTCATTGCGTACGTATACGCAACATCCACCTTTGTAATGAAATTGAGTAAAGAGAAAATAGAAGGGTACAGAAAAAGGAGTTGCTGTCAGTTGTCCCAGACATACGAGTTTCAATAAGAAAGAGAAGGTGAGGTTTAGAGGAGGAGAGGTGGTGTTCAACAGATTTTAAATTTGAGAAAAGGCCACGAATGTTGCAGAATTTTACGAAAAGTTAATCAGGCAGAGGCCCAGAACATCTCGAATAGGCAGTAGCAGAACCGCTGTCCGGATCTGCGTTCCAAGTATCGGCAGCGGGAGAACCAGAAATGGGCATAGTTATGGTCCCCTCCCCAAGCTCTTAAAGATGATGCCATATTGTTAATTTTCTTTTTAATTTTGAAAAGATTGTATAGTGTGTAAGATGTATGAGTATGTATGCATAGTGAGCAATGGAGAGAGAAGTGTGTTACCAAATTTTTTGCTTTATTTTATGTTAAGTTAGGTTAGGTTAACCTAATAAAATTAAACTCAAAAAACATGTACAACAAAGTAGTAGCTGTTCTCTGTGTAGGAAGAAAGTGATACAGTAGGGACGAACTTATATACCTTCGTTAATCTTGGTCTTGCTTCCGCCTGAATTGTTCATTCTGACGAAGGCAAGCTTGTCACTACACCTTAGACTTACAGTTTAACGTGGAAACCAAACCACGCCCCACACGTGCGGCCAGAAATTACAAAGTCCTCGCCAGGACTCGATCTCACGAGCTCTCGATCGGCAGCACAGCGTCTTAACTACTAGGCTAGCCAGGGTACCCATTTATCTACCAACCAAATTTGTTGTGTGGAAGGATGAACAACTGGGTTTTGCTGCGCGCCGCCTGCCGTCACCGGGTCTTCAACCCGTGTCCAATGGATTCGTAGTCAGCGATGCTAACCACTACATATATATATATATATATATATATATATATATATATATATATATATATATATATATATATATATATAGTATATAGTAGTTTCTGAGGAATAAATTAAGCCCATGGAAAATACTGTAACATTCGACAGAAAGATAGACCTGTATGGAAGGATGTTCTTCGAGGGATGTCTGACTACCAGAAAATCCTTGTCCACCCATCAGAAACATTTATAGTACATTTTGACACAGATGTGTTTCAAAAAGACGATGTTATCCTGCCACACCTCAGAATACACAACTCAATGGAAGAGATAAAAAAGGGTTACAGGAGACGAATCCAATGAAGCACCCCTGAGAACATCTTGATCAAATGCGTTGCGGAAAGCAAAGCCTCCTCCTACATCTTTTATCAGATAATAAAAAAAATAGGAACCAAACTTTTGGCAAAATTTTAACCATTATAAAGCCATCTAAATTCTCATCGCCATTCTCAGCAATGTTCCCAACTCTTTCATGAAACTTATGGAACAGCTATAAGATATTACATATGTTCACTTATTTCTCCTAAATGAACATACTGTATATTTATATATACAGAGAGTTGACAAATATAAATAGACACCATGATGATTGTATTCAAGCACAAATGGCAAAGCTCATCAATGCTCATCAATGGAATGCCAGAACGGCTGTCATTATGTAAATAATGCAAAGGGAAAAGCAACACGATTCTAAATATATTGATTCTATAAATCTGTTATCATTTACTGACATTATCAAATCAATTAATATGGACAAACTGAAGGTGTTTATTTACCTCTATCAACCCTTTGTGTGTACACACACATATATATATATACACAAACACACACACACACACACACACATATATATATATATATATATATATATATATTGCATATTTAGCAAGCAAACATATATCAAAATTTCATTTTCTCTATATAAAATTAATAATAACAATCCACATTAAAAACTAACAGAACTCATAATTTAATAGACCATAAGAGCTCGTATTTAAAATTACGTCTAAGCCTCAGAAAACGCAATAAACTCCAGTAAATTTATAATAGTCCATACATCACCAAAATGCACCGGAGACCGCCATCAATATATTCCATAAATCAAAGCAGGAAAGACAGCCCCCAAACTTTGCCAGAAGGGAAAATTCTCATTTTAGAATGAATTTTTAATGGGTCTCCATCTCTATTTTTTTTAAAGCAGGAAGGTGGGGACAAGGGAGAATGCCCACAAAAACACCCTCCCCACCCATCAGAAGAAGAAGAGAGCGGAAATCAAGGCCCAGGGTTTTCAAGATGCCTGAACACGCTGCGTTTGAAAGATTGAAGGTCATAAACGGGAAAATATGGATTGAGGAAGATTGTTCCAGAGTTGACCGATTGAGTAGATGTAAGACTGAAAATACCGATTCATAACACTTGCGTTAGAGAGTTGCACAGAAAAGGAGTGAATGTGTCGAAAGTCTGGTAGTGTGTGCTCTCTTTAAAGGAGGAGGCATGCAGTTAAAGAGTTTAGAAGAACCTTCCAATCAGCGGTGTCGAGTACCTTCTCTTGGGAGGATCCAAAAGCCGAATTGGAGCGATAGGACAGGAAACATATAAGATTGTGGTCGGAGGAGATCAACGGAGAAAAAAGTTTGACAGAGTAAGAAGAAGGATGAGAGGTGAGAAATAAATCCAGAATGTTGAGCCTATTTCCAAGGCGATCGGCATATTAATACAATGGGAGGAAAGCCAAAGGTGGTGGTGAACATTGAAATCTCTTAAATTGGAGATTTCAGCAAAAGGAGAGTGGAATAGAATGTACAGTGTTCCACTTTGGAATTACGTCATTAGATTTTTACGCAGGGGTATAGAAAAGTTTACTATATGCATATATATATATATATATATACACGCACACGCACACACACACACACACACACACACAGGGTGTCTCAAAAATCGCGCACCGCGAATTCTGAAACACCCTCTCTCTCTCTCTCTCTCTCTCTCTCTCTATATATATATATATATATATATATAGGGTGTCCCATAAGTCCGGCATCATAGGAGAAATTCATATTTTTCTATTTCTACAAACCATAATTCATATTTTTCTTATGTTCGGGATGCTAATGTTGGTTTTCGTCGTCGTCGTCGTTGGGCCTAGGCAAGCTACGGCTTGGGACCGTAGCGCATCTATCCGGTATAGGTTAACTTGGATGATGTAGCCATAAGCACTGCCGCTGGTTAAGTGCCAACCAGTGATTATCTCACTAGCCGTATTGAGTCCGTTAGGCGAAACTGCGACAGTACCAAGGATGGAAAATATAACCCTTGGATTTCTATTATTTATTTGCAAAATGGACATGGTATTAGATTAAAATAATTATTTGAATATAAATAATTAACTGACAATTGTGATATATAATTAATTATGTTTACATACAATAAAATAATACAGTATACATAAAATTAGTATTAATGTGGTTTACAATTGAATTATGATGGGTAACTAATTTAAAATGAATTTATAGCTATTCCGAAATTCAAGACGGTAAAATTAACATTTATCTTGAAACTAAAATAAGAGTATTCACTACACACTCCCCCACCAGAGAGGAAGTTCAAAGAGTTCTGAACGACACAGATTTCCCCTGGACCTTTTTGGTAGCTACATGTACCTCGCTTAAGGTTGATTCCAAAAACGCAGGCTTAAGACGATCGATAGAAATCTTGTCGACCTTGGAACCGCGCTGGATGAGAAATGATTTGCGCGTACGTCGGAGAACTTCATAGGGCCCGTCATATGGACATTTGAGAGGCCGTTTTGGGACACCTGGTAGCCGCAGTGTTGTTCCATAGACTAGTTCAGCCGCTGTAGTCTTCAGATCACTCTTAAATGCAGAGCGAATACCAAGCAACACGAGTGGAAGCTTATCCATCCAATGGGAGTCTTCGTGACACATAAGGGATGACTTCAGCTGGCGATGGAAGCGTTCGACGAGGCCGTTAGCTTGCGGATGATACGCACAGGTATGCGCATGTACTGTACCCAACAAGCTGGTAAACTTTTTCCAAAGCGAAGACTCAAATTGGCGACCTTGGTCAGTGATGACTTTTGTCGGCAATCCAAATCTTGATACCCATCCATGAAGAAAGGCTCTTGCAACAGTGTCCGCTTTGATATCAGGAAGTGGGATGGCTTCAGGCCATCTGGAAAAGCGGTCGAGACAGGTGAGCAGATAAAGTTGGCCTTGAATCACTGGAAGAGGGCCAACAATGTCTACATGAATTACCTCAAATCGCTGGGATGGGGGCGGAAATGCGTCAAAGGGGGACCTGGTGTGCCTTTGGACTTTGGCACGCTGGCAGGCAAGGCACGTTTTGGTCCAATGTTTGACATCCTTCCGCATCGAGGGCCAAACAAAGCGAGAGGTAACCAGGTGTTGCGAAGCACGGATACCAGGATGGGAGGGCTTATGAAGATCCGTGAAGACTGCTTGTCTGTGACATGGAGGGACATAAGGGCGAATAGCAGCTGTTGATACGTCGCAATAGAGGGGCACAGACAATCCTGGCATACTCATTTTCTTGAGTGAAAGTGAGTGAGTGGAGTCTTCTCTGAGCAGGTCTTGTAGTTCCGTATCCTTATCTTGATCCTGTGCAATAGCATTCCACAGTGTAGAGCTGAGGGTAACAGAAGTAATCTCTATTCTTGAAAGTGCATCCGCTGGAGTGTTCAAGACACCTTTGATGTGGCGGATATCTGTGGTAAATTGCGAGATATAATCGAGTTGCCTGATGACTCTGGGAGAGTGGTTACAGCTGTTTTTATTGAAGACAGTGACCAAAGGTTTGTGGTCGGTAAAAACACAAAACTCTCGGCCTTCAAGGAAATGTTGAAAATGCTTCACGTTTAAGTAAATAGCAAGAAGTTCACGTCCGAAAGCACTATAACGCGTTTGGGCTGGCTGCAGCTTTTTCGAGTAAAACGCGATGGGTGCTTGTTGACCGTTAATGGTTTGTTCCAACACCCCACCGATCGCAACAGCTGATGCATCGACCGTCAGAGTTAGGGGGCATCACTGATAGGAAATGACAGAGACAATGCACTATTGATAGCATTTTTGGCATTGTCGAACGCCTGTAAACTATCGCTACACCATACCAATTTCGTTACCTTGCGTTTGTGTGTGATCATAGCGTGTAGAGGAGCAAGAACACCGGCACAGTTTTTAATGAACTTGTGGTAATAATTTACCAAACCTAGAAACCGACGTAACTCACGCTGATTATTTGGCATAGGGTAATTTTTTATCACTTCACACTTGTCCTGAAGGGGGGTAATTCCGTGCTGCGAAATCGTGTGACCAAGAAATTCCAAGGTTGGCTGTGCAAACACACACTTAGATGCATTAATAGTAACACCGTATTGTTCTAAGCGTTGAAAGAGGAGTGAAAGATGTTCCTTATGTTCCTCTTCCGTTGAGCTGGCCACAAGCAAATCATCGATGTAGGCATAAACAAAGTCTAAGCCTCTTGTGACCTCATCTATAAACCTCTGAAAGGTTTGCGCAGCATTCCGTAGCCCGAACGGCATCTTCACAAATTCGAATAACCCAAATGGTGTACAAACTGCAGTCTTGGGAATATCCGAAGGCTCTACGGGAATGTGGTGGAAAGCCTTAACGAGGTCTATTTTACTGAAGATAGATTTGCCGTGGAGAAGAGAAGTAAAGTCTTGGACATTTGGTACCGGATATCGGTCCGGGATGGTTGTCGAATTCAAAAACCGGTAATCCCCACATGGTCTCCAGTCTCCTGACTTCTTCTGGACCAGGTGTAGGGGAGAGGACCAACTGCTTTTGGAAGGTCTTATTATCCCAAGATCTATCATAAGCTGGAATTCCGATTTGGCAGCTTTCAGTTTGTCCGGGGCAAGACGTCTGGGTTTTGCAAACACAGGGGGACCTTTTGTTGTAATGTGATGGGTAATGGTGTGCTTAATGGTATCACCCATCTGCATCGGTTGAAGAATTCCTGGATATCGCTGGAAAAGGCACTGGTACATGGAATTAGGGGGAACGAGGGAAAGTGCAGAGTTCGAGGCGTCCGGAAGGGCAACCTGTTTGGCAAGAACAGAAAGCAGTGTGGCCTGGTCGCATAAGCGTCGCTTGTCAAGATCCACCAGGAGTTTGAAATGCTGGAGGAAGTCAGCGCCGATTATGGGATGCTGCACTTGAGCACAGATGAAAATCCACTTGAAGGATCGGTGAAGGCCCAAGTTTAGTTCACGCGACTGAGTACCGTACGTGGGTATGCGTGAACCGTTAGCAGCGTATAGAGGCGGAGATTCCGAGTGCGTATGACCAGATTTTTGAGGGAATACACTGACTGACGCTCCGGTATCGACCAAGAAATTGACACCAGAGTTCCTGTCCTTTATGAATAACAGGTTGGCAGTGCGAGTACTAGACGCCATTAGGACTCGCTGCTGGGGTTTTCCGACGAAAAATTGCAAGGGGAGATGCACTTCCTAGCCTTCTTTCCAAATTTAGAGTGGTAGAAGCAGATCTTCCCGGAACTCGAACGATGCCTCTTCGTAAATCTTGACCGAGAATGGCTTCTTTGCCGTTGATTTTGTAGCAGAGAACAAACGTGGTTGAGTTGTTGACTTAACTCTTCCACTTTCAACTCCAGTTCCGATTGTGTGTTCACGTTGTTGACCGGAGCTGTGTCAATCTCCACTACTTTGTCGGCAGTTTCTGTTAGTTTATCAACTGGAGTAGCAGGATCCATAGTGGCCAAGACACGCTGAGCTGATGGAGGAAGTTTCTGCAAGAACAACTGTCTAAAGATGTCCTTATCGAAGGTTTGTGCGCGTTCGCCTAGAGCGCACTGCATAGCCCTCAGCATTTGAGTGGGCTTACGGTCTCCAAGTTCTTCTTTTGAGATTAACTGATGTAGTTTCTCACGCTCGGAGACAGTGGTGCGGCATAGGATGGCAGACTTCAGATCGTTGTATGGGTCCTCACTCGTGGAAGTAGACACGATGATGTCACGGACTTCAGAGATGATGCTAGCTGGTAGAGAGGACAAAACATGATCGTATTTTGTCCTGCTAGCGGTGATCCTTCCCAAGTTGAATTGTGATTCCACTTGGTGGAACCAAATAAATGGATCACCCGGCCAGAAGACGGGGAGCTTTACGCTCAAGTGGGAGATGGCACCAGCGTCGTCAGGCATCTTCTCCTATGCTTGCTGACGTACAAGCAAGACGACAAGTTACCAACGAAGGAGTGGAGGTTGAGACGAGCGCAGGCACAGAGCGCACGGGCAGGGGTGAGGGGCAGAGGGCACGAGCGACGTTACAGTCTGGTCCTAGTCGCTCGGGTGAAGGGGGTGATGGGCACGAACGACGTTACAGTCTAGTCCTAGTCGTTCGGGTAAAAGGGGGGAATCCAACTCCGGGGTCACCAATTGTTGGTTTTCGTCGTCGTCGTCGTTGGGCCTAGGCAAGCTACGGCTTGGGACCGTAGCGCATCTATCCAGTATAGGTTAACCTGGATGATGTAGCCATAAGCACTGCCGCTGGTTAAGTGCCAACCAGTGATTATCTCACTAACCGTATTGAGTCCGTTAGGCGAAACTGCGACAGTACCAAGGATGGAAAATATAACCCTTGGATTTCTATTATTTATTTGCAAAATGGACATGGTATTAGATTAAAATAATTATTTGAATATAAATAATTAACTGACAATTGTGATATATAATTAATTATGTTTACATACAATAAAATAATACAGTATACATAAAATTAGTATTAATGTGGTTTACAATTGAATTATGATGGGTAACTAATTTAAAATGAATTTATAGCTATTCCGAAATTCAAGACGGTAAAATTAACATTTATCTTGAAACTAAAATAAGAGTATTCACTACACTAATTTCCCGTCCACCATTCTATTCAGTGACGAGGCTGTTTTTTATGGAAATGGTGAGGTAAATCGACAGAACACCCGCTACTGGTCTCAAAACAACCCTCACTGGTATACCTCTTCAGAGGAACAAGGTGCATCTCGGGTGATGGTATGGTGTGGCATTTGGAAGGATCGCATCATAGGCCCCCTCTTTTTCGATGAACATGTCACTGGAGGCACTTACCTGCGTATGCTCAAGGAAGAAGCATTTCCCAGTGTCTTGAACGAAGAAGGAAATTTCTCAACATGGTTCCAGCAGGACGGCGCTCCTGCACGTTACAGCACCCAAGCAGTGGCGGCTCGTGACTTTCAGTTATGGGGGTGCTGCCCCAGAAATTGCGAACAATTGTGTCGATTATATATATATATATATATATATATATATATATATATATATATATATGAGAGAGAGAGAAAGTCGAATAGATAAATAGATAACTACTCACTACTCAGTCATAAAAATAAGTAAAATAGTATCATAAAATCAATTATAGGGTACTTACGCTTAACGGGTAATTTGGAATTTGCCAAAAATTTTATTTATAAACAAATTCCATTCTTCTGTTTTTATTCTGAGCGAAAAAATATTCTAAGAAATGAAAGCTATATATTGTAAATAATCCAATTATTATATAATTAACTTCAATCTCACGACAAAAAATAAATGATAACGAATCATTGATAAATGCAATTCGGAAATTAAATTTCGAATTAGCAAACGATACAGCAACACAACTACCACGTCAAACAAACAAATCGGCACTGCTCTGTCCACAGTGCTTTGGATCCTCTTAAACCGGCGATTCTGACTCGCTCTTCGTACGTCCACCACCGAGGTTTCAAGCGTTTCGAACAAAATCTGGAACTGTTAAGTACGCAGTCCCAAGGGAAGGCTGAAGCTACTTTCGTGATTCATTCGTTCGGCATTGAAATAGTTTAAGGAAAACCGGATATAATCTGATTTAAAAACTCAAAGTTCATTGAAAAAAAACAATCAGAGAGGCTATTTTAAATATTTAAATATAAAGATCATAAGATCATGGGGGTGCTGCAGTTCCACAGTGCCTACCTGCGAGCAGCTCCTGCACCCAAGGGAATACCTGTACCAACAATTCCCTGGACATTGGATAGGACGTCGAGGGCCTGTGGAATGGCCAGCTAGAAGCCCGGATCTCACGCCACTAGATTTTTATTTCTGGGGCCACTTGGAAGTGCTGGTATACGCAGAGAAAATTAGGAGTGTTGAACATTTGCAGCAGCGCATTATTGGGGCATGTAACACCATTACACCTGACATCATTCACCGTGTGCTTGCTGACTGGGTATCACGTCGTGAATTTGTGTATTGAAAAAAATGGTGGACATATTGAGCACGTTCTGTAAATAAAAGCTTTTGTTTTGCCTTTATTTATTATTTTTCCTATGATGCCGTACTTATGGGACACCCTGTATATATACACACACCTCCCTTTCAACCTTTTAAAGGTTCCGCGCGGTGATTCCTCATTTCACGAAGGTTACGCTTGTCGCCCCTCCTCTCCAGTTGGCCTGGTGAAGTAGTGAGTTGGTTTCTTGTACTCACCATCTCACATAGCAGGTACGCCCGTCTCACCGGGGATTGTTCTGAGCCAGGCGTCTAATCTTCTTTTGAAGATGTCAGTAGTATGACCGCGAAATGGTAGAGTGCAAATGCAATTGCAAATGTTGCATAATGTTGCAAGAGTTCCACCCCTACCCCCTTTGTTGCAAGGCACCCCCACCCCCTTTTTCGCAAGGGGGGAACCTCTTTGGGGGAAAAGTTGGGACGGCCTCACCCCTCAAATGGGCATACCTAACCAAAGAGAGAGAGAGAGAGAGAGAGAGAGAGAGAGAGAGAGAGAGGACCCAGAGGAAGGGTTTTCATCTGGCCAGAGCCAAGCGCATATGAGTCCTTCACCCACCCTGCCGCTCTCTTATAGGACCCCTAATCAGCCAGTTGGCTGAGTTACCAGATAGCGATAATTATTTATTTAAACCATATATTAATCAGCCAGTGGGCTTAGAAGGCTGAGTGCCAGATAGCGATAATTATATTTTTAAACCATATATTAATCAGCCAGTTGGCTTAGAAGGTTGAGTTGCCAGATAACACTAATTATTTATTTATTCCATATATTAATCAGCCAGTTGGCTTAGAAGATTGAGTTGCCAGACTCATTATTCATTTATTTAAACCATATATTCTTCAGTTAGTTGGCTTAGAAAGTTGAGTTGCCATATTGCGCCATGTATTTAATTAATCCTTATATTCTGCTCTCATCTAGCTTAGAAAGTTGAGTTGTCAGATTGCATTATTTATTTATTTAAAGCATATATTCCTCCGTCAGTTGGCTTAGAAGACCGATTTCATAAATAGCAATTAATTAATTATTCTGAAATCCGCTTTAGAAACCAAACAAATGATATTATCGTGTTCAAACAAAAAGGAATAAATAAAACACTAATACATCGTTCTGTTTATTTTAGCTGAATTAATGGATATACAACGGGGTTTATATATGGTCGAATAATAGCATGAATGGAAAATATATAATCATACAAAACGGGGCATTATCCAAATAGTATTAGTACAAGAAAATATATATACAGTTATATTAAATATATATAATCATACAAAACATAGTATTAACAAAATATTAGTAGAGGAAAAATATATAGTTATATTATCGAAAGTTATATCAAATATTGGTAGAGGAAAAATATATATACAGTTATATTAAATAAATATAATCATACAAAGCATAGTATTAACAAAATATTAGTACAGGAAAATATATAGTTATATTAATTATGTTGAAAATATACGAAACGTATAATCATATTAGTAGAGGAAACATTTGATAGTCTATATCCACATCGACATTACTTTGTACGATGTGGTAAAACCGTCTAAGCATCACTTCACCGTTTAACTGATACAACGGTCTATACTCGATATAAATGGCTTTCATATCATTCAATACTATTTTTGTCCCCACTTAACACTCGGCGGACAAGTTATCTTTAAGCACGGCTAGAACACAATCAAAAGCACGTACAAAAATGTCATCGTTAACCACAACATTAAATACAAGTTTATAATCATGCCTTTCCAATCGGCGATTTTTTTCTTAACGCCCCGAACTATTCAATCGTGAACTCTCCTTCACTCGGCATAGCGGGATTGGAAATAATCTTCCAAATCGTGACGACACCTATCCACTATATAGAGTCGCGCGTTAAGAGGTTGCTGGGCGCCCTAGGCATCACCCCGTCCGGTTGCTGGGCGCCCTAGATATCAGTCCGTCAGGTTGCTGGGCGCCCTAGGCATCACCCCTTCCGGTTGATGGGCGCCCTAGACATCAGTCCGTCCGGTTGATGGGCGCCCTAGGCATCACCCTTCCGGTTGATGGGCGCCCTAGGCATCACCCGTCCGGTTGATGGGCGCCCTAGGCATCACCCGTCCGGTTGCTGGGGGCCCTAGGCATCACTCCGTCTGGTTGCTGGGCGCCCTAGGCATCAGTCCTTCCGGTTGATGGGCACCCTAGGCATCACCCGTACTGTTGCTGGGGGCCCTAGGCAGCACCCCGTCCTGTTGCTGGGGGCCCTAGGCATCACCCCGTCCGGTTGCTGGTTGCCCTAGGCATCAGCCAGGTGTCACAGTGTACGTTTATGTGCGCTAAAAGGATCCAGGTTCGAACCCCGAACGGGCCTCGTTACTCTGGGTACCCTAATATTTCCCCGTAGGTCTAAGGCGGGGGTAAAACATCTCGTACGAAATAAATGAACAATTCGTACAGGAAAATTTTCAATTAAAAAATAAAGAAAAAAGAGCTCCGTAGGTCTAAGGTGAGGCTAAAACAAATCGTACGGAAAATAAATCCCAACCGTGCGTCTAAGGCGGATGTTGAAACAATTCAGTAAATGAACAAATCGAGAAAATTAAATGTAAAATTGCAATTTCAGTTCTCATAATTATAATATTTATAATTATGAATTCTTGCTTATTTTATAAATAATAATTTTTTCATATCCATCTAAAATAGGGGAAACATATAGTTTATTCTAATTTTAAAGTAAAGTTTTAGGTCTGTAACTTATTTTATATTTTTGTTAACTGTATTAAAAAGGGATCATTTATTATTATTAATATTGTTTATTTATTTAGGAAAAGGCATG
>JAJOZX010000785.1:342500-405000 GCA_023014485.1 Bathynomus jamesi
CATGAAAGTCGAATGTCCCGTTATAATCCCTCGAGATTATATATATTATATATATATATATATATATATATAATATATATATATATATATTATATTAATATTGGCTGTATTCTTAGAGAGTATTACACAAGTAAACAGTGAAATGAAACATGAAAGTCGAATGTCTCGTTATAATCCCTCGAGAAATTACAGTGATTTTATAATAATTATAGCGAAACGATTGCCTTTTCTTTGGTTTCATTTCCTTGTATATAAACAACTTCATGCGTGGCTTTTGTTTTAGAAGTTAATGCAGCTCCATTTGCCTCCAAGATACATAAATTGCACACAAACATCTGCGTTAGATGCGCGTTTAACCGTGTATGTTATGACAGAAACTTGCCAGCGTCCGTGCCTCAGGGGTAATACCGTTTCTCTCGAAAGTAGTATGACCGAAAAATGGTGAGTGCAATGGAATTGCAAATGTTGCAAGGCACCCCACACCCCCTTTGTTGCAAGGCACCCCCACCCCATTCGTTGCAAACCCCCACCCCCTTGGTGCAAGGCACCCCCACCCCCTTTGTTGCAAGGGGGAAGCCTCTTTGGGGGAGAAGTTGGGACGGCCTCACCTCCCAAAGGGGCATACCTAACCTGGGGGAGAAGTTGGGAAGGCCTCACCCCCCAAAGGAGCATACCTAACCTAAGAGAGAGAGAGAGAGAGGAGGTGAGGACCCAGAGGAAGGGTCTTCGCTTGGCCAGAGCCATGCGCATATGAGTCCTTCAGCCACCCCGCCACTCTCTTATAGGACCCCTAATCAGCCAGTTGGCTGAGTTGCCAGATTCGTTATTTATTAAATTATTCCATATGTTAATCAGCCAGTTGGCTTAGAAAGTTGAGTTGCCAGACTCGTTATTTATTTATTTAAACCATATATTCTTCAGTCAGTTGGCTTAGAAAGTTGAGTTGCCAGATAACAATATTTATTTAATAAATCCTTATATTCTTCCGTCATCTGGCTTACTAGGCTGAGTTGCCAGATAGCAATATTTATTTAATTAATCCTTATATTCGTCTGTCATCTGGCTTAAAAAAAAGAGTTGTCAGATTGCGCTATTTATTTATTAAATTATACCATATATTCATCCATCAGTTGGCTCAGAAGATCGATTTGACAAATAGCAATTAATTAATTATTCTGAAATCCGCTTTAGAAACCAAACAAATGACATAATCGTGTTCAAACAAAAAGGAATAAATAAAACACCAATACATCGTTCTGTTTATTTTAGCTGAATTAATGGATATACAACGGGACATATATATATGGTCAAATAATAGCAGCATGAATGGAAAATATATAATCATTCAAAACGGGGCATTATCAAAATATTAGTACATGAAAAATATATATACAGTTATATTAAATATATATAATCATACAAAACATAGTATTAACAAAATATTAGTACAGAAAATATATAGTTATATCATCAAAAGTTATATTATCAAATATTGGTACAGGAAAAATATATATACAGTTATATTAAATATATATAATCATACAAAGAATAGTATTAACAAAATATTAGTACAGGAAAATATAGTTATATTAATTATGTTGAAAATATACGAAACGTATAATCATATTAGTACAGGAAAAATATATATTGTCTTTACGTTCTACGTTGCAAAACGCTAAACTCGCATTTGATAGTCTACAGTATATCCACATCGACATTACTTTGTACGATGTGGTAAAACCGTCCAAGCATCACTTCACCGTTTAACTGATACGGCGGACTATACACGATATAAATGGCTTTCATATCGTTCAATACTATTTTTGTCCCCACTTTACACTCGGCGGACAAGTTATCTTTAAGCACGGCTAGAACACAATCAAAAGCACGCACAAAAATGTCATCGTTAACAACAACATTAAATACAAGTTTATAATCATGCCTTTCCAATTGGCGATTTTTTCTTAACGCCCCGAACTATTCAATCGTGAACTCTCCTTCACTCGGCATAGCGGGATTGGAAATAATCTTCCAAATCGTAACGACACCAATCCACTATATAGAGTCGCGCGTTAAGAGGTTGCTGGGCGCCCTAAGCATCACCCAGTCCGGTTGCTGGGCGCCCTAGGCATCATCCGTCAGGTTGCTGGGCGCCCTAAGCGTCACCCAGACCGGTTGCTGGGCGCCCTAGGCATCACCGTCCGGTTGCTGGGCGCCCTAGGCATCACCCGTCCTGTCGCTGGGCGCCCTAGGCATCACCCTTCCGGTTGTTGGGCGCCCTAGGCATCACCCGTCCGGTTGCTGGGCGCCCTAGGCATCACCCGTCAGGTTGCTGGGCGCCCTAGGCATCACCCGTCCGGTTGCTGGGCACCCTAGGCATCACCCGTCCGGTTGCTGGGGGCCCTAGGCATCACCCCGTCCTGTTGCCGGGCGCCCAGCGAAGACCCTTCCTCTGGGTCCCCTCTTCTCTCTCTCTCTCTCTTAGGTTAGGTATGCTCCTTTGGGTGGGTGAGGTCGTCCCAACTTCTCCCCCAGGTTAGTTATGCCCCTTTGAGGATGAGGGCGTCCCAACTTCTCCCCCAAAGAGGCTTCCCCCCTTGCAACAAAGGGGGTGGGGTTTTCAACAAAAGGGGGTGGGGTTTGCAACAAAGGGGGTGGGAGTGTCTTGCAACAAAGGGGGTGGGGTGCCTTGCAACAGTATGCACCATTTGCAATTGCAATTGCACTCTACGATTTTGCGTTCATACTACTGATGTACACTGCAACACCATTCGTGTTCCTAAGCTACAGTATTTGGGCAGCTGATTAAACATTTTTGTTCCTCTCACAACAAAAGTATTATCTTTCAGGGTTGAGGATGTTCCCTGTCTCGCCTTTAATTTGGGAACACGACATAGTCTTCTTTTTCTACTTTCCACCGTTGTTTGGGGAGTTACAGGGTTCTGAGTAAGATTAGGGACTAGTTTCTCTATTATTTTCCAAGTGTAAATAATGATGTATCTCTCTCTTCTCCTTTCCACTGAATATAGGTTTAGTTCGGTCGCGTAACCTTTCCCAGTAATTTGGTTCTTTGCACCCCTTGATCTTGGCTGTGACACTTCTCTGAATCCCTTCCAGCTGTCTAATGTCTTCTTTTTTATATGGGGATGTTAGGACCGAGCAGTATTCTAATTTGGGTATGATCAGTGTTTTCAGTAGAGGAATCATCACATTCCTATCCCTTCGTTTAAAGGTTCTCAATATCTGCCGCGTTATTCTCTTTGCTCTGTTTACGGTGTTTACTGCTATCTTATTTTGTGTTTCAAATTTCGCATGATCACTCATCACAACCCCTAAATCTTTTGCTCTAGAATTTCTCTAAATTTCCTGTCCATTTGTGGTATAAATATTCCATGGATTTTAGGTCTTCTCTTTTTCCGTACCGTAACAGCTGAAATTTCTCAGTGTTAAACTTCATATTGTTATCTTCCGTCTACTTGTAGATTCTGTTCATGTCGGTTTGTAGAGATCCTATATCTTCTGGATTTCTTATTTTTCTACTGATCTTTGTTTCATCAGCAAAGGATGTTACTGTGCTGTCTCTGGTAACGTCCTCATCTATGTCAGTTAGCATGATTATGAAGAGTAGTGGAGCTAATACTGTTCCTTGTGGTACTAAGCTGAGGACCTCTGATTCTGATGAAGATACTCCTTGTACTGTAACGACTTGCCGCCGCTCACTAAGGAAATTATATATCCATTTCCCTACTTTTCCTGTTATTCCCATATACTTCAGTTTATGTATTATGATTCCATTGTCACACTTGTCGAATGCTTTGGCAAAGTCTGTGTATATTACATCATAGTTTTCATTACTTTCAAGTGCATCAATAATGTTGTTGTAGTGTTCCATTGGTTGTGATAGGCATGGTCTGCCTAACCGAAACCCATGATGGTTATCACTGAATTTTTTCTGAGTTTCCAAAAGTCATAGATTTTCTGTCTAACTATTCTTTCAAATATTTTAGTGAGATGAGATGTAAGCGACACTGGCCTATAGTTTTTGGCCTCGGATCGATCACCTCCTTTATACAGTGGAACTATGTTCGCGCTCTTCAGAATGCCCGGTATTTCTCCCGTGTCTAGTGATCGTCTCCATATCCAATATAGGAGCTCAGCGATTGCATTCTTGCAGTTTTTGATCAGTGTTGCATTCCATTTATTCGGTCCTGCCGCTGAGTGTGTTTTTAGTTTCCCTATAGGTTGTGTAATATCATCTGTCGTAAAGTCGAAGTCCGTTATACTTTCCCCTTGTAGTTCTTCAAAGAACGCGTTTCTATCGCATATCAGTTTGTCAGTTTTTGGGATACTGAAAGATGATTCGTACTGAGCTGTTAATATTTCACACACTTCTGTTAGATCATCAGATAAAGCACTGTTCTCGTTTTTCAAAGGTCCGATAGTCGCATGGTTTTTCGACTTTCTTTTTGCTAAATTATAGAAGTACTTTGAGTTAATATTTATCGCTTCTAGAGCGTCGGCTTCTTTTTTTACAATATGCCTCTCAATTAGTTCCTGACGTCATCGATACTCTGCAGTTTATCATTTAATATTTTCCTGATGTTCTTATCTTTACAGTTATTTAATTTTGCGGGCACTCTTTTTCTCTTTCGGAACAATGCCCTCTTTTGTCTTTCGAACCTGCTTTTCTTTCCTCGATGTTGTATTTTTGGGACATGTCTTTCCACAATTTCTAACGTCTTCTCTAAAGTCATTAGCATCTCTTCCGTTGTCTTGGCCTCGAAAATGGTCTTCCAATCTATTACTTCCATGCTGGATGCAACATCTTCCTAGTTTATAGCTTTGGAGTGAAAATTAATAATTTTGAATTTGCTTCTTTCTGTTGTTCGTGTTCTTTCCTTTCCTGTTGCGTTTATATTGCTTGTTAGTTCAATGATGTGGTCCGATATTATAATTCGGGATATTTCTACATTATCAGTTAGGTTGCTGTTGTTTGTAAATACCAAATCTAGTCAGTTGTTTTTTCTTGTGTTTTCTGTTATTTCTTGCATTAACATAAATTCATCAGGTAGAGCTAGTAGCATTTTTACCTGCTCCTGGTCTTCCCGTGTCCCCCCTTGTCCTGGTGTATACATACATTTTTTCCTATCCTTTTATATTTCAGGAATGGGAAATTAAAATCACCACAGAGAAAAATATTTGAGGTTGGAGAGTGTAGATCTTTTACCCAGTTTCTTACTTCTGTAATGGAATCTGAAAATTTTGAGGTTGGCATGTTTGGGGGTCTGTACATTACAATTAGTATCATATTTAATTTTTCAACTTTTGCTGCTACACATTCTACGTAGCTGTTTGAGGTACTTATAGTCATTTCTGCCATATGCCTTTCGCGTGTGTAAATAGCACATCCTCCTTTACGTCTCACTGTTCTGTTTGCTCGGAGGATGTTATAGTTGTCAATTTGTATTTCTTTTTTGTCAACACACGACTCACAGTTTTCACAGTTCGCCTGGCAGTCCTTTAGATGAGTTTCCGTGATGCATGCAAAGTCTGCTCCGGCTTCTTGCATGAGTCCTTTCAGGTATAAAACTTTGTCTGAGGAATGATTTGATTTAAGGCCCTGAATGTTGGCTAGGATTATTTATATTTTTTTCTATCGTTTTCTCATACAGGTGGTTCCGATTCGTTTTCCAATGGTGCTGCCGGTTTCGTTGCCTTGTGGTCCTCCGAGAATTTGCCCCTTTTTATATTTGTCGGTACCTGTTGTCCCGATAGCTCATGAAGTGTCTTTGTGCGTGCCTTCTGTCCGGAGGTCCGGTGCTAGTGTCTCCGAGCAACTGATACAATGAGCAAAGTAACTCTCGGATTCCTATATTTGTCAGCTGACTTTGTATTTGCTGGATAGTATTTAGCACCTGAATTGTGTTGGCTACGTCTAAAAATTTGGTATCAGTCTTTGATGTTCGTTTTTCCTGTTCACACGTTGAGTTCTTTTGAGGGTGGTGGTAACAGCATTTTTTGTCCGTATTTGCACCTCCCATATCTTGCATAGGTGTCGCAGACCGTAAGATGGTGGAACTTGCACTTCTTATCAAATTTGCAATGTCTATTTGTGTAATGTGTGTGGCATAATGTGGGATGTGCATAGATGCATTTCCCATCCCGATATCCGCAGTTTTCTTTTGCGTAGTATTTACATACGATATTTTCTACGCTTCTACTTCTTGTTTGCTTATTATTTTCAAAGTTCTTAATTTTGGTATTATCATTATTTTTCTTTGACTGATTATTTCCTACATTTTTAGTTATCTTTTTATCATTTCGCTCGTTGGACAGGCTGTTTACTTCCTCGCAATTTTTACTTATTTCTTTTCTGTCATCTATGTCTTCTTCTTCTTCTTCTTCCGCAGCTTATTATCCCATCTTTACATGGGGTCGCTGTTTTTGGTTCGTCTTCTCCACTCTCCGTCGTATACCACGTCCTCCTCCAAGTCCTTCTCCCTGATGTCCGCCACCACACAGTCCCTCCATCTCGTCTTCGGTCTTCCTCTTCTTCTCCGTCCCGGCAACTCCATCTCCAGCACTCTGCGCCCCGCATACTCCTCCTCTCTTCTCCTGACGTGTCCATACCACCTCAGCCTGGCCTCCTGCACCTTTTTAGATGCTTCCGCCACCTTCACTGTTCCTCTTATATGCTCATTTCTGACCCTATCCCTCCTCGTCACTCCACACATCCATCTCAACATCTTCATTTCAGCCACATCGATTTTTCTTTCATTGCTCTTCTTCATTGGCACAGTCTCCATTCCATACAACATTGCCGGCCTCACCACTGTTTTGAATACCTTTCCCTTCAGTTTCACTGGGATCCTCTTATCACAGAGCACCCCTGATACGTCTCTCCAGTTCTTCCACCCCGACTGTATTCTACATTTTATCTCTCTCTCTGCTCCCCCCTCTGCATCCACTGTTGACCCCAAGTATTTAAAATACGCCACCGTCTTAACACGCTCTCCACTCAATGTCACTTCCTCTCCTTGGTCCTGTTCACATCACATCTCATATATTCGGTCTTCTTTCGGCTAATTCTCATCCCCCTACTTTCCAACGCCTGTCTCCAATTTTACAACTGCTGCTCCACCTCCTCTTTCGTCACCCCACTCAACACAACATCGTCTGCATACATCATGCACCACGGCGCCTCCCCTCTAATCCTGTCCGTCAACACATCAAATACCACATTGAAAAGGAAGGGGCTCAAAGCTGATCCTTGGTGCAGACCAACTTCCACCCCAAAGCTCTCTGACACACCCACGCTACTCCTCACCTTAGTTGTTACTCCCCTGTACATCCCCTTGATCAGTTTAACATACTTCTCCGGTACCATCTTTTCCCTTAAGCATCTCCAAACTTTCTGCCGTGGTATCCTATCATCATATGCCTTCTCCAAGTCAATAAAAACCATGTGCAACGCCTTCTGCCCTCTCTGTACCTCTCTGCCAACTGTTTCAAATGCAAAAACTGCATCTGTCGTTCTCCTTCCCGGCATAAATCCAAACTGTTCCACTGACACTTCCGCTTCGTCTCTCAACCTACTCTCCACTATTCGCTCCCATATCTTCATTGTATGTGATATTAGCTTGATCCCTCTATAATTCGTGCAATCTTGTACATCTCCCTTCTCTTTGAATATAGGCACTATGATGCTGGTCCGCCACTCATCCGGAATCACCTCCTGGTCAAACAACTTCTGCATTAGATCCCGCACCAGATCCACCCCCTCATCTCCCAGTGCCTTCCATGCCTCGGCTGGTATCTCGTCTGGGCCAGTCGCTTTGTTATTTTTCATCCTATTCAGAGCACGACTCACTTCCATCTTCCCCACTTGTTCTGCCATAGCTACATTTGGTAATCCATCCTCATAGAAAGATCTTGGGTTTTCTTTATTTAATAATTCCTCAAAATATTCCTTCCATCTATCCTTTATCTCTTCATCTCTTTGCAGCACCGCCCCCTCCCTTCCCTTAATTTGTTTTACCTGTGTAAAGTCTTTTGTCGCTCTATTTCTGCTCTTAGCCAATCTGTATATCTTCTTTTGTCCTTCACGATCCTCTAAATCCTCATACATCTGCCGATATGCCTCCGCCTTTGCTCTCGCCACTGCTCTCTTTGCCTGTTTCTTTGCTTCTTTGTATACCACCTTACACTCTTCACTCCTCGATTCTTCCCATAACTTCTTAGTTTCTCTCTTACTTCGTAGTGCTCTTTGGATCTCATCACTCCACCACCATCCTTCCTTATCTTCCCACACTTTACCTGATGTTTCTCCCAATATGTCTCTAACTGCCGTTCTCATGACATTCGCACTATGTACCCACCAATCCTGTACATTCTGTTTAACAACATGGATTTCACTCAACACTCTCTCTCTAAATTCCCGTTTCTTCCCCTCCTCTCTCAGTTTGTACCACCTAATTCTCCTCACTGTTGTTCCTCGGGTCTTTCTTCCTCTTTTCAACATCACATCCATGACTACCAACCGGTGTTGTGGCGTCACATGGTCTCCTGGAATAACTTTGCAGTCCCTCACCTCGGCCAATTGCGCCCTCCTATACAGTATGAAATCAATTTGCGATGTTCTGCCTCCACTCTTGTACGTAATAACATGCTCCTCCCTCTTTCTGAAAAACGTATTTACAATCGCTAGATCAAACGATACAGCCATATCCAACACTCTCTCACCGTCCACGTTTGCCTCTCCATAGCCATGACCACCGTGCACTCTGACCACTCCATCGTTATGATCACCAACGTGTCCATTCATATCCCCGCCCAAAACCACTCGTTCGTCCTCGGCAATACTCTCCATTTCTTCCTCCAATAACCTCCAGAATGCTTCCTTAACGTCGTCCGGACATCCACTTTGGGGTGCGTATGCACTGATTATATTGAGTACATGTTCCCCATAATTCATTCTCAAAGTCACCAGTCTATCTCCTCTTCGCTTTACTTCCACTATGCTATCCTTCAATTCCTTTGCCAATACAATACCCACACCATTCCTTCCCTCAACCGACGCCCCACTGTAGAACAATTTATATCCCTCACTGAGTTCTCTTGCTTTGTTCCCCTTCCAGCGTGTTTCTTGTACACACAACACCCCAACTCTCCTCTTCTTCATCAACTCCACAATCTCTCTTCCTCTGCCAGTCATGCTTCCAACATTCAGCGTCGCAATTCTCAGGTCCACCCGAGCTCGCTTCGTTAGCCGCACCCGCTCTTGGTGCGGTAGCCCTCGCCTCACCAAAGAGGTCGGGCGAGGTCTCTGTACGTCGCCTACGGGGTACGCCCTAGCCGTCATCGCATTTTCGTGTTGAAGACTCACCATTGTGGTTTTGGCTGGGTTTTTATGGCCGGATGCCTTTCCTGACGCCAACCCTCCCCATTTATCCGGACTTGGGACCGGCCGAGAACAAGGCTGGCTTGCCTTACCCTCGGGTTGGGTCTTAGGATTGTACATCTATGTCTTCATTCCGTATTATATTTTTGATATTGTTATTCGTTATTATATTGTTATTCGTTATTATACTGTTATTCGTTATTTCGTCCTCTCTCTCATCCACACGGTTTTTCGTTGGGACATTTCCGGAATCTTGTGTCCCCATTATTTCATTATTTTTTGTAACACTCGAGTCTGCTATCTCCATTTCTTTAAATATCGAGAAGGAGTTTACCGTCTGTGTACACGCGCCACAGAAAATTGATCTCCACGATCTGTTTCACATTCGAGACAAGAGTTATTTCCCTATCATCCCACTTCATGCAGATAAAGTCTTGCAGTTCTTGACAGAAATTGCATCGTATTGCAGCTTTTTCAGTTGTTTCCAGATTACACAAATTGCAGATTAAGTGAGAATTTGGACCCATGGCCATGCTATTTATTTATTAGCGTAAAAAGAGATACCAACACAAATTCTTCACTTATTTTTTTTTTTCGTTTCTTTCTATTTTCTTTCCTTTCGATGGTCGAGGGTTTTCTGACCTTTGCGTTTTATGACTTTTTTCCTGCCTTGTTTCAAAATTTCTCGAAAGCCAACCGTATTACGTTGTAAATATATACGTTAAAACTGGTGATAATTTGTGTAAACTGTATTGCTTTCTTACTTTTAATGAATTTCACTTTATAAATTATATGCATGGATTCACTGATACTTTATACACTTTCGAGTGTAAACAGAATAAACCGCCGAGTAGTTTATTCCCTTCTTATTTGGGTGTTAATACAGAGAGAGACACAGCACTTCCATTCCCTAGAAGGTACAAGCAAACAACATATATATATATATATCGGGTGGCCACAAAAAAACTTTACTTAATTCAAAGTTTAATAACTGCAACAATTCAAAACTTATGCGATTGAGCTTTGGCCCACATTAACAGATGGTTATAGTCTATAATTGCTGGAATTTTCAAATATGTAGGTTCTATAGTTTTGTTACAGTGAACAATTTAAAAGCATATGTCTAAAAATAGCATGCCGAAGAAAATGAATTTGAACTTAACAAAATTTACTTAAACAAATGATCAATGTGACCACCTCCCTGTTGGTAAACTGCCCTCAATCGCTTCTTCCACGAGGAGATGCACTTTCGAACCTCATCTAAGGTGATATCCTCCCATGCTCTACTGATTTTCTCCTTAATTAAGTTCATCTTCGGTGAATTTGTCTTTCTGGCTGCCGTAAACCTTCACCATGAGGGAATCCCATACTGAATAGTCCATCGGATTACAGTCGGGAGACTGAGGCGGCCATTCATCCTTTTTGATGAAATTAGGGGTCTCTTGCTCTAGATGATTTTGGGTCGCTCGGCTTGTATGGGCGGGTGCCCCATCTTGCTGGAAAATGTAGGCCTCATCAGGATACAGCTGACGACAATCAGGAAGTAACCCATTATCTAACAGGTTGATGTAGCGCTCAGAGTTAACTTTAGTTTCGTTTGTGGCAATAAAATGAATTCGTGTTTTCCCCTTCCATGAAATTCCCGCCGATACCATTACTTTTCTGCTGAATCGTTAGGTTTCATGATAAAGCCTGGAGGGAGGAATGTCCTTTTTCCTTGAACCATAAACCCTGTCATTTTACCTGTTTTTGGCCACCTCCAACGTGAAATCCTTTTCGTCTGTAAACACAACTTTTTGCACGTCTTCAGCTGAGTAGCGTTCATATAGGGATTTACAGCGGGTCTTTCTACGCTGTCTTACATTCTGATCACGCCGAGAAACTCGAATTCTCTTGTAGGCCTTCAATTTCAAACGTTTTACAATCCCTTGTACAGAGGAGCGAGAAATCCCAAGGTCGTACGCAATCTGTCTCTGGGAGCGATGAGTTCCTGGTGTATTCTCCTGGGATTGAATCAGTTCCTCCACGGCAGCCTTATTTTCTTCTGTTGAAACACTTTTGGCCTGCCGCTGCCGGGTTTTCTAGCTGTTGATCCAGTATCCTTTATCTTTCTTATTAAGTTATAAACACTTTGACGAATCCAGTTCTTTGCGGGGAATTCTCGGACAATCCTATTTCCATTCCAACCTTTTTCCTTGACACATGCTTCTATGATGGCTTTATCACTTTTACTTAACGTCATGCTGGCGGGGTTTTAGCGGAAAAATAAAAGAAAGCAAATTCACATTAGGTTTAGCCTACGCCAGCGCGCGTGTCATACTACGCTACATTAGGTTTAGCCTACGCTAGCGCACGTACGTGTCAGATGCCCACCAGGCATGCTATTTTTAGACATATGCTTTTAAATTGTTCACTGTAACATAACTATAGAACCTACATATTTGAAAATTGCAGCAGTTATAGATTATATGCATCTGTTAATGTGTGCAAAATCTCAATCGCATAAGTTTTGAATTGTTGCAGTTATTAAACTTTCAATTAAGTAAAGTTTTTTTGTGGCCACCCGATATATATATATATATTTTTTTTTTTTTTAGTTCAGGAAGAACCGATTCGCCTCTATTTAAAGGGCATATCTCAGCGGAAAAACAAAGAAAAAGTGAGAGGAAAGACAGAGGAAAAAGAAAGGGTGGAGGGGACAGTCGAAGTGGAAAAAGACCAAGGATGACAAGGACTGCAGGGTCGAGCCCCATCATCCTTGGGTGCTAGGGCCGGGAGGGCGCACGTGAAACCTCCAGGAACAAGCACGTACAAACGAGCACAAAGAGCACTCAAGAGCACGAGCTTAGAACCCCCTTGCGGGGATATAATATATATATATATATATATATATATATATATATATATACATTTTAACTGCAAACAACACACAGTATAATTAATGTAAAGAACGACGCTTGTATAGAAGAACGTTCCGCACAAGATGGGGAGGGAGAACGAACAAAATGAAAAATGAGGTAACCACCCGGGAATCGAAGCTCGTATGTAGGAGAATTACGACTTCTGATCAATCGAGGCCCATGGTGTAGTGGATAGCATATCTGACGGGCAATCGGAAGATCCCGGGTTCGATTCCCGGGTGGTTACCTCATTTTTAATTTTGTTCTTTCTCCCTCCTCATCTTGTGCGGAACGTTCTTCTATACAAGCGTCGTTCTTTACATTAATTATACTGTGTGTTGTTTGCAGTTAAAATGATATATGTGCGGCATGCGGGAGGTGCCCCCTCAGGGCATTGGTTTCTGCTCGTATGTAGAAGAATTACGACTTCTGATCAATCGAGGCCCATGGTGTAGTGGATAGCATATCTGACCGGCAATCGGAAGATCCCGGGTTCGATTCCCGGGTGGTTACCTCATTTTTCATTTTGTTCGTTCTCCCTCCTTATCTTGTGCGGAACGTTCTTCTATACAAGCGTCGTTCTTTACACACACATATATATATATATATATACCAGCGACGGTACATATACTAAAACTGGAATGATACAGAAAATAAAAATTGTTTGGTAGATAAATGGGTACCCTCGGCAGCCAAGTGGTTAAATGTTGTTCTGCAGGTGGGGCGTGGTTCGGATTCCATGTTAAACTGTAAGTCTAAGGCAGAATGACAAGCTTGATCTTTGTCAGAATAAACAATTCGGGCGGAAGCAAAACCAGGGTTAACCAAGGTTTATATAAGAGTACAACGGGCGAACTCACCACATGGGCAAATTTGGGCTTATACAACTTCGAATTTTCGGCTTATCTGAAAAGTTACATCAATTTTTTGTAATGATAGATATCAGCATTTTCGGTGGCCAAAATCTTGGCTATAGTCTTGCACCTTGCTGCTAAAAATATACAAAATCGAACAGAATAATTTAGCAAATAGCAATCAAATCTTACCGTTAGTGGGGAAGCCTGTGGTTGCTTCTTTCGGCAAAGCTATGTAGTATTAGGTAACGTTTTACTCTGGTTTAGACGCAGATCGTGTTTCACATTCAGTGAAAGCAGATTTTCTCTTAAACTTTGCATATTCAACAAAATACATAATGCTGAAGTATTTTTAGATTTTTATGCCAAACCCCTGAAATACACTTGCCAAAGGACAATTTTATTTGCTTTTTATGCAGGAAGGAGGGGGCCGAGTGCAGATGCCCGCAAAAGCGCCCCTTCCCCCATAGAAGAAAAAGAGAGGAAAAATTCAAGGCCTGGGGTTTTCGAGATGCCTGGACACTCTGTTTGAAAAATGGGTGGTCATAGACAGGAGCAAAGATGGACTGAGGAAGATTGTTCCAGAGTTGACCGGTTGAGTAGATGAAAAATTGAAAATACCGATTAACCCTTGCGTTAGAAAGTTGTACAGAAAAGAAGTGAGAAAATATAGAAAGTCTGGTGTTGTGTGCTCTCCTTAAAGGAGGAGGCATGCAGTTAGAGAGTTCAGAAGAGCAATATCCATTATAATAGCGATAGTAAAGAGAGAGTGAGGCAACACTATGGTGAAGAGAGAGAGATTAAAGTCAGTCAGTAAGAGGCAGGGAATTGATGAGACGAAAAGGCTTTGAGTCCAACCGGTCAATTACGGTTGCGTGGGTTGAACCACCCCACACATGAGAAGCATACTCCATACAGGGGCGAACAAGACCCAGACCTGGATTACCCAATAGGCAGACTAAGCACGTGCTTAGGGCACCAAAAAAAAATGAAAATTTTTTTTTGAAAGAATTTGATATTTGATATTTCAAAGAAAGCATAAAAGTAGTCATCATGGGAAAAATCAAAATTTTGTTAGACTTCCTTACACTCCACTACACACTCTTCTCCCATTTTTCTGTTCTCTTTTTATTACTTATCCTCACCTAAACCAGGTTTGCATTAATCAATATAAAATTTATGAAGCTGTTTGTGTGTTTTCAATGTATGCTGTGTACAATTCTGTAATTTAGCACCACTTTTGTTAGTGGAATTATGTCACTCATGTATGTGGGAGCATGGAATTGGTGAAAGTAAGTGCCAGTGCCGGTGACGCTTGTCAGTTTCGTGTTCCTTCTTCCTATCAAAATTAACAGTGTTCAAATTCAGTGAACCATTGTGATACTTCTCCACTAACATTTGTGAATGTGCCAAGATTACGCAGTTACAATCTCATCAGATAAACTGCAATACTTAACTAGTAATATTACATAAAATATATCTTCAAAATTTTCTAGCGACATCCGGCACTCCCTTTAGAGTCCTACGGCAAGCAGTGGCCTTGAAGTAACGAGTATACAAACAACCGAACGAACGAGACCTTTAAACGTACAAACGAACGAACGAACGAGTGAATCTTAACCCCATAAATTGCTCAAAATGGCTTCCAAAGGTCAGGTAAACGCCCTGAAATTAGAAATGAAGGGTCTAGCAAATAAGTATAATTCCCTCTTTGACTTAGTGCACAAAAGTAATAGTGTAATCAAAGACCTTGAGGCAGTAATAAAAGTTGTGCAACATAATAACGAATTGTTAAAGAGGGACAATGCAAAACTGGAATATAGAAATATGGAGCTCGAAAAGAGCATTCAGTATGCACACGACCAGATAAAGGATCTTAACTCTAGTCTAAACTCGCTTACTAAAAATAATCGTAACATAGAGATGATAAAAAATGAGCACGATTCAATTAAGAATAAATTAAACAGCCTAGACGATAATTCACGTGCCAATAATTTAATCATAATGGGGGTATCTGAAATGAATAGAGAAACAAACGGCGACACGAAGAAAAAGGTGGAGGACATAATAAAAGATAGACTGAATTTGGGGAATATTAAGATCAAAAATGCTTTTAGATTAAAAAAACAATTTCCACCACAAAAAGCAAATTCTAGAGTTAATGACACGACTGAATCTAAGACGCCCACTTCAGCTATAAAAGTAATATGCGAGGATGAAACTCACAGAGATTTAATACTAAAAAACAGAAGAAAGCTGAAAGGATCAAAAATCTTCGTCAATGACGACGTATGTGAGGAAACACGTAAAATTCGTAAAGAAAAGCTCCCTCAACTCATAGAAGCGAGGAGACTCGGGAAAGTTGCCTACTTCCTTGGAGCGAAGTTAATGATTAAAGAGAGAGAGACTCCTCCAGCGCGGAATACTTCGGTCAAAGGAGTTCACCTTGTTAGTGAAAAAGTATTCGAAGCTATGAGAACTAAGAAAACGCCAGCCGACAGTCGGCACACAGGAGGCCTGCGAATAACTCCGCATACAACCTCAACAGTCGACTTTCCCATCTCGGCTCAACTGGGCGGTAATCCCTTATTCCCGTATTCTGTATCTAGTGAAATTGTTTGAGAACTACTGTTAAATGGCTTTCATCGATAAAGACTTTCATAGTATATGTGCCGATATTAATCATTTCAATTCATTACCAAACAATTCTGTATCCAGTTTAGAGAATCTAGATCAGGAATCTGGTATAGGCAATTGCATGGTCTCATCGATAGACGAGTTTAATGCCTTTGTATTACAAAAAGATATTTATAAAAATCTTTCAGTACTAAATCTAAACATTCGAAGCTTACCTAGGAACTATAACTACTTATTGGCCCTTTTGAAAACTTCTACGGTCAAATTTAGTGTTATAATTCTCACGGAAACTTGGTTAAATAGTAGTATTAAAAACCTATATAATATAGATAATTACGTTGCTTATCATACTGTAAGAGATGGTCAGATTGGTGGGGGTATCTCTGTGTATGTGCATCAAACTTACGACTCTAACGAAGTATTTTCTCTATGTAATAGTGACAATGAAAACCTGATTGTGAATATAAAAGACAAAAGTAATGTATATTCTGTCCATGCAATATATAGACCACCTAATACTAATATCAATAGCTTTTTAATTCACTTAGATAACATGTTATGCAACTTTCATAAATCGAATGCCATAGTTGCGGGAGACTTCAACATCAATTTGCAATCTGAAACAATCTCTCATAAATTTTTAAACTTAATGAATTCTTTCTATCTTAGTCATTCTATTACCAAACCCACTCGAGTCTGCAGTTATGGCAATCGAATAACAGAATCTACGATTGATAATATATTTGTAAATAGCAATGCCCTTGTAAACTCTGGAATTATAACCACTAACATCAGTGATCATTTTCCTACTTACGCTATTTTCAATAACATTGTTCAGGTTGCGGACAAAACAACTATTGATTACAGAATATTCTCAGAGGTTAACAAAAGAAAATTTATTGGGGCAGTAGAAAATACTCGACTTGACTGTGACGAACCTTTAAATGACCCAGATCATATGTTTCAGTTCTTCTATGACACCTTATTCCATATTTTTAATATTTGCTTTCCTTTAAGGAGAAAAACAGTTTCGCCCAAAAGGGTCGCAAATCCATGGATCACTCCAGGAATTATCACTTCAATAAAGAATAGAGATAAATTATTCAAATTGCAATTGCAGAGCAAAATTCCTAAAATACAATATACTCAATACAGAAACAAATTAACTAAAATAATCAAAATTGCAAAATATAACTATTATAACAATCAATTTTCCAAACATAAAGGAGACATGAAAAACACTTGGACAACCATAAACAATCTTCTCGGAAAACAAATTAAGAAAAATCCAATAGAGAAATTAAATGTTGATAATAAAGAAATCACTGATGATACTGCTATTGCAGACTCTTTAAATGCACATTTTACTTCAATAGCGGATAAGCTTCGCTCACAATTAATAAATAATGATCACTCACCTCTAGAATATATGCCACCCAGCCCACTAAATTCATTTTCTTTTGTTCCTGCTACCTCTACTGAGGTCCAGAATATTATTGGTAAATTAAAAAATACAAAAAATAACATTCATAACATTCCTGTACCTATATTGAAACTTGTTAAAGATAAGATATCTGTAACTTTGGCTAAAATTATCAATCAAAGTATTTCCAAAGGAATATTCCCATCAATGCTAAAAACTGGTTGTATAACACCCCTTTTTAAAGGGGGTGATCCTACACTAGCAACAAATTACAGGCCGGTGTGTTCATTATCTGTGTTCAGCAAAGTTTTCGAAAAAATTGTAAAAAGTAGAATGCAGCGATATTTAGAATCTTACAATTTATTATCTCCAAATCAATATGGCTTCCGTAATAATAGAACAACGGAAATGGCTATTTTAAATCTTATGGAAAATGTAAATATAGCTAAGGAGAACAAAGAAATAATGATGTCAATATTTATGGATTTGAGTAAGGCGTTTGATGTAATAGACCATAATATTCTACTTAATAAATTGTATTGTTACGGCTTTAGAGGGGCAATCAGTGATTGGTTTAAAAGTTATTTGTCCGATAGATATAATTTTGTATCAGTAAATAAGGTTTGCTCCACTAAAGCGCTTGTCAAACATGGTGTGCCACAGGGCTCAGTGCTGGGTCCACTGTTATTTTTATATATATAAATGACCTTCCACGTTCATCTGATATACTGAACTTCATAATGTTTGCAGATGATACAACTCTCTCCTTTTCTTGCAAAGATGTTAATACAGCTAAGAATATATTTCATTCAGAATTCATCAGTGTAATGAAATGGTTGACCACCAATAAACTCTTCCTAAATACCAGTAAAACAAATTTCATGATTTTTACTAATAAAAGAAATGTATATCTTGATGAACTCAATGTTAATGAAATCACCATAAAGGAGTGTACTGTAACAAAATTTCTTGGTGTAATGCTAGATAAGAATTTGCAATGGAGTGATCATGTAAATTATATCGCGAAAAAGATTTCAAGGAGCGTTGCTATAATGTTTAAACTTAGAAATGTAGTCCCTAAACAAGTTTTATTGACTCTTTATCATACTCTTGTTCTTCCTTATATAACATACTGCACCCTTGTTTGGGGAAACTCCGCTAACAACGCATTAAATGGTATCTTTGTCATCCAAAAACGAGCAATAAGGTTATTATCTGATGCTGATTTCCTTGATCACTCTAGTGCATTATTTAAAGAGCTAAACCTACTAAAGCTCAATGATATAACCAAACTGGCACATTTTATTTTTATTTACAAGTGTAAGAGCAAAATCATTAATTTGCAATGGGTAAATAGATATTTTGTAACTCATCAAGAAATCCACCCGTATCAGACCAGAAATAGATCAAAGCTTGTTATACCTCAATTTAGATTGTCTTCATCTCAAAAACTACCCATTTTCATTGGATTGAAACTATGGAATGACTTGCATGCCGATATAAAAAATATTGCGAATGTAAATTTGTTTAAAACCAAGTTAAAATCCCGATTAATAATGGGATACTAACAAAAATCTTGGATTAATGTCCACTAATAATGTTTAATATTGTCCATTAATATTGTTTAATATTGAAATACAGGCTTTAACTATTAATAATACTTATTTACTTATTTATTTATTTTATTATTATTAATTTATAACGGCTAGCTGCTTATTTTTAATAAGAGCCCAGTAAAGCCTAAAGCTTAAGGGCCAAATTAAAAAAAAAATAAAAAAAATAAATAGTCGAGCTTCACAATTATTTATGTCATTGTAAAAATTGTAAATTGTAAAAAGACTACTGTATTTATTTTATTATTAATAAAGGTTATTCTATTCTATTCTATTCTATATCATGTATGTATTTTTCTAACAGTGATGATTACTAACTGCTCCGCAGAATGCTCTTTTTCTCAGCTGAAAGGAATAAAAAACCCTCAGAGAACAACAATGTGTCACGACAGACTTGATTCACTTTCCATACTGTGTATAGAAGCGAACATGCTTCGTCGAGTCAGCTTCGATGAAATTATACAGGATTTTGCAATCAGAAAATTTAGAAAGAAGCTATTTTAATTTCAGCATACATGGAAGTTTTGTTTCATTTCGAAAGAAATGCGCCTTAGACTTGAAATTCACCTTTTCCTCAGATACTGGAACAAAGGTTCAGTTGGTGCTGTGGTTCTTCCAAACGCGGTGATGACCACTGCCCCCACGATGAGCTCCATAACGTGATGGCGACAGCCCAGCTGGAAGAGCGGTTTACCAAGCATGTTCTCCAGCCGGACCACCGCACCCTGCACCCTCCCCGTATTGAAGGAAATTGTGTCGAAGCACAGTCCAATCACGTTGTTCTCGCATCCCCAGTCTTTGAAAGCACGAAAGGTCGCCTGGGCCTGGGACAGACCGGTGCCGTCAGCAACAGTCGGAACGGCCAGCAACTTTCCTTCTGTGCATTGGGGAGCTCCGGAGATGAGAATCGCCTGACGGTGCTCCAATGATCCAAGAGAGTCCTGAAACGTATGTCATACATGCCAATCCATTGTCGTCCACTGGAATATGTCAATCCACTGTCGTCACTGGAACATTTTAATTCACTGTCGTCCACGGTGAGGGCAAAACTGATTTTGATTAATTTACCGTCCCAGTGGACGACAGCATGCCTCGGAGATACGAAGGATTTCTGCACAGCTGTCGACACTTCACAACGATGTGCCACTCTTCCACGGCGAGACGTGTCCTTCGAGATACTGAATTTGTCCAGGTCTGCGGGCGGATCTGCCGAACGTAGGACTGCCGCCACGACACTTGCCACCTATGTGCGAAATTGAAAGGAAATTGACAAGGATGCGTATGGTTTTTATGTGACAAAATAATCACTAAATTTTCCGTCGTTACGTCTATTATATCTTTGTCAAGGAAAGATCATTACTGATATATACACACCTGATTATTGGACATCCGGAAGCGATCAGCCACTTCAATAACAGCTGGTGCATTGAGGATGCGGTGAGGAAGGCTGATTGATACAGTTGATTCTCTCGGCTGTCGGTATGGTGGTTCTAGCTGTGATTCGGAGTTGCTCGATGATCTGTTCTATAGATTCATCGTCGCTCTCAGCTTCGGTTCCTAATTTCGTTTTGAGGTGCCTGGCTCATCACGAGATTGTTGTCGTGAGAGTTGCCGTTTTCTCTTGACAACGAACACTTTATCATTCCCACTCATTGTTGCCTGGCGCAGGCCCCGTTGATCCTCATAAAATTTAATATCTTCTTGTTTGTTGTTGTCTGAGAGCAGTCGACTTTTCTGTATCTCTTCAATAGCATCGGGAGCTCCGATGTCCCAGAGCTTGTTCAGATTTTCTGAAAACTTCTCCCTGCCTTTTCCCGCGTCACTGTCTCTCATCTTGCTCTTCTGCAGCGAGCGCCACTCTTCCCACAGTAACTCCAGTTTTTTTCGCAGTTACGCCTCGTGATCGTCTTTTTACGTGCCATGTTCCAAAATGCCAGAACATTGGCCACCGTGTCTTTTACGGCGGCCTTCCTGTCAGTAGTTTCCTGCTTGGCATAGAAGAAGTACTGGAGAACTTGATGGGTGGTTGGCAATTTGGCACCACCGATCGAGGAAGATGGCTGACCAATTAAGAAGACGTCCGTGGCTGACCTTAGAGAAGGTGGTGCTGTTGTTGCTGCTTTCTCTTTTCCAGAATAAGTAACTTTCAGAGTCTTCCCACTCCTGGTTGTTAACAGTTTATCCATTGTACTAAAGTCTAGACTTATCAAACAAGAATCAATTGACACAGTTGATCTGTAAAAAGCAAACTGTGATTAGTAAAAATATTGGTCATAGACATAGCGTGTGTGTGTAATTGGGATTTTAGGATGCGCCAGCTACTGATGCTATGATTACGTCCATAACGGGGGACAAATACGATATTTTAAATTTTAATGTTATTTCTAGGTGAGTGTAACTTCTAAACCACTTGTCCGATCAACTTGGTAAGTATCTGAGAGGATTTCTTTCACTGAGAGGATTCAGAAAATATGGTCATTTGATGATTTATCTTTATTCAGTAAAAAATTGTCAATTTGGCCAAATTTCCAAAATTGAAATTTTCAAGGTCGATGCGCGACCCCTAAATATTGATCGATTTTAGTAATAATGGTGTCAGTGTACTTCTACTGAACCAAATCATGGGAAAAACTTTGACCAGCTATAATGTTTTAAAAAAAGTGAAAAGTGATCCACCCTACTCTACAGAGACAGCAACTGAGTGGGAGTGAAGAAAACGCGGAGGTGGTACAGCACACCAAACCTCTTAGAAGTTGATTTAGAAAAAGAGTATATATAATCTTTCCATGAGAGATCACGAGATGAGGAAACGACAAGAATGTTAAGAGAAGAGGAAGGATTGAGTTGTGTGTTGTTGAAGGTAAGGGGATAGTCGTGTGGAAGATTGTGACGAGCAGATAGTTGAAGCAACTGAGTTTTTGAGGCATTGAAAACCACAAGGTTTTCTCTGCTCCAATCAGAGATAGCGGAAAGACGAGAGGTCAGGTGCTCCATAGCCGTACTACGCGAATCATGGAGCCACTGTTGAGAGGGACGCTTTGGGAAACGGGTGGAGAAGTGAAGAGTGGAATGACCGGCATAGGAGTGAGAGTAGGAAAGAAAGTGCGAATTAAAGGATCATTAAAAAAAAAGGAAAAGAGTGAGTGACAGGACAGAACCGTAAGGAACCCCGCTGTTGATAGCTTTAGGTCGAGAAGAACAGTGGCCATCTACAACTGCAGCTATAGATCGGCCAGAAAGGAAATTAGAGATCAAGGCACAGATAGAAGTTTAGAAACCGAAGAAGGGCAGTTTCGAAATTAAAGATTTGTGCCAAACTCTATCAAAAGCTTTTGATAAGTCAAGCGCAATAGCAAAAGTTTCACCGAAATCCCGAAAAGAGGATGACCAAGAGTCAGAGATATGCAAGATTGCCAGTAGAGCGTCCCTTGCGGAATCCATACTGACGATCTGAAAGAAGATTGTGAGAAGAGAGGTGTTTAAGAATTTTCCTATTAAGGATAGATTCAGAGAATAAAAACGTAAGAAATCAAAGCAATTGAACGACAGTTGGAGGGTTGAGAGCGGTCACCCTTCTTTGGGACAGGCTGAATTAAAGGGAACTTCCAGCAGAAAGTTAAAGTACCAGATGAGAGACAAAGACGAAAGAGTTTTCCTAGGCAGGGTGTCAGCACAGAAGCACAGTTCTTAAGAAAAACAGGAGGAACACCATTAGGGCCATACGCCTTCCTAGAGTTGAGGCCAGATAGGGCAGAAAGAACATCTTTTGTAGAGATTCCAATTTGAGACATAATAAAGTCAGAGGGAAGAGGAGATGGAGGAACAACACCGGAATCGTCCATGGTTGAGTTATAGGCGAAAGTTTGAGCAAAGAATTCAGATTTATCAGTTGAAGAGATGGCAACTGAGCCGTCAGAATTGAAAAGAGGAGGGAAAGAAGATGAATTAAAGTTGTTGAAAAGGTTCTGAGCTTGATGCCAAAAAGATCGAGAAGAATTAGAATTGGATAGGTTTTCACATTTTTGTCGGATGAACGAATTTTTGGCGAGTCGGAGAACAGATTTTGCACGATTCTGTGCAGAAATATACGGTGAGTGAGAGTCAAGAGTTGGATGGCGATGGTACCTTCTGAAAGACTCCTCTCTGTTGCGGATAGCATTAGAATAAGTAAAGTTAAACCAATGGGTTTTTGCATTAGTGGTAGGAATAGAGTGTACAATGTACGCCTGCATGCTCGAGAAAATCACCTCCATGATGCGCTCAGCTCACCTAGAAGGGCCCCGGCCACGGAGACAGTAATCATTCCATGGAAAATCACAAAAGTACTGCTTAAGCGTGACCGGACAGCTCATACCCGGACAACTCAGACCTGGACAACTCAGACCCGGACAACTCATACCTAGGACAACTCATACTCTTGTTGGTTTACGTCGTCGTCGTCGTTGGGCCTAGGCAAACTACGGCTTGGGACCGTAGCGCATCTATCCGGTATAGGTTAACCTGGATGATGTAGCCATAAGCACTGCCGCTGGTTAAGTGCCAACCAGTGATTATCTCACTAGCCGTATTGAGTCCGTTAGGCGAAACTGCGACAGTACCAAAGGAGGAAAATATAACCCTTGGATTTCTATTATTCATTTGTAAAATGGACATGGTATTAGATTAAAATAAATATTTGAATATAAATAATTAACTGACAATTGTGATATATAATTAATTATGTTTACATACAATAAAATAATACAATATACATAAAATTAGTATTAATGTGGTTCACAATTGAATTATGATGGGTAACTAATTTAAAATGAATTTATAACTATTCCGAAATTCAAGACGGTAAAATTAACATTTATCTTTAAACTAAAATAAGAGTATTCACTACACACTCCCCCACCAGAGAGGAAGTTCAAAGAGTTCCGAACGACACAGATTTTCCCTGGACCTTTTTGGTAGCTACATGTACCTCGCTTAAGGTTGATTCCAAAAACGCAGGCTTAAGACGATCGATAGAAACCTTGTCGACCTTGGAACCGCGCTGGATGAGAAATGATTTGCGCGTACGTCGGAGAACTTCATAGGGCCCGTCATATGGACATTGGAGAGGCCGTTTTGGGAGAGGTACACGAACGAAAACGTGGGTGCAAGATTGGAGGGCTGGGGAAACAAAGATGTTCTGTTGGCTAGTCAATCGAGGGGGAACAGGCTGAAGGGACTGCATGTGAGAGGAAAGTGTTTGAGCGAATTCCGTAGGATCACATGACTTATCCCCTGCAGTGAAGTAGCCACCTGGTAGCCGCAGTGTTGTTCCATAGACTAGTTCAGCCGCTGTAGTCTTCAGATCACTCTTAAATGCAGAGCGAATACCAAGCAACACGAGTGGAAGCTTATCCATCCAATGGGAGTCTTCGTGACACATAAGGGATGACTTCAGCTGGCGATGGAAGCGTTCGACGAGGCCGTTAGCTTGAGGATGATACGCACAGGTATGCGCATGTACTGTACCCAACAAGCTGGTAAACTTCTTCCAAAGCGAAGACTCAAATTGGCGACCTTGGTCAGTGATGACTTTTGTCGGCAATCCAAATCTTGATACCCATCCATGAAGAAAGGCTCTTGCAACAGTGTCCGCTTGGATATCAGGAAGTGGGATGGCTTCAGGCCATCTGGAAAAGCGGTCGAGACAGGTGAGCAGATAACGTTGGCCTTGAATCACTGGAAGAGGGCCAACAATGTCTACATGAATTACCTCAAATCGCTGGGATGGGGGCGGAAATGCGTCAAAGGGGGACCTGGTGTGCCTTTGGACTTTGGCACGCTGGCAGGCAAGGCACGTTTTGGTCCAATGTTTGACATCCTTCCGCATCGAGGGCCAAACAAAGCGAGAGGTAACCAGGTGTTGCGAAGCACGGATACCAGGATGGGAGGGCTTATGAAGATCCGTGAAGACTGCTTTTCTGTGACATGGAGGGACATAAGGGCGAATAGCAGCTGTTGATACGTCGCAATAGAGGGGCACAGACAATCCTGGCATACTCATTTTCTTGAGGGAAAGTGAGTGAGTGGAGTCTTCTCTGAGCAGGTCTTGTAGTTCCGTATCCTTATCTTGATCCTGTGCAATAGCATTCCACAGTGTAGAGCTGAGGGTAACAGAAGTAATCTCTATTCTTGAAAGTGCATCCGCTGGAGTGTTCAAGACACCTTTGATGTGGCGGATATCTGTGGTAAATTGCGAGATATAATCGAGTTGCCTGATGACTCTGGGAGAGTGGTTACAGCTGTTTTTATTGAAGACAGTGACCAAAGGTTTGTGGTCGGTAAAAACACAAAACTCTCGGCCTTCAAGGAAATGTTGAAAATGCTTCACGTTTAAGTAAATAGCAAGAAGTTCACGTCCGAAAGCACTATAACGCGTTTGGGCTGGCTGCAGCTTTTTCGAGTAAAACGCGATGGGTGCTTGTTGACCGTTAATGGTTTGTTCCAACACCCCACCGATCGCAACATCTGATGCATCGACCGTCAGAGTTAGGGGGCATTACTGATAGGAAATGACAGAGACAATGCACTATTGATAGCATTTTTGGCATTGTCGAACGCCTGTAAACTATCGCTACACCATACCAATTTCGTTACCTTGCGTTTGTGTGTGATCATAGCGTGTAGAGGAGCAAGAACACTGGCACAGTTTTTAATGAACTTGTGGTAATAATTTACCAAACCTAGAAACCGACGTAACTCACGCTGATTATTTGGCATAGGGTAATTTTTTATCACTTCACACTTGTCCTGAAGGGGGGTAATTCCGTGCTGCGAAATCGTGTGACCAAGAAATTCCAAGGTTGGCTGTGCAAACACACACTTAGATGCATTAATAGTAACACCGTATTGTTCTAAGCGTTGAAAGAGGAGTGAAAGATGTTCCTTATGTTCCTCTTCCGTTGAGCTGGCCACAAGCAAATCATCGATGTAGGCATAAACAAAGTCTAAGCCTCTGGTGACCTCATCTATAAACCTCTGAAAGGTTTGCGCAGCATTCCGTAGCCCGAACGGCATCTTCACAAATTCGAATAACCCAAATGGTGTACAAACTGCAGTCTTGGGAATATCCGAAGGCTCTACGGGAATGTGGTGGAAAGCCTTAACGAGGTCTATTTTACTGAAGATAGATTTGCCGTGGAGAAGAGAAGTAAAGTCTTGGACATTTGGTACCGGATATCGGTCCGGGATGGTTGTCGAATTCAAAAACCGGTAATCCCCACATGGTCTCCAGTCTCCTGACTTCTTCTGGACCAGGTGTAGGGGAGAGGACCAACTGCTTTTGGAAGGTCTTATTATCCCAAGATCCATCATAAGCTGGAATTCCGATTTGGCAGCTTTCAGTTTGTCCGGGGCAAGACGTCTGGGTTTTGCAAACACAGGGGGACCTTTTGTTGTAATGTGATGGGTAATGGTGTGCTTAATGGTATCACCCATCTGCATCGGTTGAAGAATTCCTGGATATCGCTGGAAAAGGCACTGGTACATGGAATTAGGGGGAACGAGGGAAAGTGCAGAGTTCGAGGCGTCCGGAAGGGCAACCTGTTTGGCAAGAACAGAAGGCAGTGTGGCCTGGTCGCATAAGCGTCGCTTGTCAAGATCCACCAGGAGTTTGAAATGCTGGAGGAAGTCAGCGCCGATTATGGGATGCTGCACTTGAGCACAGATGAAAATCCACTTGAAGGATCGGTGAAGGCCCAAGTTTAGTTCACGCGACTGAGTACCGTACGTGGGTATGCGTGAACCGTTAGCAGCGTATAGAGGCGGAGATTCCGAGTGCGTATGACCAGATTTTTGAGGGAATACACTGACTGACGCTCCGGTATCAACCAAGAAATTGACACCAGAGTTCCTGTCCTTTATGAATAACAGGTTGGCAGTGCGAGTACTAGACGCCATTAGGACTCGCTGCTGGGGTTTTCCGACGAAAAATTGCAAGGGGAGATGCACTTCCTAGCCTTCTTTCCAAATTTCGAGTGGTAGAAGCAGATCTTCCCGGAACTCGAACGATGCCTCTTCGTAAATCTTGACCGAGAATGGCTTCTTTGCCGTTGATTTTGTAGCAGAGAACAAACGTGGTTGAGTTGTTGACTTAACTCTTCCACTTTCAACTCCAGTTCCGATTGTGTGTTCACGTTGTTGACCGGAGCTGTGTCAATCTCCACTACTTTGTCGGCAGTTTCTGCTAGTTTATCAACTGGAGTAGCAGGATCCATAGTGGCCAAGACACGCTGAGCTGATGGAGGAAGTTTCTGCAAGAACAACTGTCTAAAGATGTCCTTATCGAAGGTTTGTGCGCGTTCGCCTAGAGCGCACTGCATAGCCCTCAGCATTTGAGTGGGCTTACGGTCTCCAAGTTCTTCTTTTGAGATTAACTGATGTAGTTTCTCACGCTCGGAGACAGTGGTGCGGCACAGGATGGCAGACTTCAGATCGTTGTATGGGTCCTCACTCGTGGAAGTAGACACGATGACGTCACGGACTTCAGAGATGATGCTCGCTGGTAGAGAGGACAAAACATGATCGTATTTCGTCCTGCTAGCGGTGATCCTTCCCAAGTTGAATTGTGATTCCACTTGGTGGAACCAAATAAATGGATCACCCGGCCAGAAGACGGGGAGCTTTACGCTCAAGTGGGAGATGGCACCAGCGTCGTCAGGCATCTTCTCCTATGCTTGCTGACGTACAAGCAAGACGACAAGTTACCAACGAAGGAGTGGAGGTTGAGACGAGCGCAGGCACAGAGCGCACGGGCAGGGGTGAGGGGCAGAGGGCACGAGCGACATTACAGTCTGATCCTAGTCGCTCGGGTGAAGGGGGTGATGGGCACGAACGACGTTACAGTCTGGTCCTAGTCGCTCGGGTGAAGGGGGTGATGGGCACGAACGACGTTACAGTCTAATCCTAGTCGTTAGGGTAAAAGGGGGGAATCCAACTCCGGAGTCACCAATTGTTGGTTTACGTCGTCGTCGTCGTTGGGCCTAGGCAAGCTACGGCTTGGGACCGTAGCGCATCTATCCGGTATAGGTTAACCTGGATGATGTAGCCATAAGCACTGCCGCTGGTTAAGTGCCAACCAGTGATTATCTCACTAGCCGTATTGAGTCCGTTAGGCGAAACTGCGACAGTACCAAAGGTGGAAAATATAACCCTTGGATTTCTATTATTCATTTGTAAAATGGACATGGTATTAGATTAAAATAAATATTTGAATATAAATAATTAACTGACAATTGTGATATATAATTAATTATGTTTACATACAATAAAATAATACAATATACATAAAATTAGTATTAATGTGGTTCACAATTGAATTATGATGGGTAACTAATTTAAAATGAATTTATAACTATTCCGAAATTCAAGACGGTAAAATTAACATTTATCTTTAAACTAAAATAAGAGTATTCACTACACTCTCTTCATCAATTACCACCCCAATGTTGATCTTTTCACCAGTAAAGCCTAAAGCAGAGCCCAGTAAAGCCTAAAGCTTAAGCGCCAAATTAAAAATAAAAAAAATAAATAGTCGAGCTTCACAATTATTTATGTGTCTGTAAAAATTGTAAGTTGTAAAAAGACTACTGTATTTATTTTATTATTAATAAAGGTTATTCTATTCTATTCTATTCTATTCTGTATCCACCCTGAAAGTTTAAACTCTGCAAATTAACCAAAATAAGATAAGAAAACAATAACAACAAATTTATTTATTGCAAACATATAATAAATAGGGAACCATTATTTACATAGGATAAAATTTGAATGCCCGGTTAGATCAACTGTACGCCCTTGACGATTGGTTAGGTTTAGTTGTGATATTTTCGTTAGTTTTAACGAAAATATCACGACTAAACCTAACCAATCGTCAAGGGCGTACAGTTGACCTAACTGGGCATTCAATGAACCCAACCGGGTATTCAGTTGACCTAACCGGGCATGAATTTTAAATGTTTAAATTTAATTTTTAATTTTACAAAATAAATGTTTTCATTAATTTTAAAAATAAATGTTTTCATTTCAAAATGTTTCCTTTAATAACTTGCATGAATTCTAAATGTTTAAATTTAATTTTTAATTTTACAAAATAAATGTTTTCATTAATTTTTCATTTTTTTTCTGGTCCTAGGTATGAGTTGTCCTAGGTATGAGTTGTCCTAGGTATGAGTTGTCCGGGTATGAGTTGTCTGGGTCTGAGTTGAGACAACGTTGTATCCACGTAAAGTTTACGTCATTTCACAACGTTGTGAAGACGTAATTGAGAACACACAAATTTACGTTGTATCTACGTCACAATGCTAAAATGCAACCTTGTGACAACGTTGTAGCTACGTAAAATTGTTAGCTTGGTATTTATTTGGATTATTTTTATCCCAAGCACCTAGCAAGCATTTATTTAAGGCTTATTTTATCTTTTAATAAGGCTGTAATGAAAATATAAACGAGAAGCCCTAAATTTGACAGTCAAAACCTAAAATATGGATTTCGCATTTTTATACGCTAGTATAGTTTTTTTTTTATACATTAGTATAGTCTGTTACTTCACAACCTCAGAGAAATTTGACTTTTGGTCCTCTGAAGTCTCTCAGACCAAAATAAAAAGGTGGTTGTTGATAATGAAGCTACAGGAAAGGAGTCTAGCCTAATAGATAATAAGAACAAGAAACTAAGTTGTCTTTGGCGACAAACATTAAATTTTCTGTCTTATAGCACATAGTAAAATTGCATATAGTAAACCTGTAAATATACTGTGGGTTAATTATTTGAGCAATTCATGCTCTTCGCCTCGAAGGTATCAAGTTCCCACCGTAAGATTGTTAGTACAACGAATATTTTATGTTAAACAAATGGATCTTGTAGTTTAAGCTAACAATCGGATAGGCTATTAAGTGACTTGTTAATAAAAACCTACAAATTCTAGGCTTTAAATAGGTTTGATTAGGCTTAGTGTCTTGCCGTAGTTCTCATGGATTTAGTGTACTGAGATTTATAGCCTAACAACAGTTTGATAAACGTACAACAATTACAAAGTCTTGGGATAGCCAGGACTGGCACAAGAATTACAAATGTCGTTATAACACTCAATTCCTTTCGGAATAGTTATATTCCGAAACAATCGATTCATATTAACTTTGTAATATAACTTCATTAGTTTAATTAAAGATTTGCTTTTCATTCGATAAGTTGATTAGTTGTTGCAGCAAATACATTAAACAATTATTGACGTAACATACCAATATAAATTCTTGTCAGTTGGAGTTGGTGCCATTCACCTAACTTCGGGAAATAGCCAAAAAAGGCACGTCTTCTGGAGGAACTTCCGACCCAAAACTATTTTCTATGTCTGTCCGCAAAACATTTGATTGATTTACATCGGCCCGTCGAACGACCATCAGTAAATTTTAAAACCTGATGTTTTTAGAAAATTTTCAGATAGTTTTGAGTTTAGCGTCGGAAATAGATTCATTTTCAATGTTAGGTTAGATTAGGTTAGGTTTGGTGTAGCGTCGGAAACTAAAAATGTGACAAGCAAGAGTTTATTTAAGAAAATATCCATCTATCCTTAGGAAACATAAATAGATAATAGGTATCATCGAGTTTCCGACGTTAAACTCAAAAGTATCCAATTTTTCTCTCTCTTAATTAAAACCTGACGTGCTCATCTTACTAATACATACTCAGTTGTTCGACAAAATAACTTGCCGAAATTGAATATTCGTGGCTCGGGAAGAATTATCGTACCTCAGGCACGTAAATCTATTGTAAATTTTTATTGCTTTGAGTCGCCCTCCAATTTTCATAATATATATAAGTACAGTTCAAAAAGTAAGATAATAAAGACGTGCAATGCACTTCGTAAACCATATAAAATTATACCACGCTTTAAACTTTAAACGTACATGGAACATATAATATCAAATGAAAGAATGATGTTTTCCCAGTGTAATGAAATAAAGGCATGGAGTTTAACTTCATCTAAAATGCAACAATACTCCAGTAAAAGAGAAGCAGTCATGTCATAGTATTAGAATATTCATATAAACTGTACTTAACAAGAGCAAGCCTGAGGTAGTACGAGTGTGATTGTGATTCATACAGGAAATATATGCTGCCTTGGGGAGGAAACACAAACTTGCGGTGCATCTTCGTTCTGAAGAATCATGCACTAGGACTGATAATAAAAGTTTATGGCCTTGTATTCTGCAATACAAACGAACTAAAATTACATGGTTTGGATGTTCTTTGCATGGGCTGACACGGAGCATTGTTGCTTTCAGTAGTGACGAACCAGGTATGGAAACCTCGTTAGTTTATTGACCTCCTATTTGCTTGACAATGCTGCTGCGAACTGCTTGTACCCTGAAATGTGCGTATGGCCGGAATGATGTTCTATGTAAAAGGATGTTAAACCTTTCATCATTTCACTTAACCGTATAAACGCCTCGATTAAATATATATATATATATTAGGGTGTCTCAAATATACGAATGGAGGATTTCGGGTCGGGGCGACGCTTGCCCGTATTACACCTTTATAAAGGATTGTTATCACAAAATTTGACAGCTGTAGGAGGAGTTTTAGGGGTCACTCAAGTTCGCCACTTCTGTTTCACTTATACAAGATTTTCTTCTCTTTCGCAGGTGATGGTTACTAGAGCAGGAAACCAGTTGTGGTTGCTGGACAAGGCCCCAATTGCAGCGATTGTTTGTCCACGACTTCCATCGAAGGAGCAATGCCTGCTCCTTTACTTCCACCACCACCAAGACCAAGAGGGAAGGAAGACCAAATCCCAAATCGGAGAGCATTCGCCTGGTGGTGGAAACCATCTGGCCCATCTGGGAGAAGGCCAACATACCAACTACCACCAAGAAGTACGCAGGGGAGAAGCTGGCGAAGTTGATCGATACCTACGACGCACTCAAGAAGAACAGGACAAAGCCGCAAGAGGGTTACCGGTACAAGGAGGGGATGTTCAAGTCGGATTTGGAAGACGTGTTTGACGTGGCTTACTCCTCCGCGCTATCCTCCTCCAAGGTCCCTCAGGAGGACAAGGATTTTCTCACCTCGCAGAGGGAAGACAGGATGTCGTCAAGTCTTGCGGGGGTGGACCAGAAGACAGCGAAGAAGAAAGCTGTGAAGCGGAAGAGGGATCTTGCAGCCACGGCTAGGAAGAGTAAATGGGATGCTGGGGTGACACAGCTCATGGAGGTAGCGATCTTGGAGGTGGATGGTAGCAGCACTGAAATGAACACGGAAGACGAGGATGATGACGACGAGACGTACCAAGCGCCCAGCACCAGCAAGGCCCAGACTCAAAGAAAAGGCGAAAGAATGCCCTCACGGACCCGAATCTCATCGCTGCTTGGGATCGCGACAACATGTCCGTGAGACAAACAACGTCGTCCTTTGCAGCAGCAGCTCAGAGTTTGGGTCATGACCTGGATGACCTGGTAATCTCGCCAGCAACTGTTCATCGAACACGGAACAAGATCCGAAAGGAGATGGGAGAAGAGTTGACCCGAAAGTTCGAAGCTTCTGGTCCTTTAGTCTTGCACTGGGATGGGAAACTGTTGGAAGATATCGCCAAGGAGAAGGAGGAGGTTGACCGGATTGCTGTTGTGGTGACGGGCGATGGAGTCGAGGAGCTTCTTGGTGTACCCGTTGCGGTGGACGGCACTGGAAAAGAACAGGCTGCAGCCGTACTCCAGGAAGTCCAGGCTTTTGGCATTTCGGAGCAAATCATTGGACTGGGATTCGACACCACAGCTGTGAACGCTGGGATGATCCAAGGTGCTTGCGTTCGCATTGAGCAGGAGTTTGGCCGTCCCATATTGTGGTTGGCTTGCCGTCACCACGTCTTGGAGATCTTACTCAAGGATGTCTTCGTGCGATGTCTGGGGCCGTCCTCTTCCCCTGACATTCTCCTCTTCAAAAGATTTCAACAGCGGTGGGCCTCCATTGACAAAGGGTCATTCTTGTCCATCGGTGACGAAAGCAATCCCACAACAACTGACAACTGGGCAAATCAAGCGTCTTCCATGAAGAAATACCTGCAGCAGACGCTTTCCCACGGCACACATCCCCGAGAAGACTACCGTGAACTCCTCATCCTTTCCTACCGCTTCCTTGGCGGTCAGGTCCAGGGGGGATTTCGTCAGCCTGGGGCCTATCACCACGCCAGATGGATGGCCAAAGCCATCTATGCCCTCAAGATTTTCATGTTCCGTCACCAACTGGACCTGACAGCCAGGGAAGGAGGAGGACTTCGGCGGCTGTGTTTGTTCATCTCCCTTGCGTACATGAAGCAGTGGAATGAGGCAATGGTCTCGAATCGAGCTCCACTGAACGACCTAGAGTTCCTTCGCCTGCTCGAGGCCTACCCTGACAAGGAAGTCAGCCACACGGCATCCATGGCCTTGAAAAGACACCTGTGGTACCTCTCAGAGGATCTCGTGGGGCTTGGTTTCTTTGACGACCGCATTCCAAAGGACACGAAGCTAAAGATGGTCCAACGACTTCAATCCCCCGCCACGAAGAAAGGACTCAAGTGGATCGATCCGAAGAACTTCAATCCACAGCAATCCATCGAGCTCTTCGTCACCCGGAGAACAAAAGAAGTCTTCTTCCGCGCGATCCTTCCAGAATCTGAGTCTCCCACCTTCCTCATGAAAGATCCAGAGGATTGGATCAATGACCAGGATTGGATCACGGCGCAAAAGAGGGTGAAAGCCCTGAAGGTGGTCAATGATGCCGCCGAGCGTGGTATCGCTTTGATGAAAAGATTCAATTCCACCATCACGCGTGATGAGAAGCAGAAACAATTCGTCCTCAAGGTGGTTCGGGCTCACCAGAAGTTGATCCCCGTCAAGACGAAGGAGAGCTTGAAGAGTAAAATCAAGTAGTGTAGGACAGATTGATGATGAAAACAATCCATTTATACGCGCTTATTTCAATTAATGAAAGGTGCATTTCGTTTATTTTCATTTTTGTTCAGAAATAAAGAGAATAAGAGAATGATAGAAATTTCTTTTTTTTCCTAAATAGCTACAAGAAAGTGTTAAACTTGAGTGACCTCTAAATACTGTTCGATTCCCATCATTTTTCGATTTTTAGAACCTCTATGCCTATTGAAATCGGGGCAGCATTCGCGAGCAAGAGAAAATCGAAAAAAAAAAATATCTATGGATTAATGAGACACCCTAATAATATATATATATATATATATATATATATATATATATATATATATATGGGAATGAACTCAGAATGGTCCCCTGAGTTTTTTATGATACACACAGACAGTACATGGAACAAGGAACTCTTCTGGGATAATTAAATCCACTATAGTCCGAATAAGTAATGGTAAATGACAAATATCGTAGTTTTTCTTTTTCATGATGCTAGCCCACGTCGGGCTAACATCATGAAAAAGAAAAACTACGGTATTTGTCATTTACCATTACTTATTCGGACTATAGTGGATTTAATTATCCCAGAAGAGTTCCTTGTTCCATGCACTGTCTGTATGTATATATATATATATATATATATATATATAATATATAATATTATATATATATATATATATATATATATATAACTAAATTAACTTTTGTATAATTAACACGAGACGACATTACCCATAATAAAGTACATAATTCATGTCATCTAATATAGGTGAAATATGTTATTATGGGAAAAAAATTATGCCTTGTTCGACACAAAAATTTTCATCAATTTCTTCCCGAACGATGAAAGCCACCTTGAAATGGAAATGCTTTTACAAATACTTCATAATAATAATAATAATCAGTGGTGTAGTGCTAAATAAAGAAGTGAGGGAACGCATTTTGAAAGTGTTACTCAGATGCGGGGGGGACAATGGCGAGAGCGGCGAGCCCATACAGCTGGGGGTCCTGGGGCACTGTAAGCTCCCCGGGAAATCTTTTGAAATCTGACCAATTTCAGGAATATTTTGAGGTCATATGCACTGGATATTAGGATATATTCCTAAGTTGAAGATGCAGTATTTCCAGTGTCATTAGATATATGACATCCAGTACGATCAATAAAAATAGCTAACAACTGGAATGATTAATTAAAAAAAGTTAACAACTTGTACGCCGTGGTGACTGTTTCACCAGATCTTTATAGGCTAGCATTGCCTCAGTCGAAGCTAAAAGAAATGAAACAGTTAATGATTCTCTCTCATACTTCTTCTAGGGGTGGGAATTAAAATTTCATGACGTTAGAGATTTGTAAGTTCGGATTTATTTGAAATAGTGAGGGAACGCCGTTCCGTCTACCAAAAAAGTAAGGGAACGCCGTTCCCACGCGTTCCCACAGCACTACACCACTGGCAGTGGTGTAGTGCTAAATAAAGAAGTGAGGGAACACATTTTGAAAGTGTTACTCAGATGCGGGGGGGAAAATGGCGAGCGCGGCGAGCCCATACAGCTGGGGGTCCGGGGGCACTGTAAGCCCCCCGGGAAATCTTTTGAAATCTGACCAATTTCAGGGATATTTTGAGGTCATATGCACTGGATATTAGGATATATTCCAAGGTTGAAGATGCAGTATTTCCAGTGTCATTAGATATATGACATCCAGTACGATCAATAAAAATAGCTAACAACTGGAATGATTAACTAAAAAAAAGTTAACAAGTGGTACGCCGTGGTGACTGTTTCATCAGATCTTTATAGGCTAGCATTGCCTCAGTCGAAGCTAAAAGAAATGAAACAGTTAATGATTCTTTCTCATATTTCTTCTAGTGGTGGGAATTAAAATTTCATGACGTTAGAGATTTGTAAGTTCGGATTTATTTGAAATAGTGAGGGAACGCCGTTCCGTCTACCAAAAAAAGTAAGGGAACGCCGTTCCCACGCGTTCGCACAGCACTACACCACTGGTCGCAACATAAAGTCTAACTATCTTGTTGGCTGTCGTAAGCCATCTGGCATGGTTCAAAGAACCTGAGTTACGGTTTTCAAGGTTTTGGGAACATTAGCCTTCTATGACTGCATTACAAATTTCCATGAGATACTTTTGGTCTTGGCTTAGATCGAGATCCCCAGGAATAGAAGGCATATTACTTGATTTGATTGTTTCAAACTTGACAACTGGCATCTTTTCGCACGCAGTTAGACTTTTACCAACATTTCCAGCAAGGGCTTTTGGTCCTTTGGTTTCACCATCCAAATAATTAAACAAATAGAGGAGAGGTAGCTCATTGGTATGCAGCAAACACACGAACCAATGAAAAGGAGTATTGTAGTGTACCTCTAGTTGCCTGATAACTCCATTATGTATGCTAGTGTTTACATTGGTTCCATCACATTCAATGACCTTCAGATTGTCTACCTTAATATTGTTACTGTTAAGAAACTTTACCACTCCCTTAGAAATGTTAGTTGAATTTCCAGTCAAAGGAGTGAAGTGCCCAAGATATTTTGATTCTGGTTCAGCTATAAGCGTGATGTGTTCCTCAGTAATTGTTGTACTGTAGTACCTCCCATCCTTACAGATATTTGCTTTAGTTAAGTCCTTTCTTCCATCAAAATACAATGTTTCTACACTTTCTTCACTTGATTTACTCAACTCCTCTCTGATCTTCTTTCTCTGCCGTCTCACCTTATTCTTATCCACAACATTATAAGCTTCAGAGGTAATGAGACCAAAATCTTCCAGAACAGCAGAGGCAACGGCTGCACCAGCTCTGTCTGATATTCCGAATCGGTCATAAGTTTTTGCTAATGAAGGCAATTTGCGAGTGAGCTTATGTGCTTCACCTGATTTCTTTATACCTTCCTCAATGTGATCATCATCATCACGCTCTGTATCTGTATCTGTTGATGTGTCAGAATCAGGAATTGCATGAAAGTTATCCCAGTCCATTGGCTCTTCCCTGGAAGTGGATGGGTTATTGATATCGCCATCTTCAATGTTTTTAAAAAATCGTGCTCTTTCTTGTTCTTTACGCTCAGAACTTATTTGCAGTTTCTTCGTTGTCTGTAAATCAATACTGCCTATTGCCATTTTTCGTGCACCTCTTTGGTCAATTAGGAAAGAATGTTCCATGGCAGGAACTTTTAGCTCTTTTTCACAAGTGCAAGAAAACAGATCATGGCATTTGCAGGCAGCAATATCAAAAAGCCTTTGATTTTTGGATTTGAACGCGGTCAGTTTAGTTTCAAATCTTTCCTTTTTCTACCAGTCTTCATCATATTTTTAGATTTTTCATGACAATCCTTTACTCTAGCTAATATTTGCTGTTCTGATATTGTTGGAATTGATGCACTTTTCCAGATCCCTTTTACCTTTGATGCAACTATTCTTGCAACGTCATTAGCATTTGGCTCTTTTTTCCCCTCACTAGCTATAAGTAAGAGATATCTTGTTTGTAAATATTCTTTTAAAACGTCTTCATATATGGGAAGTTGATTTCCACTGAGCTCAGCTTTCCCAAAAAGGGAAACAGCTGGACTCATGATTTTTTCAAGAGTTGCTTTCACTTTTACGGCCTTAGCCATTTCGGATAATTTGGGAAAGTCACTCTGTTAGTGTAACAACGCGTATTTAACTATTCAAATAATCAATTCTGAAAAGAAAAATTGTATATATAAATTATATATATTCTGGACGAAACAAAGTCAAGAAAAAACTTAATCGCAACAAGAATACAAAAAATACAAGAAAATCTTAATAGAAAATCATAATTGCCAAATAATTAATAAAGTTTACGTATTTAAATAAAGTTTTAAAAGTTTTAAAGTTTTTTGTAATGTTTCACGTTTTACTTGCAATCTTCAGAGGACTTGCGGAACACCTAAAACTTGATCAATTTATTTTTTTTAATCATTGTTGAGCATTTATAGTGCATCTACAAATTTCTTGGACACAGGCATGTGGAAATTCACAAATTAAATTTTTCGACCCGGCGTAGTCTACAGTACATGGAATCGCACAGCAGCTGAAAATAATCATTATAATGTAGAGGAATACAACACTTATTTGTAAGTGTTAATATCAAGCGACGCTATGACAAAAATTATTGCATCACGAATGATCCCAAAATTCGAAGGACGCTGTAATTCGGCGTGTCAGATTACGATTCGAATAGCATCTAATTTTAAACTGTGATTTGAACCCAGCGACAAAATATATTAAATAATATATATTAATATACAGGGTGTGTCATAACATGTGGGACGCACAGGATGGATTCAGGACCTGAAAAGAATGAAAAAAGTTTATATAAACATATGCCCGAAATCGCTTTGTTTCCGAGTTACAGCCCGTTTGCTGTTCCAGCAATTCTTTCCGCAAACTGTTTAAAGCACTGCTTGCCGACACTGTTTATGAGTGTGTACGAGACTTATCTCATGTACGACCTTGCCGAATGTAATGTTTCGTACACTCTATGACATGTTTCAATATTGTTAAGTGTAGAGCCATCAGTCAGTCAAAGGTGCTTCGCGGTGTTTCACTGTTCGTATTCGTAACTTCTTACAGTGAATAAGTGCAATTCAGTGAAAAAAAACCTTAAAAGTTTTTTTGTGCTGTTCAGTGATAGTGTGCACTTGAAGTGAGAATGGAGGCTTATTCAAACAGAGAAATGGCAGACATGCATCTCATGTATGGACTTGCCGAATGGAATGCGGCCGCAGCAAGACGTCTGTATGCGAAAAGTTTTCCGAATCACTGTCTGCCAGATAAGAATACCTTTCAGAGGATAGACGAGCGTCTTTGTGATACAGGATCATTCAACAAGCGAGTTTCAGATGGTGGGAGACCAATCAGCGCCAGAACTGTTGAGTTGGAGGAGCTGGTCCTGAATCGCGTGGAGGAACATCCTGGTGTCAGCACCGGAAGGATGGCAGCAGCAGAGGGTGTAAGATACACAACTGTGTGGAGAATGTTACGGGAATAACAGCTTTAACCATATCACATTCAGAGAGTACAAGGCCTTACTGAAGCTGATTTCCCACCACGAGAAGCTTTTTGTACTTGGTTCTTTCAACAGTCTACTCGCGATCCTCTTTTTCTACATTCGTGTTGTTTTCTGATGAGGCTGCCTTAAGAAATGGCGTGATCAATTTTCACAACACTCATCACTGGACCGAAGAGAATCCGCATGCCATACATCATGCCATACAGCATAGCATACAATTTGGTATCAATGTATGGGCAGGACTTATTACCGACAACTTAATCGGTCCTTTTGTTTTGCCTGGAAGATTAACAGGAGAATCCTATTCCAATTTTTTAAGGAATGATTTAAACGATTTACTAGATGAAGTTCCTCTTGGTGTCCGACGTCGTATATGGTTTATGGATGACGCCACTCCGCCTCATTTTAGTCGAGTAGCCAGAGACTATTTGGATGACCATTTCCCTGATAAATGGAGAGGCCGTGGCGGACCCATTGCGTGGCCTGCTCGCTCCCCGGACCTGAATCCACTCGATTTTTACCCGTGGGGTCATCTGAAATCCATCGTTTACGTGACACCCATTGAAAATATTGAAATGCTTCGTCAACGTGTAGAACAAGGATGCCAGAAAATCTGAGCAATACCTGGAATATTTGAACGCGTCAGGCAGTGTATGACGAGGCGTGTTCAGGCTTGTATTCAAGCGCAAGGCGGTCACTTTGAGCACTTCCTATAAAAGTAAGGCGGATACTTGCTAGAACACATAACGGGCTGTAACAAAGGAAACAAAGCGATTTCGGGGATATGTTTATATAAACTCTTTTCATTGTTTTCAGGTCCTGAATCCATCCTGAAATTGTGTCCCACATGTTATAAAACACCTTGTATATGTGGAAATTAATAATTCTAAATCGGAAGCATCGGGAGCATCGGGAGTGCATTTTGGCATATAAAGTCCAAAGTCGCGTGACATTCTAATTGTATATAAAATGCAAGTTTGGAAAAATTTTAATTTTCTTTCTATTTTATTTTTGCTTAGTAGTTGATGAATTAGTTCTTTTTTTTTAATTCCTTAATCCTTTTTTAGGTTAAACTTAATCATATAATCGTGTTACAGTCTACAATGTTCATTTTTTTTTATTATTCTCTTTGTTGTAAAAGATGAAGTCATATTTTGCCGAAACTCTAAATTAACACTTAATTTTAAATTTTAAGCATTTAATTTGGGTTCATATGCATGTTTAATTTTAATTCATAATAAAATGCATATTTCATTTCTATTTCTAGTTGACTCGGCAAATCATGATAACATTAGATCTGAATATATGCTGTTTAAGGGAAAAATGCACTTTCATCTTCAAATATCTTGCTTATCTCTCAATATGCTGTTACAGCAAACATATGCCTTAATCTTCAAATATTTTTCAAAAGAATTCAGCCTACTAAGAATTAAAAATAAAAATAGGTTAACATTAAATAATAATGATGTCACCAATTTGAAACATATGTCATTGTAATCTTCCAAATTATCATTCTGTTTTGTACAATCTGACCTAGAAGCTGAAAGCATTACTTATAATATCTAGAAGCAGTAAAAGTCAATAAAAGATATTTTTACTTCACCCTTGGGTCCGTATTCTCCAAGAGTACTGTTGTTAAAATAACACAGCATTTTCAAGAAGCAGTAACGTCACCAATCAGTCAGTCTTAAGTCTGAGACCAGTTTTACCTCTCCAACTTTTCCGATACGCTAAAAGAAGAACCAGGGAATCGTCAGATAATTTAGTAAGTTTTTTCAGAATCCTCCGATCCTCTACAAGAAGAAATCGGAGTGTAGAATAAAAGAAACTACTGCGATTCCCTAAACGGTACCAGCTACCCTAGAGTGAGAAATTCGTTGCTGTCACCTAACTAGAATCCCCGTCAACCTCGAACCACACAAGGCCATAGACGGAAGGTTAACATATATAGAGTATATCTATTCTTCCTTACGTTTTGTATCAGCATAGGAAAGTTATGAAAAGTTTACCGTTCGTTTGGAAAATTTCACAAATAAAAAAATTTGTTTAATTCCAACATTTAATGTAAAACATCAAAGAATTTAAGAAAAATAAAGAACTTAAAATCCAAATGTTTGGTGCTTTTCCCTTATATCCCCGCAATTTCTTCTTTCCCGGTTAGGTCAACTGTACGCCCTTGACAATTGGTTAGGTTAATTCGTGATATTTTCGTTAAAACTAGCGAATACTTTAACTAAATACTAACAAATATTTTAACGAAAATATTACGACTTAACCTAACCAATTGTCAAGGTCGTACAGTTGACCTAACCGGGAAAAAAGAAATTGTGGGGGTATAACGTAAAAGTACCAAAGGTTTCGTACAAAACTATTTAATACTTTGTTTGTCGACCTTAGGCTTGAAGAATTTAAATTTTTTACCAGTAGTTGCCTGTTTATTGATTAGAGACTGTTGTCAATTCTGATTTCTAGAATTTTCTCTGTGAATCTTCATGGAAGACGGATGACCTCTCTTCTTCTTTCCAGGGAGTACAAATTTAGTTTACGTAGTCTTTCCCAGTAGTTGAGCTCTTTGCAGCCTTCAATCTTTGCTGTGAAATGCCTCTGAGTTTCTTCTAGTCTAATAGTTTCTTTCTTTTTATATGGGGACGTCAAGACTGAGCAGTATTTAAGTTTTGGTATAATCAGTGTTTTTAGCAGGGGAATTATTACTGTTTTGTCCCTTATTTTGAACGTTCCTAGTACCTGTTCCGCGACTCCTTTTGCTTTGTTTATCGCTATCTGATTTTCTGTTTCGAATCTCGCATCATCGGTCATTATTACCCCCAGATCGATCGCATTCGTGCTTCTCTGAATTTCCTATCTATCCGGAGCATAATATACAGTCTGTTTAAGTGCCTCTTTTCTAACATATATCAAGAGCTGAAAATTTCTCGGTGTTAAATGTCATGTTGTTGTCTTCTGACCATTTGTATAGTCTGCAAAGGATGTTACTATACTGTTGCTGTTTACTCCGCTGTCTATATCTGTCAGCATGATAATGAACAGGAGTTGGGCCAGTACTGTACCTTGTGGTACTGAGGCTGCGTAATTCCGATTCTGATGATGATATACCTTGAATTTTGACGACCTGTAGACGTTCTCTGAGGAAGTTGTAGATCTATTTTCCCACTTTGCCTGTTATTTCCATATATTTCATTTTATGTGCTATTATACCGTGATCACATTTGTCGAAAACTTTAGCAAAATCCGTGTATATGACATCGTAGTTGTCATTGCCTTCCAGTGCATCTACGATATTGTTGTAGTGTTCTATTAGTTGTGATAGGCATGATTTACCTGATCGGAATCCGTGCTGATTTTCGTTGAATCTTTCCAGTGTCTCCAAGAAATCATAAATTTTCTCTCTAACTATTCCTTCAAATACTTTGGTGAGGTGGGACGTCAATGACACTGGTCTATAGTTCTTTGCTTGAGATCTATCCCCTCCTTTATATATAGGGACAATGTTTGCTTTTTCCAAGATGTTCACTATTTCCCCAGTGTCTTGGGATCTTCTCCATATCCAGTATAAAGGTGTAGCTATTTCATTTTTACAGTTTTTAATTAAGAATGCGTTCCAATTGTCCGGACCTGCAGCTGACTGTGGTTTCATTTGTCCTATAGCTCTCGCTACATCTTCTGGGGTAAAATCAAAGTCTGTTATACACTCTCCTTGCAATTTCTTTGCAAAGAATGCATCTATGCCAGGTATCGCTTTGTTACTTTTTGGGGTACTGAAAACTGGTTCATACTGGGCTCTCAAAGTTTGAGTTATTTATTTTGGATCGTCGGTTAGTTCATTATTTCTCTTCCTTAAGGGCCCAATAGCGCCGCGCGTTTTTGTTTTCCTTTTCGCATAACTATATAATTACTTTGGATTTTCCTTTATTGCTTCTACCGCCTTTTCCTCTTCCCTTTCTGTCTGGTCCTTAATCAGGGTTTGTATTTCAAATTGCATATTTTTCTAAAATTCTCAGCGTCTTTTCTTCCAAGGTTGTTAGCATTTCTTCAGTTGTTTTATTCTCTAAAACTTCACTCTATTTGGGCTATGTGCGATCTCATTGCTTCCCAATTTATAGTCTTGGATGGCAGAATTTCCTTTACTTTGGTGAACAATGGTTACCAACTAATATTTATAAAGTTTCGCCGAGTCTTCTCAAGAAATTAAATGAATACTTTCATTGGCTACTGCAATACTGCTTGGTTCTCTTTTAGTTTCCCTACTGTCGTACACTGTTAATAATATCTATATTTTGTTCAGGTTTGACCGAAAATTATTGTCACTGGGACAGTCCTCATCCGCTTATTTCAACGATCTTGTACTCTCTTTAAAACAAATTTTGTCGTTTACAATTATTCAAGATTTTTAACCAATAAATATCTGATCCTAATCCAATAATCCAAATAGTAGTAGTATCACTACAGCCACAACCAATAATAATAAATAATAAATAAATAAATCGATAATAATAATTTTGTATATAGTTTTCAAACCAAATCTCAATTTCCAGTTCATTTTTATAAAACAAACTTGAAGTTTCATTTGAGCAAAAGCGAAATAAATGTCAACAAAAAGTTTGGTATCGTAAATTTTTAAACAGCACTTCTAGGTTTATGGTTGGGATAACACACCATTGGTAAAGGGTAAACTGCAATCCAGAAGCAAAATGCAAGCAAAAGCGTCAAGCTCGAAATTTTATTTATTACTTTCTGTCTCGCTTGCATATAATTCTGTTAAGTCAAAGTTTTATCATATAAATATTAAACATTTAGTTGCTCTGTATTTTGCATTTGTTTTAGTCTTTGATTGCTGCATTGTTCTTTCAGTGTTTTATGAAAGCAATAAAAGCTAACCGTAATATACATATATATATATATATATATATATATATATATATATATAAATATATAATATATATATATATATATATATACTGTATATATATATATATATATATATATATATATATATATATATATATATATATATATATATATATATATATAGGGTGTCCCCCAAAAAACTATATACTCTTTATATCATCATATATTTTATAATTTAAAAAAAAACCAAACAATTTATTGTTATAGCAATTGCCAATGAAAAGTAAATTAGTAATCTAAGTGATCAAAACGTTATAGCGAGTTGTTTGCATATAAAATTTAATTAACTACGCCAAGTGCTCAAAATGTTCTCCGGCGGCATGAATGCACTTTTGAATGCGTCGACTAACTGATTCGCAGACATGGACTAATGTGGATGCTGTGATGGTCCCGCGCTTTTCCCTAATTGCATCCTTAAGGTGTTCGAGTGTTGAAGGTCTTGTACCATAAACTGCATCCTTCAGGTAGCCCCACAAGTAAAAATCAAGTGGAGTCAAGTCCGATGAACGTGGAGGACACTCAACGCTTCCTCTTCGTCCTATCCAACGGTTAGGCAACATTTCATCGAGGTACATTCTGACATCACAATGATAATGAGGTGGGGGGCCTCCATCTTGTTTGTTGAAAGTAAAAGTCGTCGTTTCCAAACACCTTCCGAACTGCAGGTATAATTTCTGCCCACAGCATGTCGAGATATGCGGCACCGGTAACTGTCCCATTAAAGAAAAATGGTCCAACCAAACCCCTGGATGATAAACCACACCATGCTGTTAATCCTGGTAAATTAACATGTTTATCCACATAAACGTGTGGATTATCAAGTGACCAGTACCTGCAGTTGTGTCGATTTAATGTGCCATTCAGCTTGAAGGTAGCTTCATCAGACTACACGATTTTGTTGTATTGAAAGTGCATTCATGCCGCCGGAGAACATTTTGAGCATTTGGCGTAATTAAATTTTATATGCAAACAACTCGCTATAACATTTTGATCACTTAGATTACTAATTTACCTTTCATTGGCAATTGCTATAACAATATATTGTTTTTTTTTTTTTTAATTATAAAATATATGATGCTATAAAGAGTATATAGTTTTTTTGGGACACCCGTTATATATATATATATATAGAGAGAGAGAGAGAGAGAGAGAGAGAGAGGGAGTATGTATATATAACTATAGTGTATATATATATATATATATATATATATATATAGAGAGAGAGAGAGAGAGAGAGAGAGAGAGAGAGAGAGAGAGAGAGAGAGAGAGAGAGAGAGAGAGTATGTACAGTATATACTGTATAACTACAGTGTGTATACAGGGCGTCCCAAAAAAATGTATACACACTTTAAATAATTATAAAGGCAGTGTTTATTAAAATACATTTCATTTTCAAAATGTAATAGAATCTACAGACATTATTTAATTGTTTTGTCAACGCCTGTTTTCAAACTGACGTCCGTTCTGGTCCAGGCACTGCTGATAACGCGAAGCAATGGAATCGCAAACATCACGAAACATTTCGTTTGGTATTTGTGTGCATTCTCATTCAATGGCTGCTCTCAATTCAGCGACTGTTGCAGGTTTTATAGCGTAGACTTTGTCTTTTAAGTATCCCCATAAAAAAAGTCTAGTGGTGTGAGGTCTGGTGAACGCGGAGGGTATTCTACGAAACCCCTTCGTCCAGTCCACATCCACATCGTGCCAAGTACCACTCGCAATACTCCACTCTTCGGTCCGGATCATCTTCATTAATAGCATGGACTAATCTTGGAATGTAACTTTTCCATTGACAGCGCTTCAAAATGCGTTGGACAGACGATTCTGAAATTCCTACCTCACGACTCGCTTGCCGCACAGATTTTCTTGGACTTTGGTGATACGTTTCCAGTACTCTTTCTTGCTTTGTGGGGTTTGTCGATGTCCGTGGTCTTCCGGAACGCTTCTTGTGGACATTCTGAACAGTTCCATCGGCTTCAAACTTATCTCTAATTCGAGTGATGGTAAGTCGCGTTGGTGGATCTGTTTGAAACTCCCTCCTAAACTGTCTTTGCACTTCAACTGCGTTTTCACACTTCCAGTAGCATTTTAGAATGAATTTCCTTTGTTCAAAGCTTAGTCTGACTGCCATTATTAATTCTAATGGGTTTAACTTGGAAAGAAAGAAACATCAATTGAGCTATCAGCTGTTAAAGTGTGTATACATTTGTTTGGGACGCCCTGTATATACAGTATATATGACTACAAATCGCGCCATATTACACTGGTATGCATCAATTTTGCTGTCAAGGGTTTTGTAAGTGATTCTTATAGAGGTTTTCCTGCTGATTTCGAATCTGCAATCCGTTTTTCTCAATCAGCTCAGGTTATCCGGCTATGGCCTCATAAGTAAAATAGAATTTTTCGTGATTTTGTCAAAGCGGAATTGGAACAGTAACATCTATCATCACTTGTTTCACTTGTATAATATCTTTTTTTACTTTTCAGGCATATAGATAAAATATTTCATAATGAATAGAGCATGTAAAAATGATCCCAATAGATCCTGCTACATATGTGGGACGGTTACCATGCCAAATAACCAGTCCCAAATCACTAAATTTGTGAAGACAATGTATAGAGCATACTTTGGAATTAAGCTAGGGGACCAGGACAAAAATTTCGCCCCTCATATGTGCTGCAAGACGTGCATTGAAAATTTGAGAAGATGGAGCAAAGGTAGAGCGAAATCTTTGCCTTTTGGAATTCCCATGATTTGGAGAGAAGGAAAGGATCACGTGACAGATTGCTATTTCTGCATGACAAACCTCCAAGGTGGGCTTATAAATTTATTTTTCTTAAATATTTTGAAATCCTCGTATGAAACTTGACATAATATTCACCATAATGTAATATTCACCATATATAGCATAATATTCACCATAATGGTAATCATACATTTACATATATATGTTATAGAAAATACATTTACACATACATATTGTTATACAAGTTACATTTACATATACAATGATTGTATATTTTCTTTCTTTTTCATTCATATTGTCCCCGAAGGGACAATATGAATGAAAAAGAAAGAAAATATACAGACTCCATCGACCTATTTCATATCTTACAGACCGCAGCCTTCCCTCACGAGCCGCCACTGTCTGAATGCTTCTTCTATTTCATATGCAAGTTTTATATCCATGTTTCTGTGTTTCTATTTTCAGGAGTTAACAAGAAGAATAAACACATTGTTGTATACCCTGACATTCCTTCTGCTATGAGACCTGTACCCCATGGTCCTGGAATTCCAATACCCGACCCACCTCAAACCCTGGACTTCGATGATTCTGATGATGAATCAATGACCAATGCCAATGACCAGTCCCAGTCGTATATACCTCAAAATACCGCTTCAAATGAGCCGAGGCCTCTCAACCAGGCCAAACTTAATGATCTTACCAGGGATTTAGGACTTTCCAAATTAGCTGCTGAGATCTTGGGCTCACGACTTCGAGAGGATAACTTGCTGGCTCCGGGAATCTCCTGGTATAGGAAACGAGAGGAAGAATTCCGCAAAGTTTTTTGCAGTGCACGAAAATACCTCTTCCTTAGTGTACTGCTGCAATGTTGAGGGGCTAATCGAATCCTTGGGCCTGCCATATAACGCATCAGAATGGAGGCTATTTATAGACTCGTCTAAACGAAGTTTGAAAGCAGTACTTCTCAACATTGGGAATAGGGTTGCATCAGTCCCTGTAGCACATTCCGTACAACTTACTGAGAGCTACGATAACATGAAAATTTTACTGGATGCTCTCGTATACGACCAACCTAACTGGAGGATCTGTGGAGATTTGAAGGTAATACTAATATCATAAGTAAACTATTGCTATTGACTATGTTGTTTTTCCAAAGGTTATTTGAGAGCGTATAAGAACACTTAACTTCCCCACAGAAGTGATACAGTCCAATGCATAGATTTTTTTATCTGATAGAACAAATTCTCTAAATTCTTAAAATATTTTCATTTTTTTTCAGATTGTGGCATTTGTATTGGGAATGCAAGGGGATACACGAAATACCCATGTTTCCTCTGCAAATGGGATAGCCGAGCGGATGAGAAGCACTATGCACAGCGTGAATGGGCATCCAGAGAGAATTTTGAACCTGGGTCGCATAATGTCGTTTCAGCGCCCCTTGTACCACCAACAAAAATTTTGCTCCCACCACTTCATATTAAGCTGGGCTTGATGAAAAATTTCATCAAATCAATGAATAAGGAGGGTTCAGCATTCCGATATCTCGAGAGTAAATTTCCTCATATATCTGATGCTAAACTAAATGCTGGGGTTTTTGATGGTCCTCAAATTCGAACTTTGATCAAGGATACTCAGTTCGAAAACGCAATGACTCCAACTGAGAAGAATGCCTGCCAGGCATTCAAATCAGTTGTCACTGATTTTCTTGGCAAGCGTAGAAGTCCAGAATACGAGTCCGTTGTCAAAAACTTGATGGAAGCTTTCAAAGCTCATGGGTCGCGCATGTCCCTAAAAATGCACTTTTTGTGGTCCCACTTGGACTATTTTCCTGAAAATTGGGGATTATAGTGAGGAACAGGGTGAACGATTTCACCAAGATATCAAAATAATGGAAGAGAGGTACCAGGGAAACTGGGATATCAATATGCTAGCGGACTATTGCTGGTGTTTGAAGCGAGACGTGCCCGAAGAAAAACACAGACGGAAAGCCAAAAAAACTTCATTCCTTCCTCAATAAACCTTTTTCCATATTCATTGTATGAATAAAAGTATTTATTCACACAATGTTTTCATTTTTCACGAGTGTTCTTATAATATTACTCGTATCTACAGTGTTTAAGCTAAAAAAATCAATAAATTTGGGGATAAAATTGGACTTATAATAAATGGCCAATAGAGAAAAAACCTGACCTGATTGAGGAAAACCAATGTCATTTTCAAATTCAGCATGGTCGAATTATATAATATGAGTTGAAAAAACCCTCACAGCAGACAAAAAAATTTCATATGCATACCAGTGTTATTGTTCCTCTTTATAAATCATTAGTTAGACCCCATTTGGAGTACGCAATCCAATTTTGGAATCCGCATATGCTAGAAGATATACACAAAATCGGAAGAGTTCAAAGACGAGCAACTAAGGTGATTTCGTCGCTTGTCGTACGAGGATAGGCTTCAGGAGTTAAAATTGACCACACTCGAGACTAGGACGCTAAGGGGTGATCTAAACCAGGTTTTCAAAATTATGAATGGGTTCGATAACGTAGATAGAGATAGCTTTTTCGAAATATCTCAATATAATAGGACTAGAAATAACGGGTGTAAGTTGACAAGTAGAAGGTTCGAGACAGCAGTTGTCAAAAACTTTTTACGCATAGAATAGTAAATAGGTGGAATAGTTTGCCGGTAGAAATAATTAGTAGCACGTCTATAAACATTTTTAAAAATTGATTCGACAATATATATACATACAGTGTATATATATGTATATATATATATATATATATATATATATATATATATAGGTGCTCTTCCAATACGTGCTCTACCGTAAAATTTACATTCCAATATGTGCTAACTAACGAAAATATCACGACCTAACCTAACCAATCGTCAAGGGCGTACAATTGACCTAACGATTGGTTAGGTTAGGTCGTGATATTTTCGTTAGTTAGCACATATTGGAATGTAAATTTTACGGTAGAGCACGTATTGGAAGAGCACCTATATATATATATATATTATATATATATATAAACAATATATATGTGTGTGTGTGAGTGCATATATATATATGTAAAAATGAAAAATGAATAATTCTTATATAATTCGTATATTTATATAAATCCTCACGTTTACCTAATCCGTGTATTTATATAATCTTTATATAAATCCTTATATTCATTACAATCTTTATATTCATTATATTCATACAGTTTATGTAATCTTTATATTCAAATATTCATTTTTACATTAGGACCAAACTCGCATAATGCAAGTTTGGATGTCTTTAGTATTCAATGTATGGTAAATTCTTCAACATATTATTATTATTCGACCATATTCATCCATACGTCCATATCTTATCTTGACCGTTATCTTTTATTAATTGTATTAATTACACCGGTCTGCATGAAAATCGATTTCTTTATTTTGAGTTGTGATTCTGAAGCAGTTCGCTACGCTGAATTAAAAAATGCTACCAGTTTTTTTCTATCACCTACAGTTTTAAAGTTATCAGCAAAACAATTTTGGGGCGTTTTGTAATTTTTTACCTTTTTTATTTTTAATTAATTTCGTTTTTTCATATTTTTCAGATAGATAATTCTAACATTACGTCTTTAAAATTTTAATAATGGCTTCTAGAGGATGTACCCATAGTCTAGACATATTTTGTTATATTTGTGGTCAGTATGTTGTTGTAAAACAAAGGACAAATGTAACGACCTTCATTAAGAGAGCTTATCATGCTTATTTTGGAATTATATTAGGAGATCAAGACAAAAGTTGGGCTCCACACAAGGTTTGTCTTACGTGTGTTGCGGCACTAAGGAATTGGAGCAAAGGTAAAAAGAAAAGTTTGCCATTTGGGATCCCTATGGTATGGCGCGAGCCTAGAAACCATACCGACGACTGCTACTTCTGTTCTTGCAGTGTTAAAGGTTATAATGCAAAGAATAAAGAGAGCCTTCAATACCCAAGTCTTCCATCTGCAATAAGGCCGGTACCCCATGGTCCAGAAGTTCCTATTCACTGCCCACCCGAGAGTCTGGATCAATACAATTCAGATTCTGATTCAGCTCCAAATCCAGACAATGATGATGTTTATGAACAGCCAACAGCTGACCGAGATCGTCCTAAACCATTAACCCAAGCCGAACTAAATGACTTAGTCAGGGATTTGAATCTGCCTAAGGCAGTGATGCACAAACCCTGGCCCGCGGGCCAAATGTGTCCCCCACGGGTCTTTTCAGTGGCCCCACGGGTCTTTTCAATTCAATGAAAAAGTTAGAATATAAAAGTGACCCAATTTATGACTTAGATGGAAAGTAAGTAGGCTAATACATTTAGTTATTTTCTTCGCTTGGCCCTTACATCAAAAAAGTTTGTGCACCACTGGCCTAAGGACTCTGCAGAACTTTTGGGGTCTAGATTGCAGGAGAACAATTTATTGGCATCCGACACATACTTCGCTTGGTACAGAAATCGTGAGAAAGACTTCGTGCCTTTTTTCGAAGAAGATGGTCCCTTGGTATTTTGCAAGGACATAACAGGATTAGTGTGCAAGCTAGGCATCGAATACCAAACCAGTGACTGGAGGTTGTTTATAGATTCCTCTAAAACCAGTCTAAAAGGAGTGTTACTGCACAACGGTAACAAATATGCATCAATCCCAGTGGCCATTCTACTCATTTAAAAGAGACCTATGATAACATGAAACTGCTTCTGGAAAAAATTCAGTATCAAAATCACAGATGGATATTGTGTGGGGATCTCAAAGTCTTTTGCATGTTACTTGGGCAGCAATCAGGATACACTAAGATGCCATGTTTCATCTGCGAATGGGATAGTCGAGCACGTGACCAGCACTGGAAGAGGAAAACTTGGCCTCCTAGAGAGAATCTTACCAGAGGATCAAAGCACATTTCACATGAACATCTAGTTGAACCAAATAAAATCCTCCTACCACCCTTGCACATTAAGTTAGGCTTGATGAAGCAGTATGTCAAAGCATTGAATAGAGAAGGTGTGTTTCAAGTACATTTGTTCAAAATATCCAAAGATTAGCTACGAGAAAATAAAGCAAGGTGTTTTTATAGGTCCTCAGATTAGAAAGTTATTGACAGACGATCATTTCCTGAACACAATGACCAATAAAGAAAAAGACGCATGGCTTGGTTTCAAAGATGTTGTTGAAAACTTCTTGGGAAACTACAAAAGCCAAAATTATGAAAGACTGGTGGAAAATATGCCTAAAAAGTTTTGCACCTTAGGCTGCAACATGAGCCTGAAAGTTCACTTCTTATTTTCGCATCTTGACCGTTTTCCCGAAAATCTCGGAGATGTCAATGAGGAGCAAGGGGAACGATTTCACCAGGACATCAAACCCATGGAAAGAAGATATCAAGGAAGATGGCATACAAATATGATGTCGGATTACTGCTGGTGTCTGCAACGAGATCAGCCTAACGCACAGCATAAGAAAACATCAAAGAAGCACCGGTTTAGTCGTCATTAGTCAGATCTATTTTCGTAGTCTTAAGTCTTTGGAATAAGTCCTGAAATGTTTGCAAGTAAAGAAGGTAAATATATTTTGTTTCTTTCAGTTATTTTTTATTCTTATTTTGCTGGGAACGGGACTGGTTGTTATATATATTTACCCTACATTATTATGTAAGCGTTACTGTAGTCTATAACAACAAAACTTATGGTTTAGCATGTGCAATCTAATGTTGGTCTCGATAAGATGGTTCACATTTGGGGATAAATGGGGGATTTATGACACACCCTGTAGTAAGAAAACCATACGTGATAGGGAAAAACTAACTATATTTTTGAGATCAGCGCACTCAAATTATATAGAATCACCAACTAGTTTGTAAAGATCGATCGACAAGTTTTTAAATGTGTACTGGTGATATTCATGCATCAACCTACCTATTGTCTACCTACTGTCTACTTATGCCCTATCAACCTATCAGTCTATATTTACTCGTGTCAGTCCCTATTACGCACACAACTTATTGCGTGATTACCGACATGTGTATGACACTTATGCATTCGTACATGTCCGCTAATAGTCGCGATTACGTACATGATCATGTTACGTACATGTAAATACTGCTACATGTATTCCTTTTATTTTTTCTTTAAATTATTTAACCGCTCGCAAGATACTCGTTCATGTTGACGGAAGTGTTCGAATTCCGATGACGATGCCAAAAGCGGGCATCTGAATACGAAATCTTCTCTCTTGCTTGCTTCTAATCCGAAAACATCATTATGTGTGTTATGTTATATATATATATATATATATAGGGTGTCTCGTATTGGGTAGTCAAAAATTGAAATGTTGAATTATTTTATCTGCGCCCCCTAAAATAGTTCCATTTAGCATAAAAACTAAAACTTGAAATTGGCTCATATTTAGGGGTCGCCCCCGGCTAATAAAAATGGTGACCATGGCATAATAGCTCCTGACATATGATTATGCTCATTATACAGTACACATAATTCCTTCCTTCTTTTTTTAGTTTGATTCGTTTTTATAAGTATAGGCCTTCTTATTTATCATTGATCCTTTTCTAACCTATCCTTGATGTTGTTATAATCCATCCTTTGGTCCTCAATCCTTCTTTATCCCAATCCTTTTTCTCCTATCCAAAATCCTTCCTGGCTCTTTTTTTATATACAATCAGCAATGAAGCATTGCTACAAAAAAACCATTAGTTTATTATATAGAGATAAATTCAAAATGCCAGTGCTATTTACATACTTTAATTACTTTAATTAGCATTATTTCCTTATACAACATTTATTTAATATACAATGATTATACAATATGGTGTATTTTAAGGTGCGACCTCATTGATGGTTATTTTTTGAGAAGAACAGTTTTTGATGGAACTGGGTGACTCTGGCGGTGTTTTGCAACAATTTGGAGCAGGAACTGGAGCTGCTCTTCCCCCACTGTCAATTTTTTATTCAGCTCTTGAACTAAAGCTACTGCACGTTCTGCCCGGTCATTTACAACAGATAGAGCTGCAACAATAGCTCTGGCCCTTAAATATTCACAGTTGGATGTCCAAGTGCTGGGTGCCTTGTTCAGAAATCCTTCTGGCAAATTCAGCTTAGTAAAGAATTCTCTAGTATTTCTTGTAACAAGTTGGTGTAGTCCTTCACCAGAGCAGAAGGTCGATTCAGGAATCCGAGGACGCTTGGGTGGTCTATCAGTGGACTCATCTTCTAATGCCTTTACCATGCGTTTCTTTACATCTGTAGTAATTCGCTCATCAAAGAAAGCAAGACCAACTGCTTCTTCAGACAGGTACCATAAGTGGTTAGAGAGCTTTTTTTTAGTTGCATCAGAAATCTTTTTGTTAGGATAATTAATCAATGACCTCATAAGGAGCCAGTCATTAAATAGGGTTTCAATAGGGAGTGAGGATGTTGTCCAAGCCTTCATATAGATGAGAACAGAAAAAAGGGAAAGATCTCGAATTCCTCGTTCTTCAGTCTTAGTCACCTTGAACTGGTTTCGAAAAAGCCACATCTTGATAGAATAGAGGGCTTTGGACATCCAGCGAGCTCGATGCATGGCACCTGGTGCACGAAACTTGATGCCTTTATTGGGGACACCTCCAAGAAAGATGATGGACAGATCCCAAAGTTCTTGATAGTCATCCCGTAGCATAGGTGCCTGGGATCTAGCAAACTGAATTAGTTCAGTTTTAGACTGGATAATTGCTTCTTTAGTAATCGTGTCTGTCTCACCTGTTTGGAACTGGCTTTGATCAACAGAAGTCCAATTGTCACGAAAACGCTTAAAGATCAATATCTCTGGACCAGTTGATGTAGATCACAATGTTGCTTCAAATGCAGCTCCCAACAATAAATCTAAAACATGGTGTCTACAAGGCAAGTACAAAACATCATGTCCCAATTTTGCTTCGATGAGAGCACAGGCTCCACTATATTGACCCGTGTTTGAAACTGTTGTATCGAAACAAATATTCATTTAATTGAATTCATCATAAATATGATGATTAATTAATTAAAAACATATGTTTAGTATACTTGACAACTGCTAGTAATTTCAAATATTAATTACATAAATAATAGCTATATTTTATGAATTTTAATAAGCGGAGGCGACCTCTAAAAATTGGTCAATCCAAAAAATGTTTTATATTTGATGTTTTTTCAACCAATGGAACTGGTTGAGGGGGCGCAACCTAAAACAATCAACACTTCGAAAATAAGAGACACCCTAATATATATATATATATATATCAGGGTGGGCGGAAAGTAGCTCCCTATTTTGGATTGGTAAAAAAATACGTATATTATCCATTTATTTCAGAAGAAATAATATGAAAAGGTAGGCATACATGGTAGGTTTTCTCTAAAATTCAATGTGGGCTCCAACTCTTTCCACCAGCTTCTGGAGCCGCCCAGGAATGGCGTCCACTGACTTTAGCAGGAACTCCGGCGGGATGGAGGACATGACTTCCCGAATTCGGTCCTCCAGTTCTTCCAATGTCCTCGGTTTGGTGCGGTAGACTTCTTCCTTTACCCACCCCCAAAGAAAGAAGTCGCACGGTGTCAAGTCGGGGCTCCTGGCTGGCCATTGATGTGGACCACGACGACCCATCCAACGCCCAGTTCAGCTCCTTCTTCAGCACAGTTCGCACTGAGTAGCGGGAGAGTCCACTTTCCCGAGCTGCCTGGCGAGTTGACTTTCGTGGACTCCGTGCGAACATTTCCTGAACTGCCTGCACCGTCTCCTGGGCCCTGGATGTCGAAGGGCGACCACATCTTCGAACATCTGCCACAGACCCCGTGGTCATGAGCTTCGAATGGCAGTTCTTGATTGTTTTCGGGTCCACTTGGGCACGTGGTCCGTGAATGGCCCGCCACCATCTTTGAACTCGAACGACAGATTGCCAAACTTCGTACCGTGCCGCCAACTGGGCACGCTCCTGCAGTGTTAAACGCTCAGCCATGTTACCCTTCAATCTGAAATGAAAAAAAAATGAACGTTACAATTGTACCACTTTAGAGAACACAAAGAGAACACTTTAGAGAAAAAAAGATTACCGTTACAATTGTACCACTTTAGAGAACACACCATAACAATATAACAATACAATCACAATTTATACATAATTTATATGTAATTTAAATTAGGGAGCTACTTTCCGCCCACCCTGTATATATATATATATATATATTATATTAACGTAAAGAACGACGCTTGTATAGAAGAACGTTCCGCACAAGATGAGGAGAAAGAACGAACAAATGAAAAATGAGGTAACCACCCGGGAATCGAACCCGGGATCTTCCGATTGCCGGTCAGATATGCTAACCACTACACCATGGGCCTCGCTTAATCAGAAGTCGTAATTCTCCTACATACGAGCAGAAACCAATGCCCTGAGGGGGCACCTCCCGCATGTCGCACATATGTACATTTTAACTGCAAACAACACACAGTATAATTAACGTAAAGAACGACGCTTGTATAGAAGAACGTTCCGCACAACTTCCGGGTTCGATTCCCGGGTGGTTACCTCATTTTTCATTTGTTCGTTCTTTCTCCTCATCTTGTGCAGAACGTTCTTCTATACAAGCGTCGTTCTTTACGTTAATTATACTGTGTGTTGTTTGCAGTTAAAATTTGTATATATATATATATATATATATATATATACAGTGCCCGCGAAAAGTATCCGATCACCCTTGAAATTTGTATTTTTTACATAAAAAACAATGTTTAAATGTATACTAACCTTATATTAGTATTTTGTCATCTGTCCTTTGGTTTGGATGACTTGTTCTAGACGTTTTTGCATGGATTTAATCAAGTTTTGACAAACTTCCACTGATATTTCCTTGCACCATACCTTTTTGATGGCCTCTTGTAATTTTTCGACTGAGCCAGTGTCGTGGCATTCAACCTTATTTTTTATTATTAGCCACAGATTTTCTATCGGATTGAGATCTGGACTATTACCAGGCCAATCCAAAATATCAAATTTATTGTCAGTAATCCATTTTGTCACTATTTTGGCCCTGTGACATGGTGCACCATCATGCATGTATGTTTTTGTCCTTTGGATTGCCATTGCCATTAGAAGTTTATCCTGTAGCATTGCTAAATACCGTGCACCATTCATAGTTGTGTTCTTCGGAAGAAAATATAAGTTTCCACGCCCATAGTAACCGAAACAACCCCAAACCATCACACTTGGAGGGTGTTTCATTGTCTTTAGGGTGTATTTAGGGTCCATCCTATTTGAGCCAATAGGCCGGCGAACCTTTTTGGACAACTTCTGAATGTCAAAAATGTCGACTCATCGCTAAATAAAACCTTCTTCCAGTCATCAACAGTCCAATGAATGTATTTTTTACAAAATGCGACACGTTTTTTACGCATTTTTTCATTAATGAACGGTTTCTTAGCAGCATGGCGAGATGGTAATCCGAGTTCTTTTTGGAGCCGCTCCTGGATAGTTCGTTCAGAAACACCAGATAACAAATTATTCATATTAAATTTTATTTCTTTCGCAGTTATTGTTGGGTTTTTCAATACTAAACGTTTCATAAGTTTGTCTGTTCGCGAATTTGTTTTTCTCGGTCTGCCAGATCGTTTTTTAGGGACTGGCGTGGTTAGGCCACCATTGTTCTTAGCCCGTGAAACCCATAAATTAACGGTACTTTGGGATATGTTTAATTCCTTAGCTATCTGTCTCTGTGATTTCCCACATGCATGCAAAGCAACAATAGCACCTCGACAATCACTCTTAAGTGTTTTTTAGCACACATTATATATAAATTTTATTTACACCACTTTCTGTAAAAAAAATAAAATATCAAGAAATTTACACAAACAGTGAAATCTGACAAATTTGAGACACAGCCACCCGCAACGAAGGCTACCAGAACACTAATTTGAGAATGCGTTGGATAGCTCTCATATCAGCGAGCAACCTCAAAGTTACCAGATGTCGCTAGAACAAATAGAAAGTGAATTACGTGTCTCTGAATATTAAGGGAAAATATTGTATTTTCTTGAGTGATCGGATACTTTTCGCGGGCACTGTATATATATATATATATATATATCGTATGTACCCAAGTACTTTATGTTATACTCCTAACATCCTAATTGTCTATAAATATGAAACACTGTAAAACTATAGTTAACTGTTTAATTGTAATTAACTAATAATTTAATATGATGTAATTAATATACTTTAATGTAACTGTAATTAACAATATTAAGCGACCAAAATTACAATGTACTCAGTGATGTACTTGGGATTGAACTCAATGTACTGCTCCGACATTATGTCGCCATTTAGAAATGAATACTCGGCGATATTATTATTATTTTTTGTTATTTATTTTTTCGTTTTATTTTGGAATCTTTCAAAACTCTGATATGAGTTTAAATTACACTTAACGTCCAAGAACTGTTTAGATCTCCAGTTAAAGGGGGAAACTTAACTTTCAACTGCACTCCCCCAAAATTTAGACTAATTTAATTTTCGTATTGTAAATTCAATCACTCCTGTCTTAGCAACCCTTCAGCAAGGAGGCCGAGGGCCTCCGCACTTTTAAATTCCGGCCTGAGCCATGGTCGAAAGAGGTCGAACCTCTCCCCTTGTAAAAGTCTAATCTAACTTAGAGGCTGAGCATTACCTGTACATTTTAGCAGTAAATTACAATAAAAGAAAGTTTTTTATCTTCTCTTTCAGGCCTTGCTCTCTTCAGAGAACTTAGTCTCAAATAGAGAAAAATATTTCCTGATACGTTGTAAGAAGAATCGGGGAACCTTCAGAGAATTTAGTAATCCTCCCAGAATCCTCCGAACCACTATAGAAGAACTCGGAGAGTAGTGTAAAAGAAACTACTGCGAGTATCAAATCTGTTTATGCCTCCGAACCAGAACCTCCGTCGACTTCGAACCAACCAAGGCCATAGACGGAGGGGTTAACATATATATACGCACGCACACAACGTATATATATATATATATATATATATATATATATATATACACAGTGTGTAAATATATAATATATATATATATTAGGGTGATGCAAAAGTGGGGGAGTAAAATGTTTTTGTTTCAAAGTTTTGAGATACCCTCTCATTTCGTTTTTTGGTGGAAAAATGATCCTGGGGAAATTTCGGGTCAAAATTCGAATATTTGGAGGTCGCGCCCGCCATTTGAAAATTTGCTGATTTCCATGACACCCAGGAGGTACAGCAAGCGTCACGTTACTTTTTTTTTGAGTGGAAGTTCCCCACGAGGCCTATCATACCACCTTCCTCTTTTCCATTTGTTCATAAAACAGATACAATACAATAGATATTTACAATAGATACATAGAATGGATATACTCGTAAATTTTACTGTTGCGTCAAAGATACGAGAGTTTTCTTAGTTTTGTCCGGAAGCTTCTTCCGATAATTTGATACAACTTGCAGTAGATATTGCTTCTGTTGTTCATCATTGGTAATTAATTTGTTATAATCTTCAATCAATTTCACTCCTCTTTCAGCAATATCATTAACAACTTTCATGTGATTCACTACGTTCTTTGCAACCCAATAACTCTCATCGAGAAGCCAATCTTCTACTGGTTTGCTCAAGAACGTTGAAGACAATCCGAGTATACTGAAGAAGGACTTTGTGTTAGCAGTTACAAAATCTTCAAGCTGCTTATTGTCAATAGTTTTGATGTCTATTTGTGTCTTCTTTGGAGGATCTGGCTCCGAAGATTTTGTAAGAGCCTCCTTCATTTTTCTTTTGGTGTCAAAGCTGATTTTATCATCAAAGAAAGCCAATGCGATCAACTCTTCTGAGAGATACCACAAATGATTCTTGAATTTTTCTAAAGCAGCATTTGCTAGTTGTTCATTTGTGCTTTTGTAGCTGTGAAGATTCTTGAGAAGACTCAGATCATTTCGTGGAGCACTTGCTGCGCAGGGTGCTGAAAACCAATGCTTAATATAAATTGAAACAGAAAACTAACAAATTTCTTTTAGATTTCTTTCTTCTATTGCTGTTATTTTGAACTGACTTTTGAACATAAAGATTTTCATTGAATAAATGACTTTCGCCATCCAACGGGCTCTATGATAAGCCCCAGGCTTCCTGAATTTTATTCCAGTCGTTGGAGTACCGCCAAGCAAGATGATTGTCAGTTCCAATAACTCTCTGTAATCGTCGCGAGGTTGATCTTCATTGATTTTTCTTGCTGCAAAGTTGATGATTTCCTCTTTTTCCTTTTGTGGATAATTTTCTAATTTATCGTATGAAGTTAGATTAATCTTATTCCAGTTTGTTTTGAATCTTTTGAATAACTGAATGTCAGGGCCTGATGAAGCCTGTAATGCAGGGGATACCACTGCTTCCAACATGATTTCAAGGATATGGTGTCGACAAGGACACCACAACAAATCTTTCTCCATTTTCTGTTCAATTAGGACACAAGCTCCGTTTTTACGACCTGTGTTCGATGCAGTTGTATCGAAACCCATGCCTTTTACCTTATCTATTAGATTCCAATCAATGATCGCCTGATGTACTGCATTTGCAGTATCCTTTCCTGTGCCATGATCTATATTTGGCACTCCAAGCAGTTGATCTTCTCCACTGCCAGAGATTAGGACTGGCAACCGATCAACAACCTCATTCCCGGTAATGTCTTCGAGGAGTTTGCCATCCCAATGAACAATCAAGGGTTTGTCAGCTTGAAATTCTTCTTTCAAATTTTCACTGAACTTCTTTCTTGATTTCTGTCTTGCCCTGCGAATCGATGAGTAGCTAACATTGTAATTCTCTGGATTTTTTCCAACATTTGCGATCGTTGGAATAATTATTAAAGAGGCTGATCGGTCGCTGATCTTAGCAACATCCAATGAGGAAAGCAGATTTTCATTCATAATCTTGAATTTTTTTCTTGGAAGGCCTCTTTTGGATGTTGAGGGCACTTCCAGATCTACTTCTTCTTCCGTAGATGCAGGTGAATCACTGCAGGAACTGCTGCTGCTTGCAAGAACAACTGTTTCATCAAATGCACTTGATTCATGTAACCTTTTCTTATCCATTTATTCATGTCTCTTCGCAGCTTCCTTTCGACGTTTTTCTTCATCCTTATCAACTGCCATCATTTTACCCTTTCGACCTTCCCTTTGTAGCCGTAGAAACTCTCTATCTTCCTCAATAGTTATTAACTCGTTAGCATTTGCATGCGCAATATCAAAGAGTCCATCCAATTTTTCTTTCCATGTATTCTCTTTCTCTATTGAAAACTTCGATTTTTTTCCTTTGCTCTTCTTCAGCCCTTGCCACTCATCATACAGTTTATTTAATTTCTTCACAACATTACATTTCTGGGTTGTTGGTATTCCTGCTCTCTGCCACACTTCCAATACATCATTAACGGTTGAAGTTAATGCTTCTCTGACAGTTTCATTCTTGATATGTTTATAATTCATGAATAAGGAAATTACTTCTTTCTTTGATGGAAGCTTACTTTGATTCAATTTATCTATTTGTTGACCGATCAGCCAGATATCTGTTGAGCTTCTTGATCTCATTTTTGTCACAATTAAGATAGAGGAAATAGAAGAGAAATTGAGGCGGAGAGACTCACTGATATAGCACCTCTCCTGGACACTGCCACAAGCACACTGCGATACCGATTTCCTTGAACGCTATTTGCTCATATACGCATCACCTACCACTCTGCCTGCAGCAAACCTGCACAAAACCTGCAACCTGCAACAAACCTGCAACAAAAATAAGAACAAATTCAAAAAATTTGATTTTACTCTAATTTTTTGTAATTTTCAAATTTTCAATTGGCGGGCGCGACCTCTGAATGTTATTTGTTTGACCTGGAATTTCTCACAGGGTGTTTTTGTGACAAATTGGAACAAATGAGGGGGTATCCCTAAAAATCCACGATGGTCATGATTTGTGCATCACCCTAATATATATATATTATATATATATATATATATATATATATATATATATATATATATATATGTGTATATGTATATATATATATATATATATATATATATATATATGCACACAGTATATATCTATATATACAGTATATATATGTATATATATATATATATATATATGTGTGTGTGTGTGTGTGTGGTTTTATATATAAAGCATATATATATATATATATATATATATATATATATAGTATGTATATTATACATATATATATATATATATATATACCACACAGTATATAATATATATATATAATATATATATATATATATATCCGGAACTCCCTGGAACTCTATTCTCTTGAAAGAAGGCGCGAGCGGTACACAATAATATACATATGGAAAATACTTGAGGGCTCCGTCTCTAACCTCAGAAATGAAATAGAAACAAACTGGAATGAGAGAAGAGTCAGATTTTGTACGGTCCCAGCTGCGGTGGGACAAGGAGCCATGAAAACGAAGATGGAAAATACCCTCAGAATACGGGGCCCAAAGCTTTTCAATGTCCTTCCAAAAGAAGTGAGGAATCTCCAGCACACCGACCTGAAAAACTTCAAGAACCAGCTGGACAGATTCTTGTGCAAAGTCCCTGACCAGCCATGCGTGGCTGGCTACGAGGGCAGGAGGAGATCAGAGAGCAATTCCCTCCTTCACCAAGTCCCGCAAATGATGCGGGATGCTGCAAAGGTGTCGACCGCAGGTCGATCCTGAACCGTCGTTCAAACTTAACAAAAGTAACAAAATATATATAGATATATATATATATATATATATATATATATGTTATAACCCCTCCGTCTATGGCCCTGGGGTGGTTCGAATCGACGGGGGTTCTGATTGAGAGGCAGCAACGGATATTTTCTCGCGATACTTTTCCTCTATATATTTTAATTTCTTTGTCTCGCTATAGGGTCGACAGTTGTTAATTCTTCTCTTTCTATAATACTCTG
>JAJOZX010000785.1:407500-495000 GCA_023014485.1 Bathynomus jamesi
TATTATTATTATTATTATTAATAATATTATTATATTATTATTATTATAAAATTCTTTAAGTTCAAGGTCGATTATTATTAAATTCTAAACTTAAGGACAATTACTCACGATTAATTGAACAAAGAAATGAAAAATACAAATTAGAAATAGAAATCATTTATACATTTTAATGAGCTAACATAATTTTATAATATTGTTAAAAATAAAAGTAAATCGAGCCATAGATGAATTTCGACCAAGAATAAAAAAAAGTTATTGAAATGGAAGGAAAGCATTTCGAACAATTTTTTTAATAATTTCAGGTAAATTTTACATAAAAAATTATTTTTATATAATAAAAAAAATATTAAAAAGGTTTAATAATTTTTGCATGTTAAGTAGAAAAATCATACTCTTTCGTTAAATGTTGACAGAATTTGAATTATTTGATATTTTAGTCTGAAAACTTGTTTGCATATAGATAAATACATATGTTTTATTGTGTAGAAGTTTTATTAAAATTAAATGACAAAAAAAAATAAACACAACTGAAATTTAGGGTATGTTCGGTCCTACGGGTAAATTTCCCAACAGTACAGAGCAGGATAAATTAGGTACATGATCGATTAATTATTACACAATTACTCTCATCATATAATCACAATAATTATAAAAATTGTTATAAACAATTGTAAAAACGGTTTTGGTTATCAATAATAAAATATATAATTTTACCTATATATTTATATACGCAACAATGGCGTGAAAAGAAAAGACAAATCGGTCAATTTCCTTCTTACAAACAAAAAAAAAGGTTAAACTAAAGACGCAAACCGGTCAATTCAGGTTGAATTTAATTCTCTTTTACAACAAAAAAAAGTTGAATTAAATTCTCGTAAACAAAAAAAAATTTAATTCAATTGACTGCATTGAAATGACTTGGGATTTGAAAACTGACTTGGGACTTCAAAACTGACGTGGGACTTCAAAACTGACTTGGGACTTCAAAACTGACTTGGGACTTCAAAACTGACTTGGGACTTCAAGACTGACTTGGGACTTCAATACTGAGACTTGAAACTAGCTTCAAATAAAACTAACTTCAAATAAAACTAACTGACTTCAAATAAAACAAACTGATTTCAAATAAAACAAACTGACTTGGAAACTGACTGAAACTTCGAAACTACTTGAAACTGATTAACTTGAACTGATTAAGTTGAAACTGACTGACTTAAAACTGACTGACTTAAAACTGACTGACTTGACACTGACTGACTTCAAACTGACTGACTTCAAACTGATTTAAACTGACTTAAACTGACTGACTTCAAACTGATTTAAACTGACTTAAACTGACTTGAACTGATTTAAACTGATTTAAACTGACTTAAACTGACTTGAACTGATTTGAAACTGACTGACTGACTTGAACTGACTTGAAACTGACTGACTGACTTGAAACTGACTAACTGACTGACTTGAAACTGACTGACTTGAATCTGACTGACTTGGAACTGATTAACTTGGAACTGACTAGCTACTTGAATCTGACTTGAATCTGACTGACTTGGAACTGATTAACTTGGAACTGACTAGCAACTTGAATCTGACTTGCAACTTGAAACTGAAACTTCTGACTTGAACTCTATCAAGTATCTTGAAACTGAAACTGTCTGACTTGAACTCTATCAAGTATCTTGAAACTGAAACTGTCTGACTTGAACTCTATCAAGTATCTTGAAACTGAACTGACTGAAATTGATTGCACTTGAACTCTATCAAGTGGAGTCTACTGAAAATTAAACTGACTTGCACTTGAACTGCTATCAAGTGAAGACTATTAATCTCTGGGGTTCGGTTGTTCCTCTTGGTGCAACCGACTTACTTGAACTGCTATCAAGTATATAACTCTCTGGGGTTTGGTTGTCCCTCTTGGATACAACCAACTGAATCTGAAAACTGAAACTGGAACTTGAAACTGCTTCAAGTATCTCTATATCTATAAACTCTCAAAAACTCTCTCTAAACTCTCTTTCTTAATTCGCAAGTCAATTCAATTCAATAATGTGAAAAAAATTGTAAACAAAAATAAAAAATGTAAACAACATTTCACTCGAATGTACGCGAAGGTACAGTAATATTATGTTTGGTACATAACAAAATTATTCTATACTAACTATAATAGTGAAAATAACTCTGAAATTAACTCTCTGAAATTAACTCTCTGACATTAATTCTGTGACAATTAACTCTGTGACAATTAACTCTGTGACAATTAACTCTGTGACTTTTTACTCTGTGACTTTTTACTCTGTGACTTTTTACTCTGTGACTTTTAACTCTGCGACTTTTAACTCTGTAACTTTTAACTCTGTGACTTTTAACAATGTGAAAATTACTGTTTCAATAACAAAAAAAATGTATCACTGGTGTCTGAAATGTTCACTGTGTTTCTTGTAAATTCTGGCTTGCTACTCATTATTAACTAAATAATACTGACTTTTCAAATGTTTAAAATTACTTAAAAAAACAAACTCTGTGCTTAAAATTTCTACGGCGAAATCCTTAGAGACGTGTCCTGAAGACGTAATGCTGGCTACTTCTTCTTGGATGAAAACTAGGCGTGGAGAACTTGGAATCGTGACACACCGGTTCAAGGGTGGATGTTACGAACTGGAAGTCGTGACACGCCGGTCAACTGGTTTTATCCTGATGCAGGGTAATTTCTATCCTGGCCAAAGAGTGGCCACTTGTTAAAATCCTCTTGTTAAAATCCTTCTTCTATGTGCTTATGGTTGCTTCGATTTCCAGGGTCTGGAATACTGGAAGAATCCTGGATGCAGGGGTCGTCAGTTTCTTATCCTGGTTAAAGGGTCGCCAATGTTATAATCCTCTTCTTCTATCCTTCTATCCTTCTTCTTTGCCAGATTGTTAAGATCCTGGCAACAGGATCACCAATGTGTTATAACTCCTCCTTTTATGGCCCTGAGTCGGTTCGGAGTCGACGGGGGTTCTGGTTGAGAGGCAGCAACGGATATTTTCTCGCGAAACTTTTCTTCTATAATATTTTAACTTCTTTCTCTCGCTATAGGGTCGACAGTTGTTAATTCTTCTCTTTCTATAATACTGTACTCTGACACTTTCTCTTGGTCTTGGTACTACACTTATCGACTTTACTGACTAAATTCCTGAAGAGAACAAGGCTCGAAAAAAAAGATAAGAAAAACTTTCTTTGACTGTAGTTTACTTCTAAAATGTACACGTAGTGTTTTGAATTTACAGGGGTAGAGGTTTGACCTCTTTCGACCATGGCTCAGCCGGGAATCTAAAAATTAAGGAGGCAAGGGGCCTCTGCCCCCTCCTCGCAGCGAGGCTGCTAACAAGGGAGTCTCGTAGTAGTGACCAAAGAAGAGTGAAGTTAATTTTACAATTACATGTATCATATAAGTCTAAATGTTGTGGGAATGCAGTTGAAGGTTAAGTTTCCCCCCTTTTAAACACATGATCAGATGAAAGATTCCAAATAATAATTAAAAAACAAAATAAAAACTAATCGTATTTTCGTCGAGTATACATTTCTGAAGGCGATATAATTTCGTAGTAGTACATAAGTACAATCTAAGTACATCATTGAGTACGTTGTAATTTTGGTTCACAACAATCATGATTATAATTATGGATTAATTCACATTCCCTTAGTATCGTTTAGTTACAATCCCATTTAAAGTACATTATTACATTATATATTAAATTATTACATTTAATTACAGTTTCATTAAAGTACATTACATTATATTCAATTAAAGTATTACAGTTAATTACAATTAAACAGTTACTATAACTTTTTGTTTTGTTATTACAGTTTTTATATTTATATATGGTTATTAGTACCACACAAAATACATGGGCACATACGAGATAATTTATACACAACATGACACACATGATTATAAGTTATAAACCTGAAATCAGAGGGACAAGAGGTCTTTCTTTTTCAGATGTTCGATTTATGCTGCGATGAGCGGAATTTGATCACTTGCCTCAGCATTTTCAATTTCATTGCGGGAGGCGAAATAATTAAAAATAAAAAGTAAAAAAATAATACACGAGAACGTATTTGCGCGTTTTCGAAAGAATAGATATGAATGCATAAAGTTTTGTATTTCATAGACTGACACGAGTAAAATGAATATTTAATAGAATTGATATAGGATAATGGTCAAGATAAGATATGGACGTATGGGTGAATATGGTTGAATGATAATATTTATATTACACAACACCACAAATAAATAATGCCGTATAGAGTGTAAAGTTTTTTTTAATTATTATTATTAAAGAATTTGCCATATATTGTATACTAGAGATATGATGAAGGGAAATTAATGACGGGAAAGTGTGAAGGGATTAAGCTACTTTATGACGTCATAGTTATTCACATTATGTCATACGTACAGGATAAGTCATTATTAGAAAAGATGAATTAGAGAAATACAGTAATGAATAAAGAAGTACAAATCGAAATTCTATCCAAAACTCGCTTAGGCGATTTTGGTTTCTTATGTAAAAATGAACATTCAAACATAAAAACCATACAAACATAAGTACTGCATGAAGACAATGAATCCATATAATGATGGTATAGGAATTGTTCCTTGTTCATTTTTACACACACACACACATATATATATATATATATATATATATATATATATATTCACAGTATGTATATATATATATATATATATATATATATATATATATGTATATATACTGCTAAAAAATCAAAGTTGCCAATTTTGGTGAGCTGTCAATCTGATTGTATGTGTGGCGATTCAGATGAAATTCAGTAGAGAAATAGGGTTACTCATTTGAGATTTGTATGCCAAATTTGAGCTTGCAAATTACAAGTTCTAAAATTATGGCAGCCATAATTTTTTTCTGATGACCCACGACAAAACTTACCTGGGAGAATATTGACATCAACTTGAAGGCTGTATTCATAGAATACATGTTCGTTTGTCACACTAAGCTAAATTAATTTGTAAACTAAGTTAGTTTATAAGATAAGTTAGCCTAACGTTAACCTATTTACAATAAATAAAACAATGCCTAGTCTAACTCGACGAATAACATGTAGGATTTCAAACTTTCTAAAAAGTTTAAATTTTTTTGCTTGTGTTTCAAGTGAAAGTATTTTGGCATAAATGTTTAAAAATAGTGACAAAGTACAAAAATTGCAAAAGTACTAAAGTAGAAAAAAAGATGTTCCTTGTAAAAGAGTATTGCAAGGAAAATTTGTAAATTTCCTCGTAGAAACTGGTCAAGGAGTGGGCCTGAATATGCATTCGAAGAGATGAGTTTATTCTTCCCTGTTTTTTCGGGCGGTGGGCCACAGTAGTATGACCGCAAAAGGAGAGAGTGCAGAGCAATTGCAATGGTGATCAAATGAGTACTAGTGCCACCCCCCATCCCCAATGTTTACCCCCAGGGTGCAAAAAAGGGGGTTCCCATAGCAAGCTGGGGGAGTCCACCTAACCTCTTTGGGAGAAGGTGGGACGGCCACACACCCCAAAGGGGTATACCTAACCTAAGAGAAAGAGAGAGCGAAAGACAGCATCCTACACCTGGAAGATGCAGGTGCACAATGGGAGCTCAGGGTAGCATTACTTGGCTTAGAACCCGAAATTCGGTAGTGCATCCAGGCATTATCAGTCAGCTGGCACAGTGTATATATCGTTTGAACAGCCAAAAAGCGGACATACACGCCCATAGATCCTCTATTATTACACATACACACACACACAACGTATATAAACAGATGCATGTAAAGCCCCAATAGCAAAATATATACGAGCATAACCAACCCACAAAAAAACACCACAGCACCACAACCAGCACCATAACCACAAATCGCCTAAGTATAGCTTACCATCACCCAACCAAACCCACCTTACCCAATGGCTTTTACTTACCAGCTCCAGGTAGACCGACAAGGTCTCTAAATACGACCCAACAGACAGAGTTTTTGAGCATAAACAAATACGTTTATGGGGCCAGGGGAAAGACCGACAAGGTTTCAAAAAATGGTGACGCTAATCATTTTTTTGTTAAGCTTATCATGGTGGAACTCCACGAGGCCAATTTGACGTTTGGTGACTGATATTTTATAAAAAAAAAAGTCAAATAAGATAAACTAAGTTTAACGCCAAAATAAATTCCCACCATATTATACAATTTTATCCTTAAACTATTACTTAAAAATCATTAGTATGATTTTTAAAGCAAAATAGAAATTAAATTAGGGGACGTATTTTATTTTTCCTCTTTCAGCCAATTATTTTGTTTCAATACAAATTTATCTTTAATATATATTTTAATCCTTAAACTATAAAATAAAAAGCATTAATATGATTTTTAAAACAAAGTAGATTCTATTTCGGGGTAACTTTCGTTTTTCCTCTTTTGGCCAAATATTTTGTTTCAATACAAATTTATCTTTAATATACATTTTTATCCATGATCTATAACATAAAAAATATTAATATAACTTTATATTAAAAATAGATTGTATGTCGGGGTAAGTATTTAATTTTTAGACTTTCGCCTAAATAGATTCTAATTCGGGGTAACTTACTAATTTTACCTCTTTTATCCAATTATTTTCTTTCAATATAAATTTATCTTTAAGACACAAATATATCTATAACCTTATTACAAAAAAATATTAATATAACTTTATAATAAAAATAGATTCTATTTCGGGGTAACTTATTCATTTTTTCCTCTTTCACGCAACTATTTGGCTTCAATACAAATTTATTTTTTATATACAATTTTATCCTTAAACTATAACATAAAAACGTTAATATAATTTTTAAAACATAATAACCTATGGAATGAATAAGTTATATTTGAAAAAGGTGCGCCCCCAGAATTCGCGGCTCGTCCAATTACAACCCATTGGGCGGGGCATGAGAATGAATCCAGGATCTCTGGTTGGCGGAAAGTCTCGCTCTCACACAGGAAACTTGTGAATCGAATATTTGGGTTGGGCCAATCGTGGTCACGTATATAAGAGGGAACTTTTCAGCTGGATCCACAACAGTGATTTATCAACGAGTAACTACACATTCTCTCATCATGGACACTTCCAGTTAGAAACACTAGCTTTACTGCTCCTCGCAATTGTTTGAAGACGGGGACCTCTCTGCAGTGAGTATGCTCCAACTTTTCGCAGCGGCCGACCGGAACACCCTACTTTCAACTCAATCCACTGCAGAAATTTGTGACGTCGAGAAAGAACCACCGGATGAAGAGGCCATTGAAATGTGAGTAATTACGTAATAATTTAGTTTATGATTCGTTTTCGGGCTTTATACATCGTATCATTCAGTGCTTATCCCTTGCAAGTGTTAGTTAATTTATAAAAAGTAATAATAAACGAAGTGAAAGGATATCTGCCAATAGGTTCGAGACTCTGCGACGGGGCTTAGTAGCCCCGTTAATCTTCCTTCTTGAGAATGTCATTTAAACAGTGAATTTTATTATGCGGTGAAGGTATCCTTTGAAAGTGAAATTTTAATACGCGCTTGTTTCCCTGTACGTGTTAACTTAAAAATTTATAGTAAGTTCTACAGGTTGGTTTTAGAATTAATAAAACTTTAAAGTTAGGGAATTGTTGCGGTTCCGGGTTCATTACCCGATGCTTGCAGATGATGCGTAGCACATCCAGCTAATCTTCCTTTTGAGCCCAGTTAGGCTAGTTGCTTTGTGTTTATTATCTGATCCGATATTTTATTAAGTATTTAAAGAGTGAATTTTGTTTACAAATAATTACATGTTAACATTTATTTAAAATTAGTTTGTGAAATGTTTCATTAAAATAGCATGTATCCTCAATTTTACATATATATACAGGATCTTTCAGGAGGAAAGGTCAATACTTCGGGAGGTGATAGTATTGGTCATTGTAAGAAAAAAAGTTCATATGAACATGTGTCTAATTCTGAATGGTTACGGAGAGAGAGCTGTTTGAATCTACAAATACAAAAGCATTGTTAATGGTAACCAAGAAAGAGAAACCAATTACTGTTTCTAACATTTAATGTTTAACCATTGGCATTTTGAATGATATCAGATACAGAAATGACAAATTTGTTACAGTTTCCAATACGTTTTCGAAAATCCCACCGTCAACCTCAATGCACTTTGCAACTCGTGTGCGAAGACGTGTGTTGTTCGTCTGAGTTGATCTTGACGTTCCTTTATGCGGGCAGCTGCATCCAAAATGCGCGCGAGCAATTCGTCTCGTGTATCCACCTTTCTTTTGTTTTGTAAACTTGACTTTTAATCCACCCCAACAAACAATAATCTAACGGAAAGAGGTCTGGAGACCTTGGTGGCCATTGAATAGGACCACCGCGGGGGGAGGAAGAGCTGCGCGCACATCAGATTCAAACAGCTCTATCTCCGTAACCATTCAGAATTAGACACATGTTCATATGAACTTTTTTCTCACAATGACCGATACTATCACCTCCCGAAGTATTGACCTTTCCTCCTGAAACACCCTGTGTATATATATATATGGAACAAATAGATTTTAATTAAAAAAGATTCAATGTGAATGATTCGTTTAATATCTGCCAGGTGCTAGATGCCCTGTGACTGTGCTTAGTCATCCAATATGATCATTATTAGAAAAATGTATGAGCTGTCAAAATAATTTTATGCCTGCAACCGTATCCTTTCTCCTTATAGGTCCGATGCGGAACTCGATCGCGTTATAGCTACTTTTCGTGGCCGCTTTGAAGAAAAGCAAATACTTGACGGCGATTTGGAGGTTTTACAGCGCAGTCAACCCAGTGACCTGAATACGGAGGTCGAAGTATTGGCTCAGCTTTTTTTTCTTTTGGTTAAGAACAAGACAGTGTATTTTCATCAATTTATTAAATGATATAAATTATGTTTTATAAATTAGTACAATTCAGCTTACAGAATTAGCATCCAATAAATAACACTATTATTGAGGACATCTTATGTTTTACACAATATAGTTACAACTTTACATAATACATCGAGTGCGCACAAATGGGAACCTTTTATCTTTATCTGCATGCACACCATTTTATCATTCATCTCAGTGTCACACAAATCGAATAATTTTTAAAATTTATAAATCCCTTCCCATGTGACATGTGCAGGAGAAATGAAAAACAATACATTCCGCAAGTATTACTAAAATATCCTTGTAATCGGTGGGGATTCTAGAAAACTTCAGGGATATGCAACTGTTCGAGAAATTTTACAATAACAGGGTCACTCCAGGGATGAGTCCCCAATGAATTAAAATAATACATTATTTCTCTATTTTTAAAGTATATTGCAAACCAATGAATCTCCTTGCCCCGGACAATGTCCGTGTTTACAATAATTCTCCCCGCATTTTCTCGTAGTTGATAATTTCATGGTTTCATTCTTTGCAAACACACCGATAAATTTGGAGCGTATGATTCGGTCACTATTCATTGCTTTGCGGACTGTATTCGCGTCCATTTTAAAAGTCAGTGACTACATTCCTGAAGAGGTCAATTTCTATTAGAGCTTGTGATTCGAGGTATACTAGTACACTAATAGGCGCGTCTATCAGTCTGAAGAATTCCAATCTGACTGAGATGTTCCCACTTTGTTGTGGACTTAAGTGTGTATTTACACTAGCAGATAAGTTGGGTGTGATATCAAACGGGTAAAGGTTAAATTGATCGATGAATTCTTTCTGAGTTACCCCAATCCAGAGCTCATCACAAGCACCATCAATATGGGCCAGATTACTCTAAGCTCTCGCGCAAAGCGGGAACACAGCGTCTGATGAGTAGTCCGTATCCATAGTCCCATCCAACGCAACGCCATTGACGTATAGAGTTATATTTTTAAGGCCGAAATTCTCGAATTTAAAGGCGTTCTTTTCATATTTTCCATTCGTCGAAGCGTGATCCTGCATTCTAATTAATAACCTTTTAGGTAGAACTCCCAGGGCCACGTTTTATATCTGCTTCGAGGCCAACCCTGCGGGCACCGTGTACAGTTTCATCTGTACTCTGTTAATTGGGTATTTTACTGTTGAGTGTATTAAATTTTTTTCAATTTTTAATTGTTTAGCAGAGCTTAATTTCACTCGATGCACGAGGAGATATGTTTCAATAATGTGAATCACAACGGGTTTTGCGCCCTCTTCTTGATCAGGACCCAGATTTATGCAGATCTCATGATTCGTGTGGGTGAGATTTAACTTCATATCCACTCCATTCATAAGCAGTTTCTCCTGGAATGTGAAGTCTGTATGCAGACGTTCAAAACACTCGTATAGCTTCTTTTTAAAATTTTTAAATTTATCCTTTATATTACTTCGTCTGTAGTCTGATAATAGCCCTCGGCAGTTGAAAAGGTATCCTTCGCTTCTTTGGAAAAGTTGAAGACATTTTCCAGATAGGCTCTTAGGTGATAATAACCCGTTCCTGCCGAAATGTTGACCTGGTTTAAATACACCTCACACTGACTGAAAACCGAGTGCATAAAGTTGGTTTCAGGGTATGCAGAATAATTATCATCGCAGTCCGTTCCATCAGAATGGGCTATACGTAGTTTAGTGTACATTTGCATGCAGCTTCGATCAAAAAAGTATGGGCCTGAGCTGGGTATCACGAATTCTATAGGGGCGCTCGGGGAACTAATTGTGTTAAATGTTCTAATTGTAATAAAGTCACTGTGCTCAATAGAAACTTGTGTTGGGAGCATATCAAAGAGGGACAGTCCGAGTTACAATATTTTGAGCTACACAGATGGATGAAGCGTGCCATGACGAGTCAGAAATAGTGCCACTCTCTCGACAAGTAGTAATCAGCTTATGATTCGTGAAAGCAATGTCCTCAGCTTATATCAGTTAAAAAAAATGATCAACCATAGGTTTCATTCGCTTAGAACACTTCTTTTTTGATGTCCATTTACGTTTATCGCCACGTGTTGGTAACCCCTTCTTCCGGACAGCCTTCATCTTCCCGCCACCACGCATTTTTCTCTTTGCATCTTTGATGATTTCGTCCCGTGTATGTTTTAAATGTTTTTTTAGAGCTTCTTTAGGTTTAGCTCCACCCATTATGCCTTCTACCTTGTTAAAACCTGAGTGTAATCTTTCCTCCCGAGGTATCTGGTCCCCCTCTTCAACAGTGGGACAGCCGTGCATTGTATGGTTGAAAAAATGAATCCAAGCCCACTCCCACACTGATATCTCACCCTTCGATATACTGTGAAAGGCTTTCGGGTCATTGTAATTGAATGCGACGAAAGTGTAGCTTCACTGTTACGCTCCCGTCAGCGAATGGGAAGTTTTTTCCCTCAATCGTTCTTATATATAATAAGATATTGGTTAAGAGATTAGTCGCAACATTCACATAATAGGGCTTGTCATATGTAATGCTCAAGCTCTTCCCTCTAAGGTTGGGAATGTGTGCAATCCGCAGCAGACCGCCTGGGTATCACCACCAAATTGATGCTCCACGATATTGCTGTAAATATAGCACATGTTTGTGGATGGATAGCCAACATCGAATTTCTCCAATTTCAACTGAGACATTAATTTGGACAAGTCATGTTGTGCCTCGTGAAAGGTATCTCTTTGGAACGCTGCTCCATATCGGCCATCCGTTATGATTTGGAACAATCTTTTGTCTTTAATATTTCTATTATCCTGTGATTTTAGGGTCAGAGCATACTAAATCAGCCGTAAGATTTGAGCCTTTTAAACTTCCGTTCAAGTCTCTCACAACATCCTCGGTCGCACCATAACGACGCGGGCCTAGTGCTAGTACTGTAGTGTAATACAGGGCCTCCTCACTCCGGGCGGCACGCAGGGTTTCATCCCTAATTCCCCCTGCCTTTTCACACTCATCACGATCTCTAAGAACAGTAAAAACGGGCTCTTTATAATAATACTTAAGAATCTGGTGGATAGCTGAATTTTGCATATCCCCACCTCATACGAATCACGTTACAATTCAATGTGGCCATGGAGTTCTGTTACAAAGTTGGCTAGTGTGTTGTTAGGATGTACTGACAGAGAAGAAGAGGACGGGAGTGTGGCATAGAAATGGTTAGGCGCCATGTTGCATACTATTTAAGCTTAATTATTGCATCAGGTTTTATATAGGTGTTGAAGCTTTCTGGGTACCCTAGCCATTTCACCAGGTACATTTTTCTCTTTCCTGAACCTTTGCTGCCTAAAATTTTTTCAATTTTAAACACATTTTTTCCTAAATTAAATGTCACTTTCTGCAACTCCTCGCGATAAAAGCCTCCTGCAATTTCTTCCCCATTCAAATCTTCAACGTAATACAATATTATCTCGCCTTTAGGTCTCATAGCCCTAACTTTAAAAATCTTACGTGTCCAGCCTTGCTCAAATCCCTTCGCGAATTTATTTCCCGAACGTGATAGCCTTACATAATCATTGATTTTCAAACGTGTAGAGTGTGGCGGTGCTCTACGAATATCTATTTTCACCAAACACTGTGTGCGTACCACTTTCAAAAACCTCATTAGATGTTGTCCCAATCACGCGATGGTGTGAATGGTTGTATGACGAGGAGGCCAATGATCCCAGAATGTTTATATATCTGTATGTGTTTTTTTATGTAAAATAACGATGCATGCGTTCTTTTATAGTACGTTGAACTGTTTCAGCTAAAGAGGCCTTATGTATAGAATTGGTTGTGTTGTAACTGATATTAAACTCTGCCAACATGTTCTGAAAAGCGCGGCCTATAAATTCTTTCCCCGTATCTGTACAAAAATAGCTCAGAACCATGTTTTCTTTCAACATCAGCGTTTTGGTAGCTTTAGCAACTGTTTCAGGCGATTTATTTTTCAAAGGATTAGCCACAGATAGCTGAGAATATATTTATTATGAATAGGATGGAGCGATAGCCATCATTAAATACGAAATATCTTTGCATGTCTGTTAAATCCTCTTGCCAAATAGAGTCAGTCGAAGCCGCTGTTTACATGGCTGTTTTAAATCTTTTTCTCACAGGCTTATGAAGTGTATAAGCATCCTGCTCCCGCAAAAACCATTCAATCAACACCGCTATCGGAGGCTGGGCTAGAAATGTCATAATAGCGTTTTCTTAATATGTTAGCCATTTGCGTAATTTAGCGACAAGTGGATAGGGTTGACCGTTGTTGTTTGGTCTTTTCTTTCGCCTCTTCACAGATTATACCGTTGAAGGTGATGGCGTACTCAGTTGTGGCACATGCGAGACTTGTTCCAAGTCTTTTAAGCTATTCACATTTTCTATCAATGTTTTGGGGACATTTACTTGTTGTAGTCTTGCTTTAATATGCTTCCATCCTCATGGTGAGGGCCTTTCCCACTTTCTCACCAGATGATGAACAACGTCGACGATATTCGATCACTGTACCCTTGTTCCTTCAACAATGACCTCGCCTGTATCGGTTCACTATATGATGGGGTCCTCACTCAATAGAGTATAAAGACTTAAACCTTTATTCCTCAATGATTGTGGGAGACTGCTTTTGAAAACATGTTCGATGTGCTGCGTACCGTTATTCTTTGGTTGGTCAACTCTAACGTCGGCCTCAGGTCCTATGTCGCCATTATCATCGTTGCTCGCGCTGTGTCTAATAACCACGGGGATCTCTGTCGGATTCTATTAATCTTCGTTCTCATGAAGAAATTTCTGCAGAGCCTCTTGGTATAAGATCCTTTTCTCACCAGGTGACTTTTCACTGTATTAATAGGTCTATCAATTCGCTTTCCATTCTTTTAAGCCTGCTTTAACGGGGTTCTAGAACCGTGTCTGGACTCTTTGAACTTTGCAGTGAAGTATACACCTCGTGCGGAATCACTACCACTTTCTTTATTATATTAATCTACTCAGTAAAGGTCTCAAAACTGAAAATAAGATGGGGAGGAATGATCCCGCTCTTTGTACAATAAATCGCTTTTTCTTCCCCACAGTTTGACTTTTACGAGCGAGCGTACATATTATGTTCTTGTAATGACGTAGGCGAGCCTTCTGAGGGGATTTCATTGGTACATTACATTTTATAACATTAAGGCAGATTTCACAGATGCATTCTAAAAAGTCCGAGTCGATATTTTTAAAAAACATCTGCTGCAATGCCCGAGGCAATCGATGATGGATTTTTATTAATTTATGGTATTTCTTTAGCCTATTTTTCATTCTGGAATATACACCGCTTCAGGAACGTTTCGGAATATATTCGTTCTTAGAAGTACCATAAATGTGTTTCGCGGGTGAAGGTCACAAAGCAAATATTCGTAACGTTGACTTGTAGCTTCTTTATAAACTTCCATAAACGCCTTACGCTGATTCGGAGACATTTGATTGGCTAATACCCCAATTTGTGATACATCTCTTCTTTGCGCGAATAAGACTAGATATTGTGTATTTAACGACACATCATGCATGTATCTATTTTTGAAAAATAGATTTTGATTGATGAAGAATATACTTATGGTAAGATGGTTGGAGAACACGGTAAATGTCTCGGCAAACGTTTTATCCATTTCTAACATGAGATCGTCAATTACAATGACTGTATGCTCATTTCCCTTTAATGAATTAACGTCAGATACACCTTTGTGGAACAAAATATCATCTTGGTACTCGTTGAACACTGACTGGTACGTTGAATAGCACCATATTACTTTATGCACAAATTTTGAGAACATCTACCCCTTATCTTTAATGATTTTAAGCATAAACAGTTTTACCACATCCTGTAGGGCCAGATATAATATATGTGGATGGGCTTGTGAACCTGAATTTTTCTACAGATTCCATCTCTAACACGTCACACCCCTAAGTGGAACATTTACAAAATATAACAAAATTTAAATATTACTCCTTATATTCTACAATCTTGGTTTTCTTCTTCCACATAACGGTATCAGATGACAGTGTAGTTGTGGTTACAGACTCCACCCCCGCTGACGAACCGTCACCACCGACACCTCCACAACGTGGCAGTTCACACCGGAGGCACGATGATGAAGGACCTTCCACGTCAGGTATAAAACGTGCCAGGATTGCAGTGATTGCTAGACCCGCAGTAATAGAGTCCCAGCCCTCTACGTCTTACGACACAACCTCCACACTAGTTCCCTCCTCAATTAAATTTGTACCCCCTTATTCCTGTTCAATTCCGGGTGCACCCTCCACATCAGCAGCTTCTCGTGCTGTAGAGGAAAGTATAACATTCGAACTAATGCGCACCGCTAACCCCACCCCAGCCCTGAGTAGAAATCGGTACGAATTCAGGGTTGACCCTGGAACCCTGTATGGCAACGGTGTTGAACACGGACTGCGGCGCGTAATTGAGCGTATTGTGGAGTTTGGTTCTAGGACAGTTCATACCAGGACAGCTCATACCAGGACAACTCATACCCGGACAACTCATACCTAGGACAACTCATACCTAGGACAACTCATACCTAAGACCAGAAATCGCCTCACAATCGCCTCATTGTGCTTTACTGTGTTCAAGAACAATTTCATGCCTGAAGACACCTTAGCCATCATCCACAGAAACAACCCTCGCAGTTATGAGTGTGGAATCATAGGAGATATCTACGGTAGATCTCCTGCCGATAGTCTTGTATGGACCTGCACCCGCGTTCAGGTTATAGGCCCCAGTTCACTCACAAGTTCTTGTGGGAGCATGAGTATGATGCACGGATGGAAACGGACAGTACCGCGAAGAACTAAACACCATCAAGCGTCCAATGATGTTGGATCCACTCAAATATGTTGATAGCTTGTTCGGAAGGCGTACAAACCCAATCAAGCTATACTTTCCGCCTACGTAGGGCGTGAAACTCCATTACTACGACTTCTGTTCTTTATTTGAGGGGTCGCGCGTCTTAAGATACCTAAGCGCCACCACAGGCGAAAACGTGTTTTTGATGGATATCACTATTTTCACCCTTCCTCTATCGCGTGGTTTGGGTTATAATAACCTTATGACACTAGAAGTATGGTTGAAAACCTGATGAAGCGAATTACATTATTCACCTCTATCGCCAACCAAAACTTCACCCAAAGTTCGTCATAATAAGAAAATAAAAAAAAAATATATATATATATAAAATATGAAAATCTATTCCAAAAACTCATCAACATCTTCATTAGCATACTTAGAACTCTAATTTAGCCAAAAATGAACGTTCTAGCTCAATTAATAACAGAGATACTATTGCGAGAATATTGCTGAACTTTGGAGGCGATTTCTGGCGAATTTTAATTTTTGCGCTTAGGTACCGTAAGGCGCGGGACCCCTCATTTCCCTACGTGATGAAGAACAATCCGTACCCTGTAGGTGCACCTGAAAAACTGGTGGGACCTGACCTGCCCTCCATCGAGGTGTTCTCAACAAATTTGAACTGGTACTATTTCGGTCTTTCTTTCGTAGACGTGCTCCCACCTCGCGATTTATGGATGCCGATCTTACCCGTCGTCAAAGATCACAAGCTCATGTTTCCCCTGTGCGTGAAGTGCGCAGAGGATAATAATGGGACCTGTAATCACATAGCCATCCAGCGGAAGATCAGAGGTGTATATACAAGTCCTGAGCTGTCCATAGCCGTCCGTTATGGTTCGAAAATATTGCTGCTTCGGTCCTGGAACCTTACTCTACCAGGACAAGAAACTACGTAACATTGTCGAGGTGTAGCAGCTTAAACCGACTGGGATGTCTGCCTAGGGTGTGTCACTTTTGGACTTTTTTTGAAAAGTTATGGTGCTTACCTCTTATATTGTGACAAATTGACGAAAAATCATGAATACGCCAAAAAAAAAGACAATCGGGTAATATTTAAGGTCCCCGCCCCCATTTGAAAAATAAGCCCCCTATTCACACAATAAATGGTGATTTTTGGAGATATTTTTGGTCATAGTTTCCTTACTAATCATCGTATTTCAAAACGTTTGCTACCAAAATGTAGAGAATAATAATGCGCTTCAATCTGAATAGTTTTTAAATTAATTTTTGAGTTAAATTTATTAATTTTTTATATCTCTTTGGCAGAGATGGGCAAGATACTTGGAAATTGTATCTGAGATACAGATACAAGATACCCAACAAAAATGTATCTGAGATACAGATACAAGATACTCGAAAAAACTGTATCTTCAAGATACAGATACAAGTTACAGATACAAGATACATTTTTAAGATACAAGATACTTTTGAAAGAATAATTATTTGAGTTTAGTTTCACCTGGTGAGCCATGAGCGCACGAGTTGTCTCATTCAATTGTTTATTATTATATTTTCTGGATATAAATAAATGCCAAATCAATGGTACTTCATATCTCAGTATTCATATAGTGATATAACTAAAAGGAAAGCACAAAGTAAATATGTATAAATAATCCTGAAAATTTTTAGGGTATGGAAAAATAAAATAAACCACACTTTTTCAATTTATGTATTTCAAATAAATTGTTAATACAGGTATGCTCAGTTACCTACTCACGAAGAAAAAATAAAGTTTTCCTCATAGTAAATATATTTGCAGGAATAAGCAAATATATGTATACTTCCTGATTTTTAATCATGTTAAAACATGTTAAAACCGCTGGATACAAGATGAAACCTGAGTACGTCTGTGCCGAGACTGTGCGCGCAGCGCAACGGTAGTATTCATGTACAAACATGTAACAGCAATCGCCGGCCTGCTTCAACGTGCGTCAGATATGATCATATTTCATGGATAGTTATTAGCGTCTCTATTTAAAAAGTATCTTATGAAAGTATCTTTGAAAGTGTATCCCGGGATACAAGCTACATGACAAAATGTATCTTAGATACTTCTCAAGATCCTCCAAAAATAAAGTACCTAAGATACGTATCTCAGATACGTATCTTGTATCTTAAGATACTTTTTGTATCTTAAGATACAAGATACTGCCCATCTCTACTCTTTGGTCATTTTGATGCATTTTTTAAGAGAAAAATGCTGCTGTTTTATATCTTTCGAAGATCTGAACTGCAATAAAATATTATCTTATATACAGGGCTTTTGAAAATGATTCAACTGATTTCAAATGAGAATATTTTTTAATGTTACAAATACAAAGTGATTTGTGATACATCAACCAAAAGAAAAACTGTCCAAATTTTGTGTCTCACCTCATAAATGCTCTATGTGACTTCCCTTAGTTACACGAGCAACGTCTACATGATAGTCGAATTCCTCCTATACTACCTCCAGCATGTCCGTTGTCACTGACTCTACGGCAGTAACAATGCGAAAGTTTCCTCAAACTGCCGATACCACCGACGGATGCTCTGAGCACCCGGTGGATCTGTTCTGTAACGTCGACGAAACTCACGCTGCACTGTGACTACCGATTTACAGCTCGAAAACTGCAACACACAAAACACCTTCTGCTGTGCGGACGCCATTTTCACACTGACTGTTTGTTGCTAGGCTAGGCTACAACGTGACTTTGGAGCCCTCTCGCGGTGATCTTGTAAAACTCAGAGATTTCCTCTTTCATGTGGTGCATGCCCCGTTGATGCACGGTTGATAGGTACGGAAGTATTCTCAGTTGAAATCGGATGAATCATTTTAAATAGCCCTGTACTTTGGATGTCACCGCCATCCATAGAGCATCATCCCAATGCAGCTCTGCGGCGATGGGCTTTGAAAATATAAATAAAAAAAGCAGATGGGCTTAAATGAGCAACACTTTTTTGGTTTAGAGATTCAAAGTGGGAACAACTTTGCACATGTTTAGTAGATTAAAATTAGTAAATTTTGCACAAAAAAAAAAAAAATGACAACTGTAGAGTTAAATTTTTATTAATCTAAAAAAAATATGCAAAGCCCCATCATTTTTTAAATTTTTTATTATGAAATACAAACACAAAACAATTTTAATCAAATAGAAACAAAGTGCTATTCTTGAAATTATAATGAAAAATTGTAAATGAAATGAAATTATAAATGGAAAGAAATTACAAATTCAAGAGACCTTGTTTGGAAAACTTTGGGAAAACACGCGTTTTCCTCTACAACTTGAAGAAATGCCTGAAATTCACCTTCATCCTTACATGAGCCAGAAAATCCTGCAAAAGTTTGATACCCCTTTCTGCAGTGTCATTAACAACCTTAGTTGAAGAGAGTATCCTCTTCATCCATTGAAAATCATTGTTGCTGTCCCACGTTACAGCTGGAGTCCTTATCCAATCTCCTGTTGAACCAAGGACTTTGAATACAAACCATGAGTTTGGACCAACTAATTGCTGAATTTTAATTCGTTCTTTTAGGATAGGAAATATCGGCTTACCCTGTTTGAATTCTGGTGGTTGATTGAAAGAGGAAAGTTTTTTGTCCACCTTGTCTTTTTCACTATGAGGTAAATCTCCAAATTGAGAAAGGGCTACAAGTTCTTCAGATAGGTACCAGTAATGACCATTTAGAGTGTTGAGGGCAGCTTCCGCTACTTCCATGTCAATCTTTTTGTACTGAACTTATTCGTTGTATAGGAGGAGGTCATTTTCAGGAGCCTGAAGTGGGTTGGTGACTGATAGCCAGTACTTGGAGTAGATCAGCGATGTAAACAAGCATACTCTTTCCAGCATTTTTATTGTAACATTATCATATCCGACTTGGACTGAAAACGCTAACATCTTATTCGTATACAATATGACAGCCATCCATCTGGCGTGTTGGAGAGCTCCTGGCTTAATGGAGAGCTCCTGGCTTCATCCAGTGTATTCCTCCGGCAGGAATTTCTCCTGAAACGAGCATAGTTGTTTCAGCTACCTCTTTGTAATCATCCCTGGGAAGGCACTGGTTATCTTTGAGCAAATGTCATAAAATCTATGATGCATTTTTTCAGGTCCTTGAGATGTCTGTCATTGATAGATAGTTGTTTGAAGGGTTGCTTAGTATCTAGCTTCTCCCATATAACATCTCTGAAGGTCTTGAAAGATTCGTTTTCGTGAAGTAGATTTTCCAAATACCTTTAGATACACTGCTGACAAAACTCATTCTGCCATATGGTGGCAACAAGCGAGCCATAATAATTTTTTTCCAACGATGTCTTCTAGTACTTTACAAGCCCCTTTTATCCAGGCAGTATTGGATGAAGTAGTATTGAATACCATTCCGTAAACCTTATCCTGTAATTTCCATTCTTGGATTGTGCTAAAAACAGTACAAGCTTGTGTCGATCCAGTTGAGACACTGATATCGGGTATCGAGAGAAGTTTCTCAACATTCTCTCCCGATATAAGTATTACCAATCGATCCTGCTTTCCTCCTGAAACATTCAGTATCATTTTGCTGTCCAAGTGGACTACACAATATTGAGGTGGGTTGAACGACTCTTTAATAGTGTCAGCAGTAGCTTTACTCGACTTCTTCGCAGCTCACGCAGAAGTACTTTTCGATAATGACATCTCTTTTAAATCTAGCCCACATTCAGCTGCTACCATAGATGCAAGTGTCGAGCGTTGTCTGAATGATAGTCCTAAACGATCAGCTGTATTAGATATTAATGTTGACTGTAGTAACTGGGCTCGGAGTAAAATCATATTCACCATTACTTGAGTCCACTAACTCGCCTTCAGATGATTCAAGTTTGTGTGTCTCTTCTTCTAATGCCTTTCGCTCTTTTTCTTTCAATTTTCTTCGTTCTTCACCTTCTATTCTAGCAGTCTTTTTGATCAGTTTGGCTACATAAGCTTTATCGATCGGACCCAGAGAATATATTCTAGCACTTCGCTGATCTTCCAAATGATTACCCTGATTAAAGCATGTTATAACATTTAAATAAACACTCGTATTCAAACACAGTTTTAATCATAAGTAGATAAACATACAAAGTTTTGATACATAGTTAATGAACTTAATAAGCTTCCACATGTGCACCCCTAGTGGCACGTAAAATGTCGTAAAATGTCTCTGTTTCCGCAACTGTGTACCTGGATATGCTCAACAATTACGCCATCCCCCAGCTGCAGGACAGGCAGCCAACTGTCGTCTTCCAACAAGATGGGGCACCCCCTCATTGGGCGCATGTTGTTCGTGAAACTCTCGACGCAACATTTCCAAATAGATGGATTGGCAGGGACGGGCCAATCCCATGGCCCCCTAGATCACTAGACGTTACCCCGCTGGATTTCTTTCTCTAGGGTCATGTTAAAGATTTGTTTTATGCAACAGTTGTTCCAGATATCAGGACATTGCGAGAACGCATTACGGATGCAATTGCAACAGTTAACCCACAAATGTTGGAAAATGTGTGACGTGAGTGTAAATACCGTTTAGACATTTCACGTGCCACTAGGGGTGCTCATGTGAAAGCTTATTAAGTTCATTAACTATGTATCAAAACTTTGTATGTTTATCTACTTATGATTAAAACTGTGTTTGAATAGGAGTGTTTATTTAAAAGTTATAACATGCTTTAATCAGGGTAATCATTTATGGACACCGTATATAGTTCTCAATGTATCATTTTGGATCTCATTACATACATTTTCAGTTGATATATCAAATAAGTTATCTAAACGAGACAGAAAAGATGTTTTTTGGGTTTCATAACATTTCTTCTTTATATTTTTACCCAACTTCTCATGCACTTTTATCAAATCCCACATTTTTTGGGTCCTTTCTGCTTTCTAACGGATTTTGATGGTATGCCAGCCATAATCCACACCTTTTCTACCTTATCGAATACTCTCAAAATATTAATACTCTCAAAATATTTTCTTCCTTTTTCACATTGTCGCTTTTCATTTGATCCCTTCTCAAGAAGGAAAAGTGACTGAGAACTTCACTATTCGTTGGAAGCCTGCTTCCTTCTCTTGCGCATATGTCTTCCACTAACTTTCTCGATAAAGAATCATATTTTCTTAGGTCTGTTCTTAATATTGGCTTAGTGTTAGCCATGACTATTGACTAATTTAAAAAACTATGAAATTAAGCAAATCTCTAATAGAATTCTGAAAGAAAAGCGAATTTATCATACATTTCGTTATATTTGCATACTTTTTGTAGATAAAACCTGGAAATACTGTAAATAAATGTTATAGAAATGAAAACGAGGAAAAATTTCATAAGTTCCACTCAAATATCAGCACTGTATACAACTAAAATAGTTTTAAAACATTCACAATAAGAGGATGCCGTTATTCTCTACATTTTGGTAGCAAAATTTTTGAAATACGATCATTAGTAAGGAAACTATGACCAAAAATATCTCCAAAAATCACCATTTTTTGTGTAAATAGGGGGCTAATTTTTCGAATCGGGGACGTGGACCCTAAATATTACCCGATTGCCTTTTTTTTCGCTTATTCATGGTTTTTGGTTAATTTGTCACAATATAAGAGGTAAGCACCATAACTTTTCAAAAAAGTCCAAAAGTGACACATCCTAATGTCTGCCTGGAAATGTGGAAGGAGATTTCTGTAACTTGCGGGGGGCAATAGGCATCCGGAAGGTAGTAATTAGTAGTTTCGAACAAGCCACGAAAGGCCTAGCAAGCCTCTGGTGGTTTTCTTTTGCTCAAGTACAACGCAGAGAGCCTCAGAACGGACGGACTCCGGTTACGACTTTGGCGCGAAAACGGACTTTCTTTTGGATTGCTACAATAAATGTCGGAACACTTAGAGATAAATGCGAAGAAATAGTTGAGTGCATAGAATCGAAATCTATACATATTATGGGAATCGCAGAAACCAGATGGAGAGGTGAAGGAACCAAGGTACTGCACAATGATTATAAGTGCATATACAAGAGCAGAGAAGAGGATACCAGATCGGGTGTGGCAATTATACTGTCCCCCGATTTTATGAACATGTTGTTGGAGTGATAATGAAGAGTGAGAGATTGATGGGAGTGACCCTGAGCCTAAATGGAGAGAGACTATCGGTAATCCAGGCATATGCACCGCAGAGTTGAAAATCACAGGAGGAAAAGGAAACTTTTTATGAGGATCTTCAGGGAATGATAGATGGGCTGCCTTATGGACCAAGAATTTTGATGGGAGACCTAAATGGCCATGTGGGTGGAGATCGAAACGGAAATGAAGACGTGATCGGGGCATTTGGTGTGGGGGAGAGAAATTTGGAAGGGGAAATGCTGGTAAATTTTTGTGCAAGAAATGTTCTTAGTATAATGAACACATTTTTTAAGCACCAGGAATCACATCTCTTATGTGGTATGGATGGAATAGTAGAACCGGAAATTATAATAAGAAGTCTCAGATAGACTTTATTGCGGTGGATAAAAAGTAATTGGTGAAAGATGTAAGAGTAGTACCATCTGTGTCTTTTGACTCGGATCATAGACGTGTTAAAGCCAAAATTTTGCTTCCAGTGCCACAAAATATAAAAAAGCCTAGAAGGAGAAGAGTGTGCACGGAGAATATACCAGAAAAACTGGAAGAGATTAGAACTAGAACTGAGGAGGCTTTCGGACAAAGGGTAGCTACAGAAATAGTGGAGGAGGTTTGGGTTGAGTTTAGGAGAACGATGGAAGGAATACAGCGAGAGGTGATTAGAGCAAGGGTAGTTGGAGGGTCAAAAAGAAAAAGACGGCATGGTGGACACAGGAGGTAAAGGAGGCAGTGACAAATAAGATGCTTGCATTTAGGAAATGGTTTAAGGATAGAAATGAGCAAACAAGGCAAGAATATGTCCAAATGAGAAACCACACCAACGAGGTTAAAAGAAGAGCGAAACGTTCTGTGTGGGAGAAAATAGGTAGAGACTTAGAAGAGGATTTTCAAGGCTCGAAGAAGTTACTGTATAGCATGGCTAAGAAGTATAAAAATGGAAAAAGCAAGAAAACAACAGTGGCGATTAAAAATGCACATGGTGAAGTCCTTACTGATAAAAGCGAGGTGGCCGCATGCTGGAACGAATACTTTAGACATCTTTTGAATAACGAGAACCAATATGATGAGGTGAGACGTGAAGAGTGGGTAAATCATGAGGAGCATGAGGGGGACAGAGAAATCACTAGAGAGGAGGTTATTCAAGCACCAAAGAGGATTAAGAATAATAAAGCTCCCGGACCGGATGCAAATGTCACAGAAACACTAAAAGCAGCTGGTGATCCTGCTGTGGACCGGCTGCTAAGCATTTTCCGGGTGGTGTGGTCGCAGGGAATTGTACCGGCAGAATGGGGCAGAGCAATTATATGTCCTATATATAAAAAGAAGGGAAGTGAGTAGGAATGTCAAAACTACCGTGGCATATCTTTGATGTGTCATGTGGAGAAAATATACGAAAGGATTTTGGAACATAGAATACGAAACATACTGGAACCTGGGTTACTGGAGTATCAATTTGGCTTTCGTGTAGGCCGGAGTACTATAGATAAAATTTCAGCCATAAAACAATATCTTGAGAAGAGCCGAGAATTCAATTTGGACCGCTTCATATGTTTTTTGGATCTGGAGAAGGCATTTGATAGTGTGTCCAGGGAGAAGCTGTGGGTAGTTTTGAGTGAGAGAGTGCCACCCAAGCTTCTGAGAGCAGCAATGAGCACCTATAGGGTCTCCCAGAGCACGGGGGTGGGATCGGAGGAATGGTTTGATGTAAGTACAGGAGTTAAACAAGGGAATGTTCTGTCACCCATTTTATTTATTGCCTACATCAACAGGGTTATGGGACACATATGTGAGGAAATAGAAATTTTTGGATATGCTGATGATGTGGCTGTTGGGACTAACACATCACAATCCCTGGAGAGAATTTTGCAGAGGTGGGATGAGAGATTGATGGAGTATGGAATGAAACTGAATTATGATAAAACTGAATATATGGTGGTAACGAAGGGAGCGAACGAGGATGGAATCTTTGTTGGGGAAAGGGAAATGAAAAAGACGGACACATTTAAATACGTTGGTAGTGTGATAGCAAATGATGCGGGTATGGATGCAGAGGTGAATGAAAGAATTGCTAAATATAGCAGAAATGTTTCCTTCCTGTAACCCCTATTGAAAGACTAAAACATCCCTAAAAAGGTGAAGACGCCTATATACTCAACAATATTGAAACCAATCTTACTATACGGCAGCGAGACTTGGGCCCTAACCACAAGGACGAAGGGACAACTGTAAGCAGCTGAAATGAAGGTCCTGAGATTGATAGAAGGAGTAAGTAGACTGGATAAAATAAGGAATACTAGAATAAAAAGGCGATTGGGTGTAACTTCGGTTAATGAGAATATTGACAGGAACCAACTGAGATGGTACGGGCATGTCCAACGAATGCCGATGGAAAGGACAGCAAGAAGAATGCTGGAATGGGCCCCTCAAAACAGAAGACCAGTTGGAACACCCAAGATCCGATGGATGGATAACATCAAGAGTGCTGTCGAGAAGTGTGGAATCAGTCCCCAATGGGCGAACTTGATGTGTGGAGATCGTGAGGCATGGAGGAGTCTCGTCCGAGGGCTACCAACTGAAAGACTGCTTTAGGGCAACCAGGCGCCTGCTAAGAAAGGTAAGAAATATGAGTTGTGGAGGTTTCAGAAGCTACCCAACCTTTTCACGCCGTATGTAAATACTTTTTTGAAGGATAAGTTGGAAGTATCAGGCTACCCGCAAGGGGTTGAGAGCGATGGTGAAATATCGGCGTATAGTCAGCGTTACCGTGACTGTGAGTAGATACAATTTGACCGGGCCCAAATTGTTAAGAACCCTGGCAAGCACTTTAGTGCAAAGTTATGCCTAAATAGTCTTTGGGGCAAGTTTGCACAGAATACAGGTAAGAGGAACGTTCATTTGTCCCAAAGTTATAACAAGGTGTGGGATTATGCCAATGCCCACGATAAAGAGGTTATGAGATCGTGAATGTTGGTAACACGTACATAATAAAGTACAACATCACCGAACTGGCCACAGATACCTCACGTGTTACAAACATACCTGTAGCCAGCTTCACAACGGCATACGTACACATCAAGCTTTGGGGACTACTGCACTCTCTTGGGCGGAGGGTGCTGTACGCTGACACAGATAGCGTAATATTTACAGAGAAGGAGGGTGAATACATGCCGCCTATTGGGGAATTCCTCGGAGAGTTAACTGACGAGATCAAGGATGATTATGGTGATGGTGCATATGCTGATTCTTTTGTATCAACAGGGCCAAAAACTTATGGGGTGCGGGTGAGGAAAGAGCTGAAATATATCGTGAAGGCGAAGGGCATCACGCTTAACCTGGCGAACTGACGGGTCGTTAACTTTGGCTCGTTGAAGGAGCTAGTTTGCTTAGAAGATAAGGGTGACCAACCTCCTCGACTGACTTTAGGAACCCACAAATTTCGGGCACAGAAACTGGTGTGTGTGAAGGAACTTAGGGGCACAAAGATGTGTCGTAACACCTATAGAAAACGGTACCAGGTGACTGGCACCTATGATACTGTACCCTTTGGGTACCATAGTAACTGAATGTTATATATGTCTATTGTTAACGATATGTTTATTTATTACGTATATTTGAATGTGTAAATGTTTCAATTAGGGTTTTATTTTCTCCTTTGTGTGTGTCCTAAGCTCCGCCCACTGTAGGATCAACCAAATGGTCACGTGACTCCTGCTACTACTTGGGCTTATCTCTACCCCTGCGTGCTCAGTTGGCCGGTGCAAGCCCTGGATCAGAGACGTATATTTGAAGAATTCTCACGTTGACGAAAAATAGTGATGGCGACTTTTGATATTGCGTGCTCGACGTTTATGAAGTGGTATTCGGTAAATTCGGAAGATGTGGTGTGTACTGAAAGACGGTCTAGCCCCCCCCCCCCCTCCGTTGAGACTTTTAGGGCTACATTGAACTGTGCGAAGCTTGAAGAACAAGATGTTCAGATAATCTATGGATATTCTGGCGAGAGCATTGCCGGATTTCACGGCACAAACGTTGTAATGGACTACGTTGTAGGGCTAAACTCTATAAAAGCGTACATATACCGTGAGGTGAAAGAAACAACGCGTGCAGAAGAGAAGTAACAGGTATGGGTAGTGAGTCTTATGTGACGGTCTTCACAACCCAATGAGGAAGTTGTGAGTTTCCGATTGGGCAGACTCCTGGCTCACATTGCTACGGGAATTAATTCAACTGGTAGATACGTGTGAAGCGCGGGTCTAAAACTCACCAGCTCACCCCTTGCAAAGATGTTACCTACCTATTGAAGCTCACGAGATTGAGGCACTTTCGCGCCCAATCCGCGACTTTCGTTCTTCGACTTATTGCCGATCGCTAGCCTTAGGGGCCGCCGTAGGCACCGGGGAGATAGCTTCTCCGCCGCGCCAAAGCGTTAGTTGCGTTATTGATGGAAACTTTTTGGCCGAATCATCAGGCCTATCAGCGCTACTTATAAGTCAACGCATAGGTGCTTGAGGAGCTTGGGGCCGGGCTGGGGACACCTCGGTCTTCCCATTTCATAGGTGCGTCTCGACACGGCCAAACTTCGATAGGAACCCGGGAAACTGAAATTTATATAAACGGCTACACGCGGCTACTTTACGCGGCTACGTGCCAAGTCTACAAAAATCTCGGTGTGTCCCGTACCACATTTGGGCTTATCGCCGAACCTACGACTCGGGGGACGCTATACCGGCCGGGGCTAAGGACTCTCCGACGTGCCTATCCATAGGCTAAAAGATAGGTGAAAAATTTTTACCCCACACTATTAGCCCGAAACTGGAATCATAGTCGAATTCCAGAGGTGAAACGGTCGGTCACGTGTCAAAACTCCACCCCCATCATCGGTAGGGGACGGGGGAACATCTTAGCCCCTCGCCCTCCCCCATAATTTCCTTGAAATTCTATGCTTGGGCGAACTAACCGGCTGCTTTCTGAGAGGCACATAGGTGCAATACCTATAGACCACTCGAAAAATCAAGTTTTAGTCTCACGACAGACGGAATTATGTCATGTTGCGTCATACCGAGTACGCGCACCCTCGGCTGAGAATGTAAACCTTGTCATCATGGAAAAGCTAAAGTACTTTTACCACTACATTCATATATATCATGACGAAGTTCGCAGTGAGGTTGTAGCTAAAGGCCTGTGTGAGTTTTTAATAGAATTTAGAGACGAGTATTGAATGTTAAACAAAAAGGCTAAATACGGGCACATGTTTCGCTCAAATAGTGCGCCGGATTGTTAGTGTGTTTAGCTTGTGGAAATGAACGTCTAGTGCGTATTCCGATAAAACATTAAAACCGATATTGCCCCATGTATCGTAAATTGCCCGGTATAATGGGTACAAGTACTCTCATGATTCTTTTATGCTGGAACAAACCCATACACGAAACATTAACGCTTGGTATGACTCACCCCTCCACACCTGTCCCCGAGCCAAACAGTGCACCGTCTGGTCATAGTCATCTCAGAGCTTGACCCGACTGGTTGTGCACTCTCACAATAGAAAACGATGGGTTTCCTTTGAGCAGCATTCTCAACGCCATATACGACGTGTCCGTAACGAAGTCATTGCGAGTGTGTGTTCAAAAGTAAAGCCGGTGGCATTAACTATGTACTTGAAACGATTTGTAGAGAAGCAAACTCTGGTAAACGTAATGTTTATTTAAGTGTTGAGGAGATGAACAGAGTCTTCGTGATAGTTGAGAAGTTGGGTGAGGATCTTTGTAAAATACCTGCAGGTGTAGGTACAAGAAGAGAACAGATTAGAGATACCCCCTCATATGCCATTTTTTGTACGTTGTGTATAAATAACGATCAGCCATGCAATGACATACGACTGGTGTGGAAGAATGCATCTGATAATAACGTTCTTGTCCCCTCGCGAAACCGCTTCATCCTCGACAGAATGTTTGAAATCGTTGGTTTCCGCAAACTAAAACCTACATATTTTAGCCGCAAGTGTTACGGATATGGTTTATTTTGATACGGTTCTTGAATACGCATACACCGCTCTGTTCAACGGGTTTATCGAATGTAGGAATGAACAAGGCGAGAATGGTCTAGAGCTGGATGCTTATTTAAAAGGTTTAGACTCTTTGAAATATCATGAACTTTCGTACAAAGCACTTGAGCAGTACAGGGCTGAGCTCGCCTACACTGTTCACCCTGAAGAGTTGTATCTTTGTATAATGAAGTGCTGTCGTTACGATTTAGAAGATTATTTGAGGGGTCCCACGTTTTAAGGTACCTAAGCGCCAAAATTAAAATTCGCCAGAAATCGCCTCCAAAGTTCAGCAATATTCTCGCAATAGTATCTCTGTTATTAATTGAGCTAGAACGTTCATTTTTGGCTAAATTAGAGTTCTAAATATGCTAATGAAGATGTTGATGAGTTTTTGGAGTAGATTTTCATATTTTATATATATTTTTTTAATTTTTTGATTTTCTTCTTATGCCAAACTTAGGGTAAACTTTTGGCTGGCGATAGAGGTGAAAAATGTAGTTCACTACATCAAGTTTTCAACCATACTTCTAGTGTCGTAAGGTCATTATAACCCAAACCACGCGATAGAGGAAGGGTGAAAATAATGATATCCATCAAAAACACGTTTTCGTCTGTGGTGGCGCTTCGGTACTTTAAGACGCGCGACCCCTCATTTCAACTGCCACGATGCGTTGTGAAGAAGAATTCACGATTGAAAAGCCAGGATCGGTAAGAAAAAACCCTCGATTCGAAAGGAGTGTTTATAAGCTTGAATTTAATAATGATGTTCTACAGATCTACAGACGCTAAGGCTAACAAAGACCCTAAGATCCACTCTAAGGTTAGCCCGAGAGAAAGGAAAGAGCAGGGGGTTAAGAGAAGAAAATAAGGGGTTAAGTAAGTAGCAACACCTATCACTCATGGGTTAACATTCATTCAGAAAAAGAGAAAAAAGACTCACCATCATCATCCGCCGGCCACTGCCGACAAGTCGGAAAAATAGTCGAAGAGAATAGGAAAGGGGTGAAAGATGAAAAGAAGTAAAATAAGAACGCTTACAAACCATGCAGACACAGTCTTAACTCACTGTCACCCATGCAAACTATAGACATGCAAGTAAAGAGAGTTACAGACATGCAAGTAAGGAGAGGATAAGAAAAAAAAAGTAGGTAAAGTTCAACAAAAAGTGGGTTAGTTTACGCTACGAGCTACATCTACGTTCATGTTAGTCTAATTTTTTTTTTTATTAATTTTTTGCTGGCATATCACACGCTGGCATATCAAAAGCTGGCAATATCGTCAACCGACTCATCCTCGACCACCACCACCACCAGAGTTCCTGTTGCTAATTTTTTTTTTTTTAAACAACGTCAATATTTTTAAAACGCCTATCTAGACGGTTCTTAAACATATTAACGCTGGTAGAGTTCACGACTGGCGAGGGAAGCTTATTCCATTCATCAATTACTTTAAACGTAAAGAAGTTTTTAGCGATATTAGTAATGAAACGTCTGCCACGCAACTTAAATCTGTTATTACGAGTATTGCTATTATCGAAAGTGAAGAGTTTGTCAAAATTTACGTTATCGATGTTATTAACGATTTTGAAAACTTCAATAAGCTCCCCCCTTAATCTCCTAGTTTCGAGTGAATGCAAGTCTAACACTTTAATCCTATCTTCATAAGGCTTGTTGCGTAATGACGGAATTAGTTTCCTGGCACGAAGCTGAACCCTTTCTAACCTATCGATATCCTCGCGCAAATACGGGCACCAAAACTGAACGGCATATTCTAAATGAGGCCTGACTAGGGACTTGTAAAGGGGCAATATAATATCCTTCGATTTAAATTCGAAATTACGCGCTATGAAGCCTAACATTCTATTAGCTTTTGCGCAAGACTACAGGCACTGGTTCTTAACTTTTAAATCCTTAGATACGCTTACGCCTAAATCTACTTTCTCGTCAACGCTCGCCAACTCCCTATCATCCATCGTGTACGTGTAATTATTGTTGCGAGAACCTATATGCAAAAATTTACATTTGTCTATGTTAAATTGCATCTGCCATAATCCTATTTACATCGTTTTGGAGCCTATTTCTATCGTCCTCGTCAACAACCTTACCGCCTATTTTAGTATCGTCCGCGAATTTTGACACGTTACTAGTCAATCCTACATCTATGTCGTTAATGTAAATTACGAATAGCAATGGGCCTAACACTGAAACCTGTGGGACACCGCTACCTACATCCAACCACCCCGATTAACTACCATTAACAACGACCCTCTGTCTCCTAGCACGAAGTCATTCCTCTAACCAGTTAGCTACCTGACCGCGTATACCGTGCGCTTTAACCTTCGCAATTAATCTTCTATGCGGACCTTTATCGAACACCTTTTTAAAATCTAAATAAATAACGTCAGCCGCTCTATGCCTATCGTGATTGCGTACTATTTCGTTATAAAATTCTTACAAATTAGTTAAACAAGATCTATGGCGTCGAAACCCATGCTGACTACTATTAATCAAATCTCTACTTTCTAAGTGATCGATGATACGATCCCTAACTACGGATTCCAAAAGTTCACCTACAATTGACGTTAAGCTAATGGGCCTATAATTACTAGGTACCGTGCGATCGCCTTTTTTAAAAATGGGCGTGACGTTAGCTAATTTGAAGTGTTCAGGAATAATCCCCGTTTCGAGTGACTGATTAAAAATCTTCGTTAAGGGGCCTACGATAACGTCTTTCAAATCTTTAAAATGTCTGGGATAAAAAGCGTCAGGGCCTGGAGCCTTGCTAACTTTTAGCCTATCGATATAATGCGCAATCTCACCCTCGTAAACAGTTATTTCACCCAAAATAGTCTCGCTACTAATTAGAATGATATCGTCCACGTCGGGGACATTATTTAGATCTTCTATGGTAAAAACTGTCGCAAAAACGTTATTGAAAATACCCGCCATCGCCTGAGCGTCAGAAGCCAAAGCGCCGTTAACATTCACTAGAGGGCCTATGTTATCTTTTATCGGCTAACGATTATTGAAGTATTCAAAAAACGTTTTTGGATTATGTTTACTATCCGCAGCTATAAGTATCTTTAATTTACGCTTAGCATTCCTAACTGATCTTTTAACCTGACGTCTAATCTCGATATATCTATTAAAGTTAGCTACCGTGCCATTGCGCTTATTATGTCTATACGCTCTGTTACGCTCATTTATGAACTCTCCTATTTCCCTAGTCCACCACTTGGGCCTACCATGATTTCTAGCGCGCTTGGGCCTACGAGGAATAAACTCCCTTTCAATATTCATAAAACTTTCTTTAAACGCTTCCCAATGCAAATTTGTGTCATTACACATAAATAAGTTATCCCAGTCCACTACTCTCATCCTATCCGCAAAACTATCGAAATTAGCCCTACGAAAATCAGGGACTTCTATTACGTTACTATCCTTAGTGTTTTCTATCGATAAATTAAACCTAAGAATTTGATGATCACTACATCCTAAACTCTCGCCTACTTCTAAACTATCGACTATATTTTCGCCGTTCGTCATCACCAAATCTAAAATATTGTCACCGCGCGTTGGTTCGGTAACTATCTGTCGGAAAAAATTATCCCCCATGAACTCAATGAATCTCAAACCCTCCTCATTACCAGTAAAATTCTCGCAATTAACATTAGGGCAGTTAAAGTCTCCGACAATTATACTATTCCGATTGTCAATAAAGTTACCAAGAAGTGAGGTTAATCTAGTATTGGTGTCGAAGGGTTGAACGGGAGGTCTATAAACAACAACAGAATTAAAACTAATACTACGCGCCTTAACTTCAACGCATATCGCATTAATTGGTGCCGGAAAATCTATCTTAACCTCGATAGCCCTAAGGGAATTACGAATGTACAGCAAAACGCCTCCACCAAACCTATGTAACCTATCATTAGTAAAGAGTTTAAAACCCGGTATATCAAGTTCCCCCAACAAGTCCCGAGTCACGGTATTTAACCATGTTTCAGTGACAGCAACTATATCGTAGTTGCCGGAATAAATTATCGCCTTAAATTCGTTTAATTTATTTCTAATACTACGTGCGTTACAATAAAAGATGTTTAAGTTATTTTTTACCACGGGCCGGCGTTTTAAACTATTTTTCACGTAGGGCCCGCTTTCCCCGGACCCACAACGTTTAAAGAAGGCTTCGACCTATACAGCTTTCGGACGTTTTCGTCAATTAACCTACCTAGCCTAGCATTACCTATTTCACTAAAATGTACCCCATCTTTTATAAAAAGACTAGGATCACTGAATTTGACCACAGCTTTACGAAGGGTACATTTTCCTCAGCACAAATCTCTTCTAATTTATTATTAAAAAATATTGTTTTTTACGTAATCCTAAGACCCAACCCGTGTCTACGGATAATACCGAGAACTAGAGACCTATCTGACCTCGCCTTCGGGGACCTAATTAACCCCCTATATCTCTCCAAAAGGTCAGGCACTCTCGTATCGGGCCTATACGAGTCGTTGCCCCCTACCATCGTCACCAACATCGAGTGACGGGAGGCAACGTGAATCCTATCCACTTCGTCTCTAACTCTGTCAACCCTGGCCCTTGGGAGACAGACCCTCCTCATCTTGGTTGGATGCCGTTCAACGAACTCTTTGTCCAAGTGGCGCTCTAAAGAATCCCCAATTAAAATAGTTTCCCCCTCATTCACGTCCCTTTCCAAATGGGCAAAAGGGTTCGAAACCTCGACAGTGGGGTGATTCCTATCACCTAACGTACGCAGCCTAGCTCCACCCTTAACTTCTCTAAATCTCTCCCCATCTATTACTCTCGGACCAACCTTAACTCCTTCCTCAACTCTATCCAACCTTCCCGACAAGCTACCTAAACTAGAAACTAGTTTACGCACCTCACCTTTCAAATTATTATCGTCTTCAACGTTAGTATTGGTTCGGCTTTCGTCAACCGTAGCCCTACCCCTGCCCTCATCAAGCGTTGCAAGTCTCTCCATTACCTCACGTACATTGCGTTTTATGTCAACTATTTCCTCCATTAACTCGCAAAAGAAACAAACTGATCTCTCGGTAATCGCCATAGGACCGCCGTTATAATCTTTAAATTCCGAATACCACCGGTTTACCCTACACCTAACACACGACGCTTTCTGCGACGGCATCGCGCAGTTAAAAATTAGTTTATAACTGTCACAAGTTCAAATTAAATTAATCCAGCACGCTATGAAAACTTCTAAATCGCTAAAAACCACTAATATTCAATTACTTAACTATAACAATGTGAATATAAACGCAAGTATATGATATTAAAAACTTTCCAAAAGTAAAATTCTTAGCAATATGCAAAAGTAGATGCACTATCAGAGAGCTCATGAAATGCGTCCGTTCAGTACAGAGTCTGGCTGACGAATGAGTACAAAGTCTGGCTGACGAATGAGTACAGAGTCTGGCTGACGAAACAAATACAGAGTCTGGCTGACGAAACAAGTACAGACAGAGTCTGGCTGACGAAACAAGTACAGAGTCTGGCTGACGAAACAAGTACAGAGTCTGGCTGACGAAACAAGTACAGAGTCTGGCTGACGAAACAAGTACAGAGTCTGGCTGACGAATGAGTACAGAGTCTGGCTGACGAATGAGTACAGAGTCCGCGTTTAAAGATAACTTGCTAACCAATTGTAAGGTGGGCACAAAAATAGTATTGAACGATATGAAGGCCCTTTACATCGCGTATAGGCACCCGCACACCTTGAGTGGTGAAATAATGCTAAATTGTATTTATTGTATAGTACAAAGCAACAATGATGTAACTGTAGACTCGATCACATCGAGTTTAGTATTTTAGTTAAGCGCGGTAGAACATTAAGTGCTATTATTATTTTTTATATAAGTTTTGGTGTTTATATATATATAATATACAGGGTGGTGCAAAAGTCTGGACCCATAGGCGGTTTATATGGAAAAAAAGTGTGGCCTGCAGGACGTTTATTATGAAATGAAATTTAATTAACCATACACCAGTGACTAAATTATGTTAAATTTAACGTTCTAGTTCAGAGTTTACAATAAGTGTAATGGTATTTCGTATAATCGAGGCATAAGGAAATTTGCGACTGAACGTGAGGTGGCTCCTTCTTTTGCGTACAAAAGCACAAGCTCTATTCTTTCTGCTATTGTTAATTTGTCTGCCATAGGGTATTAGGGTAACAATCTGAAAAATATTTAGTAAAATTATAAACAAAAATTAAATTATAGAAACTATTATAAAAATCGAAAGATATTTTTTATATAGTAAATTGCCTATGGGTCCAGACTTTTGCACCACCCTGTATATATATGTGTATGTATATATGTATATATATGTATGTATATATATATATATATATATATATATATATATATATATATATATATATATATATATATATATATACATATATATATATATATATATATTTAAGTTATATATTTTTATCCTGTACTAATATTACTCTTTAAGATGTGTATATATCCTTCGTTTATGTGTGTATTTTTGCTCTATATTATTTTTTAATGTATATTTATTTCCTATATATTTCATGAATTATTTTACCTTAACTGGTCTAAATAAACAGAATGATGTAATGATGTTTTTTTTTTTTTTTTTGTATATATAAATATTAAGGAATAACTGGGTAGATGGAAATATACTGTATGTATAATATATATAAGGTAAATATATATAACGTACATTCCTAAGACCCAACCCGAGGGTAAGGCAAGCCAGCCTTGTTCTCGGCCGGTCCCAAGTCCGGATAAATTGGGAGGGTTGGCGTCAGGAAAGGCATCCGGCCATAAAAACCCAGCCAAAACCACAATGGTGAGTCTTCAACACGAAAATGCGATGACGGCTAGGGCGTACCCCGTAGGCGACGTACAGAGACCTCGCCCGACCTCTGTGGTGAGGCGAGGGCTACCGCACCAAGAGCGGGTGCGGCTAACGAAGCGAGCTCGGGTGGACCTGAGAATTGCGACGCTGAATGTTGGAAGCATGACTGGCAGAGGAAGAGAGATTGTGGAGTTGATGAAGAAAAGGAGAGTTGGGGTGTTGTGTGTACAAGAAACACGCTGGAAGGGGAACAAAGCAAGAGAACTCAGTGAGGGATATAAATTGTTCTACAGTGGGGCGTCGGTTGAGGGAAGGAATGGTGTGGGTATTGTATTGGCGAAGGAATTGAAGGATAGCATAGTGGAAGTAAAGCGAAAAGGAGATAGACTGGTGACTTTGAGAATGAATTATGGGGAACATGTACTCAATATAATCAGTGCATACGCACCCCAAAGTGGATGTCCGGACGACGTTAAGGAAGCATTCTGGAGGTTATTGGAGGAAGAAATGGAGAGTATTGCCGAGGACGAACGAGTGGTTTTGGGCGGGGATATGAATGGACACGTTGGTGATCATAACGATGGAGTGGTCAGAGTGCACGGTGGTCATGGCTATGGAGAGGCAAACGTGGACGGTGAGAGAGTGTTGGATATGGCTGTATCGTTTGATCTAGCGATTGTAAATACGTTTTTCAGAAAGAGGGAGGAGCATGTTATTACGTACAAGAGTGGAGGCAGAACATCGCAAATTGATTTCATACTGTATAGGAGGGCGCAATTGGCCGAGGTGAGGGACTGCAAAGTTATTCCAGGAGACCATGTGACGCCACAACACCGGTTGGTAGTCATGGATGTGATGTTGAAAAGAGGAAGAAAGACCCGAGGAACAACAGTGAGGAGAATTAGGTGGTACAAACTGAGAGAGGAGGGGAAGAAACGGGAATTTAGAGAGAGAGTGTTGAGTGAAATCCATGTTGTTGAACAGAATGTACAGGATTGGTGGGTACATAATGCGAATGTCATGAGAACGGCAGGTAGAGACATATTGGGGGAAACATCAGGTAAAGTGTGGGAAGATAAGGAAGGATGGTGGTGGAGTGATGAGATCCAAAGAGCACTACGAAGTAAGAGAGAAACTAAGAAGTTATGGGAAGAATAGAGGAGTGAAGAGTGTAAGGTGGTATATAAAGAAGCAAAAAAACAGGCAAAGAGAGCAGTGGCGAGAGCAAAGGCGGAGGCATATCGGCAGATGTATGAGGATTTAGAGGATCGTGAAGGACAAAAGAAGATATACAGATTGGCTAAGAGCAGAAATAGAGCGGTGCTGCAAAGAGATGAAGCGATAAAGGATAGATGGAAGGAATATTTTGAGGAATTATTAAATAAAGAAAACCCAAGATCTTTCTATGAGGATGGATTACCAAATGTAGCTATGACAGAACAAGTGGGGAGGATGGAAGTGAGTCGTGCTCTGAATAGGATGAAAAATAACAAAGCGACTGGCCCAGACGAGATACCAGCCGAGGCATGGAAAGCACTGGGAGATGAGGGGGTGGATCTGGTGTTGGATCTAATGCAGAAGTTGTTTGACCAGGAGGTGATTCCGGATGAGTGGCGGACCAGCATCATAGTGCCTATATTCAAAGAGAAGGGAGATGTACAAGATTGCACGAATTATAGAGGGATCAAGCTAATATCACATACAATGAAGATATGGGAGCGAATAGTGGAGAGTAGGTTGAGAGACGAAGCGGAAGTGTCAGTGGAACAGTTTGGATTTATGCCGGGAAGGAGAACGAGAGATGCAGTTTTTGCATTGAAACAGTTGGCAGAGAGGTACAGAGAGGGGCAGAAGGCGTTGCACATGGTTTTTATTGACTTGGAGAAGGCATATGATATGATACCACGGCAAGAAGTTTGGAGATGCTTAAGGGAAAAGATGGTACCGGAGAAGTATGTTAAACTGATCAAGGGGATGTACAGGGGAGTAACAACTTAGGTGAGGAGTAGCGTGGGTGTGTCAGAGAGCTTTGGGGTGGAAGTTGGTCTGCACCAAGGATCAGCTTTGAGCCCCTTCCTTTTCAATGTGGTATTCGATGTGTTGACGGACAGGATTAGAGGGGAGGCGCCGTGGTGCATGATGTATGCAGACGATGTTGTGTTGAGTGGGGAGACGAAAGAGGAGGTGGAGCAGCAGTTGGAAAATTTGAGAGAGGCGTTGGAAAGTAGGGGGATGAGAATTAGCCGAAAGAAGACCGAATATATGAGATGTGATGTGCAGCAGGACCGAGGAGGGGAAGTGACATTGAGTGGAGAGCGTGTTAAGACGGTGGAGTATTTTAAATACTTGGGGTCAACAGTGGGTGCAGAGGGGGAAGCAGAGAGAGAGATAAAATGTAGAATACAGTCGGGGTGGAAGAACTGGAGAGACGTATCAGGGGTGCTCTGTGATAAGACGGTCCCAGTGAAACTGAAGGGAAAGGTATTCAAAACAGTGGTGAGGCCGGCAATGTTGTATGGAATGGAGACTGTGCCAATGAAGAAGAGCAATGAAAGAAAAATCGATGTGGCTGAAATGAAGATGTTGAGATGGATGTGTGGAGTGACGAGGAGGGATAGGGTCAGAAATGAGCATATAAGAGGAACAGTGAAGGTGGCGGAAGGATCTAAAAAGGTGCAGGAGGCCAGGCTGAGGTGGTATGGACACGTCAGGAGAAGAGAGGAGGAGTATGTGGGGCGCAGAGTGCTGGAGATGGAGTTGCCGGGACGGAGAAGACGAGGAAGACCGAAGACGAGATGGAGGGACTGTGTGGTGGCGGACATCAAGGAGAAGGACTTGGAGGAGGACGTGGTATACGACAGAGGAGAGTGGAGAAGACGAATCAAAAACAGCGACCCCATGTAAAGAAGGGATAATAAGCTGCGGAAGAAGAAGAATGGAAATATATATACCAAATGGATGGTTACGCCTTCTAAGCCGAATGACGGGTTTCTAAGCCAATTGTCAAGAATATCTGTATAGCGCATTCTGGCAGCTCAAACGATATATATATCTGCCATTTACGCCTTCTAAGCCGATTGACGGACTTCTATGCCAACTATCAAGAATATCTGAATAGCGCAATCTGGCAGCTGAAAAGTTATATACATACACATGCATCCTGCCTTCAAAGCCAACTGGCGGATTAAGCCTACTGGCTGGTTAAGCCAACTGCCGATTTCGATTTCTAAGCCAAGTGATGCTACCCTGAGCTTTCATTAAGCTTCTGCATCTCGCAGACGCTGGATGATCTCTTCCTCTCTCTCTCCTCCTCGCTCTCTCTTAGGTTAGCTATACCCCTTTGGGTGGTGAGGCCGTCCCACCTCTCTCCCAAAGAGGTTAGGTGAACACCCCCCAGCTTGCTGGTAGATTCCCCCCCTTTTTTTTGCACCCTGGGGGCTGGCACCTTGCGACAAGGGGGTGAAGGGGTGGGTGGCACTGGCACTCGTTTGATCAACATTGAAATTGCTCTGCACTCTCTCATTTTCCGGTCATACTACTGGCCACCGCCGAATGAAGAGGGGAAACTCTCAAAAAGCTTCGCAGTTTTTAGCCTCTTATTATTTTAACCATTAGGGATTTTAATTGTTTTGCTTATTTTTTTTACACAGTCATTTTGTTTGAAAAAAAAAATATATATATATATATATATATATATATATATATATATATATATATATATATATATATATATGTTAACCCCTCCGCCTATGGTCTTGGTCGGTTCGAGGTTGACGGGGGTTCTGGTTAGGTGGTAGCAACGGATTTGTTCCCTTGGAGTAGCTGGTACCGTGTTGGGGATCGCAGTAGTTTCTCTTATACTACTCTCCAATTTCTTCTTGTAGTGGATCGGAGGTATAGGATGCAAATTATCGAAAGTCCATTTATCGATAAATGATTGAAAAAAATTCGGATTATCGATAATTATCGATAAATTTTCTAATTAAATTAGCGGTCTCATTAATAGAAGAAAAACGCAAAATTATAAGAACAGATTTGAATGAGATCATTCTACATTGTGACAGCCATAGTTATTTAAACAGATTTTAGTTTTTTATCCTTATTAAGGAAGTAACATTTCAAAAAGCATAAGGCATTAATAGTGGCTGCAGAGAGACTGCATCGAATCTTCGTTATGAAAATTCCCGCTGAAGAAAATGCACGCTCTGCTTCACAGCTTGTAGGCTTGATGGTCCTTAATGCATCGTACAATCGATCTAGATTTTCGCTTCTCTTTTTCTTTACTTCGTACAATGCGAATTCACTGCCTGCATTGAACATAGAGGACTTACTTAAGGACTCGGAAGTTTTCGATTCCAATTTGCTCATCTCATGATAGAGGCATTTCTTGAAATCCTCCTCTTCGTCGTCTTCATTTACGTTACCCTCATCTGGAGTTTCTTCAGCACTGCTTATATCCGTAAGAGGTTCAGGAAACAGTCGTTCATTTGTTCATTTAGCGTAAACTTAAAAAATCAGGAAGTGATCTGAAATTATCGATAAATCTGCTCGATAATTATACGATAGTTGACTTTCATTTATCGATAAATTATCGATAATATTTTACCGATTGCAACCCCTAATCGGAGGATTCTTTGAAACTTACTAAATTCTCTAAGTGTTCCCAGATTCTTCTTGTAGTGTATCGGGAAATTATTTTTCTATATTTTAAGACTAAGTTCTCTGAAGAAAACAACGCTCAAAGGAGAAGCCAAAGATATTCTCTTACTATAGTTTACTTCTAAGATGTTACAGGTAATGCTCAGCTTCTAAGTCAGATTAGATACAATCAGAATCAGAATCAGAATAATAGCGAGAAATTCTACACTTTTATACATATAAATTTTGCTGATATATTATTATTTAATGCTGACCTGTTTTGTTTTTTATTCTCAATAGGCTGAATTATTTTGCAAAATATTTAAAGATAAGGTAAATATTTTAGCTGTAGCAATGTCTAGACAGATAAGCAAGATATTTGAAGATGAAACCATATTTTTATTTTAAACCGCATATTGACAGAGCTGATGTTATCATGATCTGCCGAGTTAACTAAAAATGGAAAATGTAATATGCATTTCCTTATGAATTACAATTAAACATACAAATTAAATGCTTAACATTTAAAATTAAGTGAGAAGCAAGACATGACTTCATCTTTTAGAACGAAGAGAGAATGTATAAAGAAAATGAACACTGCAGAATTTAACAAGACTACATTATTAAGTTAAATCTAAAAAAATTATTAAATAATTGAAAAAGAAATAATTCATTAATTATTCAACAAAAATAAAATAGAAAGAAAATCAAAAATTTTATCCGAACTTGCGTTTTCATGTACAGACAGCGTTACGCGAGTTTGGACTCTATATGCAAAAATTAATATAAGAATATAAGAATATATGAATATAAGAATTATTCATTTTTCATATGTATATATATATATATATATATATATATATATATCATAAAATAACGCACTGTCGCGGAAGACTTAAATTCTATCTTTAACACCAATACAGTTTCGGCTCATCGCGAACCCGTGTCAATTGGTAATGACCGCATAAACAGAGAACAGAGTTTATATACACCAAGAAGTTAATTATCAGGGATTAGCTGCCTAAACCTTCCCATCCTCTTACCAGTGATGGTAATGTTAAAAAATTCTTAATTTTATTGCATATAATTTTGCTAAAAGAGAATTGACCATTAGATAGATTAAAATTTTGAATAAAGACTATAAGACTAGATTCAACAATTCTACGCTGAACACAATTATTAGATTTGAAAACAAAGTTGCAGTTATTGAAATCTATTATGTACATGGTTATAGTCTCTGACATGACAGAATACAGTACTTTTTCATTCCCTACCTACACATCTCTCTTATGTTCATAAATTCTTTTACCGAGTTCCCTTCCCGTTTCTCCCACATATACATTATGAGGACATTCTTTACACGGTCATGTGTATATACACACCTGTGTCTTTTTCTTCCCTAGGTTTGTTCCTTATTAACATGTCATTTATGCAGTTATTATATATGAATGCCACATTACTGCCTATTCTCTGACAAGTTTTTAAAGCCCTTCCAATTGTTTGTTTTAGGGAAGGACATTACTTTTCTTGTAATCCTTCTTTACCTTTGGCTTGCCAATATTAATTTTTTTTTCTGGCTGCTAAATGAGCGTTAAAAATTAACCATTTGGGATAATGCAGATCTTTAAATATATTGTTGATTTTTTGTATCTCCTCATCAAACCTAAACCTAACGCTTCCGTTAGCAGCCAAGAAATTTATAGAATTGGTGAAACTCTGTGTCGAGGATAATGTATTTATAGCTAATAGCACGTTTTACACGGTGTTTCACGTCGACCCTAGAAATAAACACAAGGGAATATTACGGAATTACTATGACAATCCTCAAATACCAAATACCAAATATAAACTACAAATTCCGCCAATTTCCATATTCTAGGGTCGACCTGAATGAAACACCCTGTATAAACAGAAGTATGGCATGGCCATGGGCAATCCCCTCTCCCCAATTTTGGCCAATTTACTTATGGAGTTTTTTGAAACAAGATTGTTGTCTAGGGTATCCTTCCCCAATCAAATTTGGTTAAGGTATGTGGATGACATATTATCAGCATGGCCAGCAAAAAGAATTTTGATGACTTCTTTTCCAAACTCAATAACCTTCATCACTCAATTAAGTTCAAATGTTAATGGGAAAGGAATAGAAGAATACCTTTTTTGGGTGTTCTCATCAATAGAAAAAATGACAACATAAAATTGTCTGTATATCGGAAGACCAATTCAAACTCTTACATTCACGATTTTCCATTTCATGATGACAAAGTAAAAAAATTAGTTGTATCTTCAATTTTGCAAAGAGCATATACTGGAGAATCTGTCACCCTTCTTATGTTGATGAGGAGATACAAACAATAAACAATACATTTAAAAATCTGTATAACCCCAAATGGTTCATTTTTAACGCTCATTTAGCAGCCAGAAAATTTTTTATACAGGTAGGTGAACTGTAAACAAGGATTACAAAAAGTATTGTCCTTCCCAATAACAAAAACTTAAAAGGACTTAAGGAAAATTGTCAGAGAATAGGCACTAATGTGACAATCAAATCAAATAACTGCATAAATGACATGTTAATAAGGAACAAATCTAAGAGCGGAAAAGACACAGATGTGTGTATATATTACCATGTAAAGAATGTCCTGATAATGTTTTCGTGGGAGAAACGAGAAGGGACCTCAGTCAGAGAATTTATGAACACAAGAGAGATGTGAGAGAGGGGAATGAAAAAAGTGGTGTATTCTGTCATGTCAGAGACTATAACCATGTAATAGATTTCAGTAATTGCAACTTTGTTTCAAATCTAATAATGTTAAGCGTAGAATTGTTGAATCTACTCTTATAGGCTTTATACAAAATTTTAATCTATCTGATGGTCAATTCTCTCTTAACAAAATTATATGTAATAAAATTTAGAATTTTGTAACATTACCATCCAAAAAATCCCCAGGCAACACAGGTACATCCATCAGGCCAAAGCTGGGTCGGAAGGGTCACTTAACTTTCCCCTGGTAAGAGGATGGGAAGGTTTCGTCAGCTCATCCCTGATGAATAATTAACTTCCAGGTGTATATGAACTCTGTTATCTTTTTATGCGGTCATTACCAGCTTGTCGCCTGTCCTCTCGAGTTGGCCTGGTGAAGTAGTGAGCTGGTGTCTTGTACTCTCCACCTCACATAGCAAGTACGCCCGTCTCATCGGGGATTGTTCTGAGCCAGGCGTCTAATCTTCTTTTGAAGATGTCCACTGCAACACCATTCGTGTTCCTTCGGTCTTTGGGCAGCTGATTAAACAGTTTTGGTCCTCCACAACAAAACAATTTTCTTTCAGTATTAAGGATATTTCCTGTTTCGCCTTTAATTTGGGAACACGAGACACATTCTTCCTTTTATTCTTTCCACTGTTGTTTGGGGAGTTACAGGGTTCAGAGTAAGATTAGGGATTAGTTTCTCCATTATTTTCCAAGTGCAAATAATGTTGTATCTCTCTCTTCTCCTTTCCAGTGAATATAGGTTTAGTTCGCTTAACCTTTCCCCAGTAATTTAGTTCTTTGCACCCCTTGATCTTGGCTCTGACGCTTCTCTGAATCCCTTCCAGCTGTCTAAGTCGAAATCCGTTATACTTTCCCCTTGTAGTTCTTCAAAGAACGCGTTTCTATCGCATATCAGTTTATCAGTTTTTGGGATACTGAGATGATTCGTACTGAGCTCTTAATATTTCACATACTTCTGTTGATCATCAGATAAAGCACTGTTCTCGTTTATCAAAGGTCCGATAGTCGCATGGTTTTTCAACTTTCTTTTCGCAAAATTATAGAAGTACTTCGAGTTAACCTTTATCGGTTCTATAGCGTCGGCTTCTTTTTCTGTATGCTTCTCAATTAGTTCCTGTATAACGTCATCGATACTCTGCATTTAATATTTTTCTGATGTTGTTATCTTTACAGTTATTTAATTTTGCAGTCAGTCTTTTTCTATTTCGGAACAATAACCTCTTTTGTTTCTCGAACCTGCTTCTCTTTCCTCGATGTTGTATTTTTGGGACATGCCTTTCCACAATTTCTAACGTCTTCTCCTCTAAAGTCATTAGCATCTCTTCCATTGTCTTGGCCTCGAAAATGGTTTTTCAATCTATTACTTCTATGCTGGATGCAACAGCTTTCCAGTTTATAGCTTTGGAGTGAAAATTAAAAATTTCGAATTTGTTTCTTTTTTTTGTTCGAGTTCTTTCCTTTCCTGTTGCATTTATACTGGTTGTTATTTCAATGATGTTGTGGTAGGGCGGGTCATACTCAGGTGACAACATGAATCTGAAGGAAATCCTACCATCAGGGGTGTCTAAATTATGTATTTTTACATGGGGAATTCAAATATGAGCTTCTTTTTTGGATAGGATAACTCTAACCTACATCATTTTGTATTTCTAAATTGCCAATTTTACCCTTTTGAACCCCTTTATAATATATTAAAAGATATAAGGTAAATCATTTATATTGACAAGGCCAAATCAACTTTACATATATTTATTAATAGGTGAACTGCATGTATATCACTGGATATAATTACAAAGATCATTCTCCTGACATCTTGAACTTTGCCAGGTTGCACAAATCCTGCTTTGACTCAGACTTGAACATCAGCTTCCTGCTGGTTTCCTGAGCCCTGATCCCTCCATCCCTCTTTTCCTGTGAGAAGTACTTACCAGAAGCCTCAGTCACCATTTTAACAACCCTCTCAATGCTTTGTGTGTGGCAAGGCCAGTTGCGCACCTCCATGGGGGTGTTGATGAAGTTTTTTACCTCTGAGGTGCTTAGAGAGCAGGTGGGAGGTGGCTCTGACACACCTTCTGACCAGCTGATCAAGTCACCGATGCTGGAAGCATCACAATTGATGTCAGGTGTCCTTCTGCTCCTAACAGAGGAGTCCCCCAGCTGAGTGTCCGGGTCCCCCTCTCCCCTGATGGCCAGGATTCTCTCCACCCCTTCAATCCTCTCCTTCTGATCCTCAGAGCAGAGTAGTGTTTGGAGGATGACTTCACTGTGGGCATACCAAGCAGATCTTCTCACAGTTGGCATCACAATATCCAGCAGCTCCTTTCTCTGGGACTTGAGGCAGTCCAGCTGAAAGAGGATGTGCCTAGGCCCTTCGATCCAGGAGTGCTTCACCTTCACGTTGAACCAACATGGGGAATACACTCCAATGATGAATTCCACAATGAATTGCAGAATCTTCAGGTTCTTTCCTTTAAGTCCGTGCTTTGACACCCAGAGCCTGAGAAGTCTGTTCGCTGTGGTGAGCCAGCGGCTGTGGTTTACTGGTCCTATCTCTAACAGAGCCAGCCCTGCAGGAAGTACTCCATCCCTGACTGCACAGACAATTTTATAGCCATGCCATAGTATTGATCAGTTGAGAGATCTTGAATGACCTTGTCAGGAAGCTTGATCAGTGGAGGGCCAACAGAGATTCGGGTGAAGTTTGGATTGATATCAAAGTCTGTAGCAGAATCAAGGAGCCAACAAGATTACTCAGATGAGAACTTGATTTCGTCCTTGTTCTGACTTGAGCCATTTTCTTAATGAGTTCACACTGAAATAAAAACAATAATACAACAGTTAAGTATCCACTACAGACAGGTATTAACTCTTTTCAGCGCAAAATTCTTGGTTAAAAAAAGAGCTGAAATGGGCAAGAACAAATTTATCTGCAAATGCTAAACACATTATGCTTTTTTGGTTTCAAAATGTTATAAAATGCTAATTTATCTGTTGTCTGTAATGCAAATAATTTGTTCATGTACTCTAAAAAAACTAAAGAAACACATCCAAAAAAAAAAATTCTTTAGAACATTGAAATAGGCCTCATACTGCTCAGTTGTACTAAAAATGAACCACCTAATTTTAGCTCAAATCAAAGTTGTTAATTAAATTTTGCTCAATGTATCACTATAATATGCGTAGAAATAGCTTTTTCTAAAATATAACAGAATAATACTCACATGTGAACAGTAACAAAAAAAATATCAGCAGATAATCACTAAATCTATCCCCTCACTGCAAGCCGAGGTGGTAAAATAGCTTCATAAATCATGAGTCACTTCAAATATTTCACAAAACGTTTTAGAATGTTCTGAAACGTTACATTCTAGCCTCTGAGAAAGGTGGCTCAGAAAATGGCCTTATGCGCGCCAGAAAACCGTCAAAATATTTCATATACCAAACTGTATGATAATTACAATTAAGTGGAATGGCACACCTTTTTATTTGAGAATTTAAATATTATTATTATTATTTGAATTACATTATATGTGTTTATATGAATTAGTTAGAACAATGCTCTATGAGAGATAACGTGAGCAGCCATGATAGAAAACGTGAGAAGACATATTCTGGGGTAACTACAATAGTAAAATAATCAACAATTTAATAATAATCAACTGCAAAATGATGTAGGTTAGGGTTATCAGAATTAAATATTTTCTTCAGAATTGTGTTCTATACACCAAAATATGTCATTTGAACACCCCTCTCCATTGATTTAAAAAAAATGCATAGTATGACCCGCCCTAAATTGTTGTGGTCCGATATTATAGTTCGGGATATTTCTACATTATCAATAAGGTTGCTGTTCTACATCTAAAGATCTACAGAAAGAAGAAAGTAAGGGGTTAAAAGAAGAGAATAAGGGGTTAAGTAAGTAGCAAAACCTATCACTCGTGGGTTAAAATTCATTCAGAAAGAGAGAAAGAAAGACACCATCACCATCCGCCGGCCACTGCCGACAAGTCGGGAAAATAGTCGAAGAGAATTCTTCTAGCTGTTGCAGACCAGTCCTCCACTCCATAGGGAGGTAGAGGATGCAGCCCATTCTGCTGGAAAGTGGTGAAAGATGAAAAGAAGTAAAATAAGAACACATTACAAACGATGCAACACATTCTTAATTCAAACACTATCATACCATGCAAACTACAGACATGCAATGAAGAGAGTTACAGACATGCAAATAAGGAGAGAGAGAGAGAGAGAGAGAAAAAAGTAGAAAGAATAATAAAAAGTGTGTTAGTTTACGCTACGAGCTACATCTAAGTTCGTGTTAGTCTAATTTCTTTTTTTGCTGGCATCAAACGCTGGCATGTCACAAGCTGACATTATCGTCAACAGGCTCATCCTCTATCACCTCCCCCAGAGCTCCTGTTGCTAATGGTTTTATTATATTAAACAACGTTAATAATTCTAACGAGGGAGAGGGAAAAGGTGGATTGTTCTATTATTATATTAAACAACATTAATATTTTTAAAATGCCTATCTAAACGGTTCTTAAACATATTAACGCTAGTAGAGTTCACGACGGGCGCGGGAAGATTATTCCATTTATGAATTACTTTAAACGTAAAGAAGTTTTTAGTGATATTAATAATGAAACGTCTTCCACGCAATTTAAATCCGTTATTACGAGTATTGCTATTATCAAAAGTGAACAGTTTGTCAAAGTTAACGTTATCGATGTTATTAACGATTTTGAAAATTTCTATAAGCTCCCCCCTTAATCTCCTAGTTTCGAGTGAATGCAATCAAACTCTTTAATCCTATCTTCATAAGGCTTGTTGCGCAGTGACGGAATTAGTTTCGTGGCACGACGTTGAGCCCTTTCTAACCTATCAATATCCTTACGCAAATACGGGCACCAAAACTGAACGGCATATTCTAAATGAGGCCTGAATAGGGACTTGTAAACGGGCAATATAATATTCTTCGATTTAAATTCGAAATTACGCGCTATGAAGCCTAACATCCTATTAGCTTTAGCGCAAGACTCCACGCACTGGTTCCTAACTTTTAAATCCTTAGATACGCGTACGCCTAAATCTACTTCTTCGTCAACGCTCGCTAACTCTCTATCATCCATCGTGTACGTGTAATTATTGTTACGAGAACCTACATGCAAAACTTTACATTTGTCTACGTTATATTGCATCTGCCACTTATCCGTCCACTCCATAATCCTATTTATATCGTCTTGGGGTCTATTTCTATAGTCCTCATTAACACCCTTACCGCCTATTTTAGTATCGTCCGCGAATTTTGACACGTTAGTAGTCAAACCTACATCTATATCGTTAATGTAAATTACGAATAGCAATGGGCCTAACACTGAACCCTGTGGGACACCGCTACCTACATCCAACCACCCCGATTAACTACCATTAACAACGACCCTCTGTCTTCTAGCACGAAGCCATTCCTATAACCAGTTAGCTACCTGACCGCGTGTACTGTGCGTTTTAACCTTCGCAATTAATCTTCTATGCGGAACTGCATCGAACGCCTTTTTAAAATCTAAATAAATTACGTCAGCCGCTCTATGCCTATCGTAATCGCGCACTGTTTCGTTATAAAATTCTAACAAATTAGTTAAACAAGATCTATGGCGTCGAAACCCATGCTGACTAATATTAATCAAATCGCGACTTTCTAAGTGATCGATGATACGATCCCTAACTACGGATTCCAAAAGTTTACCGACAATTGACGTTAAGCTAATGGGCCTATAATTGCTAACTACTGTGCCGTCGCCTTTTTTAAAAATGGGCGTAACGTTAGCTAATTTGAAGTGTTCAAGAATAATCCCCGTTTTCAGTGACTGATTAAAAATCTTCGTTAAGGGGCCTACGACAACGTCTTTCAAATCTTTCAGATGTCTAGGATAAAACGCGTCAGGGCCTGGAGCCTTGCTAACTTTTAACTTATCGATATAATTCGCAATCTCACCCTCGTAAACAGTTATTTCATCTAAAATAGTCTCGCTGCTAAATGGAACGATATCGTCCACATCGGGGACATTATTGACGTCTTCTACGGTAAAAACTGTCGCAAAAAAGTTATTAAAAATACCCGCCATCGCCTGAGCGTCAGAAGCAAAAGCGCCGTCCAAGAGAGGGCCTATATTATCTTTTATCGGCTTATGATTATTCACGTAATCGAAAAACTTTTTTGGGTTATGTTTACTATCCGCAGCTATAAGGATCTCTAAATTACGCTTAGCATTGTTGTTTGTGAATACCAAATCGAGGTAGTTGTTTTATTCTTGTGTTTTTTGTTATTTCTTGCGTTAACATAAATTTATCAGCTAGAGCTAGTAGCATTTTTACCTGCTCCTGGTCTTCCCCTCTGCCCCCGTTGTCCTGGAGTATACATATATTTTTTCCAATCCTTTTATGTTTCATGAATGGTAAATTAAAATCACCACAGAGAAAAATATTTGGGGTTGGAGAGTGTAGATCTTTTACCCAGTTTCTTACTTCTGTAATGGAATCTGAAAATTTTGAGGTTGGCGTGTTTGGGGGTCTGTGCATTACAATTAGTACCATATTTAATTTTTCAACTTTTGCTGCTACACATTCTACGTAGCTGTTTGAGGTACGGTACTTATAGTCATTTCTGCCATATGCCTTTCGCGTGTGTAAATAGCACATCCTCCTTTACGTCTCATTGTTCTGTCTGCTCGGAGGATTTATAGTTGTCAATTTGTATTTCTTTTTTGTCAACACAAGACTCACAATTTTCACACTTCACCTGGCAGTCCTTTAGATGAGTTTCCGTGAGGAATGCAAAGTCTGCTCCGGCTTTTTCCATGAGTCCTTTCAGGTATAAAACTTTGTCTGGGGAATGATTTTAAGGCTCTGATTGTTGGCTTGGATTATTTTTATTTTTATGTATCGTTTTTCCATACAGGTGGTTCCGATTCGTTTTCCAATCGTGGTGCCGGTTTCGTTGCCTTGTGGTCCTCCGAAAATTTGCCCCTTTTTATCTTTGTCGGTACCCGTTGTCCCGATAACGCATGAATTGTCTTTGTGCGTGCCTTCTGTCCGGCTCTCGGATTCCTATATTTGTCAGCTGACTTTGTATTTGCTGGATAGTATTTAGCATCTCAATTGTGTTGGCTACGTCTAAAAAATTGGTATTAGTCTTCGATGTTCGTTTTTCCTGTTCACACGTTGCATTCCTTTGAGGGTGGTGGTAACGGCATTTTTGTCCGTATTTGCACCTCCCATATCTTGCATAGGTGTTGCAGACAGTAAGATGGTGGAACTTGCACTTCTTATCAAATTTGCAATATCCACTTGTGTAATATGTGTTGCATAATGTGGGATGTGCATAGATGCATTTCCCTCCCGATATCTGCAGTTCCCTTTGGCGTAGTATTTACATCCGGTATTTTCTACGCTTCTACTTCTTGTCTTCTTATTTTTTTCAAAGTTCTTAATTTTGGTATTATCATTATTTTTCTTTGGCTGATTATTTCCTACGTTTTTAGTTATTATCTTTTTATCATTTCGCTCGTTGGACAGTTTTACTACCTCGCAACTTTTACTTATTTCTTTTCTTTCATCTATGTCTTCATTCCGTATTATATTGTTATTCGTTATTATACTGTTATTCGTTATTTCGTCCTCTCTCTCATCCACCCGGTTTTTCGTTGGGACATTTCCGGACTTTTGTGTCCCTATTATTTTATTCTTTTTTGTAACATTCGAGTCTGCCATCTCCATTTCGTTAAATACCGCGAAGAAGCTTACCGACTGTGTACATGCACCACACAGAAAATTGATCCCCACGATCTATTTCGCATTCGAGACAAGAGTTATTTCCCTATCATCCCACTTCATGCAGATAAAGTCTACAGTTTTTGACAGAAATCGCATCGTATTGCAACTTTTTCAGTTGTTTCCAGATTACACAAATTGAAGATTAAGTGAGAATTTGGACCCATGGCATGCTATTCATTAATTAGCGCAAAAAGAAATATATATATATAAATATATATATATATATGTGTGTGTGTGTGTATAAAAATCAACAATGAATAATTCCTATATTCTTATATTCATTCGTATAATTCTTATATAATTCGTATATTTATATAAATCCTTATATTTATATAATCCTTATGTTCGTTATATTCATATACTACTTATATTTGCATACATGTCATAATGTTATTATGTTTCAGACCAACAAAGACCCTAGTATCCACTCATGGCTGGTCTACCTAACTGTGTTCATAATTGTGTATTGTGCATGTCCTCCATGGTGGCGGAGGGGACCTACAATTTTACCTGGGTTCCGAACCACAAAGAACATAGCATATATGAAATTTTTATAGTGGGCACACTAGGGGCCACTTCGGCCCATCGAGGTGGCTCCACTATGTAAAAACTGCCTGTACATTGGCAACAACCAATTTTTACAAAACTAAATAATTATCAATTTAAAACTAATTAATTATCAATTTAAAACTAAACATAGACTCTCTGGATCCAGAGGATCAAGTCATAATAGACTACTATCCACAAATATGTTACACTCTATATCTATTTATAATCGACATGCAAATATATCAGATCAAAGAATCTAGTCAATTTCATTACGGTATCCATCAATACCAGTACCTTGTCAACCAAAAATAAGTCACGGTCCATATCAATTGCGGATATGTATAGATACCAAAATCGCGTAACGCTGACACGAGTTTGGATAAATTTTTTATTTGCTTTTTATTATATAATTGGTGAATTATTTATTTTTAAACTATTTAATCGTTTTTTTAGATTTAGCTTAATAATGTAATCTTGTTCATTCTCTGTATACATTCTCTCTTCGTTGTAAAAGATGAAGTCATGTCCTGCTTAACGTTTAATTTTGAATCTTAAGCATTTAATTTTTGCTAATGTGCATGTTTGTTTTAATTCGTGATGGGAAGGCATAGTTCAATTTCCATTTTTAGTTAACTCGGCAGATCATGATAACATCAGATCTGTCAATATGCGTTTTAAAATAAAAATATGGCTTCCTCTTGCTTAGCTGTGCAGACCTTGCTACAGCTAAAATAGCAGTCTAGACCTTGCTACAGCTAAAATATTTGTTTTGGCTTTAAATAATTTGCAAAGTAAATCAGCATATTGAGAATAAAAAGAAAACAAAAAACAAAAACAGATCAGCATTAATATAAACTCATAAAATTTCTCCAATGTTCATTCTGAATTGGCTGATCTAACTTAGAGGCTGAAGTGTCTTTTAACATTTTAGAAGTAAAACTACAGTAAGAAAAAATCTTTGTCTTCTCGTTGGAGACTTGCTCTCTTCAGAGAACTTAGTCTTAAAAGACTAAGTTGAATAATATTGTGGTTAGTGAAAGGGAGGTAATGCGCTATATTGATAAAATGAAAATACGTAAATCACCTGGGCCGGATTCCATATATATATATATACACATATATATACATATATACATACATATATACACACACACATATATATATATATATATATATATATACACACATACATATATACACACACACACACATATATATATATACATACATATATACACACACATATATATATATACATACATATATACACACATATATATTATATATATTATATATTTTATATATATATATATATATATTTACATATTGAAAAATTAATTGGCTTTACTTAATATTGATTGTTTTGTTTTTTATTTTCAATAGGCTTTATTATTTTGCAAAATATTTGAAGATAATGTAAGTATTTTAGCTGTAGCAATGTCTAGACCAGCGGTTCTTAACCGTTTTCGTGTCATTTCCCCTTTCGACCAGTTCGCCCTACCCGATTTCCCCCTCCATTAGGATGCGAAAAAAAGTAACCTCGAAGACAAAATTTAATAACATTAGCAGACTTATAATGCACACTAATTATATGATCACCAAACAAAATTTCCCCCCTGGATTCCTGAAATTTCCCCCCTGGTGAAATTTACCCCAGGTTAAGAAATGCTGGTCTAGACAGATAAGCAAGATATTTGAAGATGAAGCCATATTTTTTTTTAAACCGCATATTGATAGATCTGATGTGATCATGATCTGCCGAGTTAACTAAAAATGGAAATTGAAATATGCATTTTATTATGAATTACAATTAAACATGCATATGAGCCAAAATTAAATGCTTAAGATTTCAAATTAAACGTTAAGCAAGACATGACTTCGTCTTTTACAACGAAGAGAGAATGTATACAGAACATGAACGTTGTAAAATTTAACAAGATTACATTATTAAGCTAAACATTTTTAAGCTAAACATTAATAAGCTAAACTACGGATGATAGGCTAATCACAGATCTTCAAGTAATAGAACCGTTAAGCAATAGCGATCACAATATGGTAGAGTTTGTCCTCTCAGTAAGTCACTCGAAACCAGCTAACTCGACTAAAATTCCTAACTTCCAGCACGCAGACTTTTGTAAATTTAGAAATGAATTGTCACACGTCAATTGGAAAAATGTAATGGGGATCCCCAACGCAAAACTAATATGGGAATCGTTTGAAACAGTATTTAGGACTATAAATGAGGAATGTGTACCGGACAAAATTAAGCGTGCGAAAGTAAACAACAAGCCCTTGTGCTTTACTTCTAGAGTAGGAGACATTATAAAGAGTAGAGATAGGGCTTATAGGCTACATAAGTGCGACAAAGCCAATTTGTGGTTACGAAACAACAACATATATCTAAGGCATGAAGCGAAAAGTGTAATAAAAAAGTCCAAGCGCAAATTTGAAATCTCCATAGCTCGTGACGGTAAAGAAAACCCCAAGCGATTCTTTCAATACGTCAACAATAGAAATCCAGTAAAAAGTATCTTGGGGCCGTTGAAAAATGTTAAGGGAGAGCTAGTTTCTGAAAACAAGGAAATGGCTACTTGCTAAACGAATTTTTTACGTCAGTTTTTACTATAGAAGATGTAACGAAGATCCCTACGGTCATAGACATAATACCTCTTGATAATGGTAATATTTTGGATAATATTGTGGTTAGTGAAAGAGAGGTAATTCGCTATATTGATAAAATGAAAACACGTAAATCACCGGGGCCGGATTCCATATATCCCATACAACTAAAAGAATTAAAAGAAAGCATTGTTGTGCCGCTCACAAAGATTTTTAATGCGTCTATTTCTGAGGGGTGCGTACCAGATAATTTCAAGTTAGCAAATGTAACACCTATCTTTAAGAAAGGCGATAAAGGTGCGGCGGGAAATTATAGGCCAATCAGTTCAACGTCTGTTGTAGGTAAGCTACTGGAATCAATAATTAGGGATCGTATAGTCAAACACTTAGAATTGCATAACTTCGTTAGAAATGCGCAGCACCGTTTTAGGCGAAACAGATCTTGCTTAACTATTCTTTTAGAATTTTTTCAAAGCGTGGTTCACGTTTACGATAGTCATCGGGCGGTTGATGTAGTGTATTTACATTTTCAAAAAGCGTTTGACACTGTACCGCACAAATTACTCATTGAAAAAAACTAAGGGTCATGGAATCAGGGGTGTAGTAATAAATTCGATAGAAGCGTGGTTGCGAGGTAGGAAACAGAGGATGGTTGTTGATGGAGGAGAGTCGTCTTGGGCTAATGTAGCGAGCGGCGTTCCTCAGGGTTCTGTATTGGACCCCTTGCTTTTTCTTATATACCGTATATTAACTATTTACATGTCGGCCTAGTCAGAACAGTTTCAAAGTTTGCGGATGATAGGAAGTTGGGTGGCAGTGCGATTAATGACGAAGATAGAGGTAAAATCCAGGAAGATCTGAATAAAATCGGTGATTGGTCAGTCACATGGCAAATGAGATTTAACGTCGACAAGTGCAAAAGTTTACATATACTTTAGCGTAATGGTAATTTTGCCGTGCGCAGAAAATTCCCAATGGGAAAATTGCCATTGGGATAACTGCCAAAATGGGAAAACTGCCCGTCAGAAAATTGCCAGGCGGAAAATTACCAACTGAAATAAGGGAAAATTCCATTGGAAGAAGTTGCCATTAGCATAATTGCTAAGAGAAATAATTTATGAATAACCTTTCGGATTAAGTACAAGATAAAACTTAATTTGAAGATTGAAAAAAAGGCTTTAAAATTTAAAAATTATTAAAATTACACTAAATTTTATTAAAAAAATAGATAGTAATTGCCAGGCGGAAAATTCTGGAATAAACCTGCGGCCGTGTTTGTATAAAAAGCTGAATTTTCCAGTCTCAGGATTCATTTCACTCTTCTCATCAGTGTCAAATGGTCGCAAATATTTTTACCCAAGATGGTGTCTATAATTAAGAGTGAACGTGGTCGAAACATAGCTTTAGATGAACTACAGTATATGTACCACCAAAATGGTTGTAACAAAAGTGGTACAGTAATATGTTGGGAATGTATTGCAAGAAAACAAAAGAGCTGCAAAGCAAGATTACACACAAAGTCAATTACGCACAATTAGGAAGTGATAAAATCAGTGAATGAGCATAACCATTCAGCAAGCAAAGACAGAGTTGATGCCAAAAAAGTTCATGGAGTATTGAAAGCTAAAGCTGCAGTATCCCATCAATCGAGTCGTTCATTGATTTCTGAATGTACTTCATCGCTGGATGAATATGCTCTTTCTCAATTAACAAATGTGAATCACATGAGCAGAAATGTTCGTAACTGGAGACAACAAGCGCGCAACTTCCCATCTGTTCCATCCGGAAGGACAGGTTATAGTATACCAACTGAATTTCAAAAGCTTGATTCAGGCGAAAAATTTCTTCAATACGACTCTGGGATCGACGATGCAAATCGAATGTTAATTTTTCCGACAGACGATGGTTTACATGATCTTAAAAGGTACAAAAACTGGACGGTCGATGGCACCTTTATAGTGGCTCCAGAAATGTATTATCAACTTCTAACAATTCACATACAAATGGAAAATTTCAGCATTCCCCGTGTCTTTGCACTCTTACCCAACAAGACTGAAGTTACTTACAGAAATTTTTACGCCAAAATTAAAGAATTAGTTCATGATGACCCTGAGAACATTATGAGTGATTTTGAAAAAGCGTCCATCAACGGAATTATAAGTGCGTTTCCACATGCTCACCATAATGGTTGCTTCTTCCATTTCTGCCAGTCTTTGTACAGAAAAATTGTTGCCTTGGGATTACGACAACAATACCACAACTATGGTGAATTTTGTTTGAAGATGCGGTATTTTTTAGCTCTCGCCTTTGTCCCATGCCAAGATGTTATTGATGCTTTTGAGGAGCTTTCTGGAGATGTAGATATTCCACAAGAATTTATTTCATATTTTGAATTTACTTATATTGGAATTGAAAGAGGAACGCGTCTTAATAGAAGAAGAGACACTCCCATGTTCCCAATTCCTACCTGGAATGTTTACTCCCGATTGGAGAATTCGTTGCCTCGTACCAACAACAGTATTGAAGCTTTCCATAACGTCTTAAGCAAAACAGTTAGTAATTCACACCCTAATATCTGGAAGCTAATTAACTTCTTAAAAAATGAAGAAAGTTTCGCGAAAACAAAGAGAATACAACACGAACGAGGTGATTCATTTCATATGAGAAAAAAATACAGGGATATAAATTCCAGAATAAAGAATTTCGTTGCAAAGTACAATGGTAACAATAAAATGTCATATTTAAGATCCATTGCATATAATCTTCATGTATTTTAGGGTTATCTTGTCTAAGTTAAATATATGTTACCTTTTCAAATATCCACCTTATAATGTAAACTTAATTTACTCCTTTTATAATAAAGTTTAGTGTAATTTTAATAATTTTTAAATTTTAAAGCCTTTTTTCAATCCTCAAATTAAGTTTAATCTTGTACTTAATCCGAAAGGTTATTCATGAATTATTTCTCCTAGCAATTATGCCAATGGCAACTTCTTCCAATGGAATTTTCCCTTATTTCAGTTGGTAATTTTCCGCCTAGCAACTTTCTGACGGGCAGTTTTCCCATTTTGGCAGTTATCCCAATGGCAATTTTCCCACTGACAATTTTCCCATTGGGAATCTTCCTAGCGCCAATTTTGCGTATAGTATGTCAGGGAAGGAGTTAGCAAGCGTAGGGCAAGAAAAAGTTTTAGGAGTTATAGTCACTGGTGATTTAGAAGTGGCGAAACAAAGTACAGCAGCGGTCAATAAAGTGAACAAAGTGCTAGGTTTTATAGCGATGAATTTTGAGTACAAATCACGCGATATTATTGTTCCTCTTTATAAACCATTAGTTAGACTGCATTTGGAGTACGCGATCCAATTTTGGAATCGCATATGCTAGAAGATATAGAGAAAAATCGAAAGAGTTCAAAGACGAGCAACTAAGATGATTCCGTCGCTTAGGTCGAAGTCAAACGGGGATGGGCTTCAGGAGTTAAAATTGACAACACTCGAGACTAGGATGCTAAGGGGTGATCTAATCCAGGTTTTCAAAATTATGAATGGGTTCGATAACGTACATAGAGATAGCTTTTTCGAAATATCTCAATATAATAGGACTAGAAATAACGGGTGTAAGTTGACAAGTAGAAGGTTCGAGACAGCAGTTGCCAAAAACTTTTTTTACACATTGAATAGTAAATAGGTGTAATAGTTTGCCGGTAGAAGTAATTAGTAGCACGTCTATAAACATGTTTAAAAATCGATTAGACGCATATGTTGATAGACTGGGTATAGTTTAAGGTAGTAAAATTAAGGCTTTGTGGTTCGGAGCCCACGTAAAATTGTAGGTCCCCTCCGCCACCACGGAGGACATGCACAATACACAATTACGAACACAGTTAGGTAGACCAGCCATGAGTGGATCCTAGGGTCTTTGTTGGTCTGAAACATTATAACATTATAAATCTAAAAAAATGATTAAGTAATTTGAAAAGGAATAATTCACCAATTATTCAGCAAAAATGAAATAGAAAGCAAATAAAAAATTTATCCAAACTCATGTCAGCGCTATGCGAATTTGGCCTCTATATGTCAAAATGAATATATGAATATAAATATATAATAATACAAGGATTATATAAATATACGAATTATATAAATATACGAATTATATAAATATACGAATGAATATAAGAATTATACGAATGAATATAAGAATTATATGAATGAATATAAGAATTATACGAATGAATATAAGAATTATATGAATGAATATAAGAATTATATGAATGAATATAAGAATTATATGAATGAATATAAGAATTATATGAATATAATATGAATATAATAATATGCATATATATATATATATATATATAAATAGGTTACGAGGTATATATATATATATATATATATATATATAATATGTGGGATATAAGAGTTTCTCAAAGATATCCAAGTTTGACAAATTTCATTTGCATTAAAAAAAATTTATTAATTTTTTCCTCATTTCTGCATGATTTGGTTTGTCGTGAACCAACCACAAAATATAAAATTTAGCCTATTTAGGCTTGCCAGTCTTGGTAGAGAGAACAACCACAACATTTTGACCAGAAGACACAATAATGGTTCTTGATGGTGAGTTTGACTGGCCAAAGATAGCATAATGTACTGAACCAATATGTCTTTGAACCCTGAAGGATGAAAGTAGAAGATAATTACTAATTTTTTGTAAACATTTGAAATAATACAGTAGTCACATTAACTTATAGTAACAATAACATAAAGACGCAGTATACTTAAGGTATACTTGTCAAGATGACGTAAGTTCTGAATGCTAATTAGCCTAAGTTTTGTGTATAATAAACCTCTATTAAACTTAAAACAAATCAAGGTCTCAAAATGCCTCTTTCATCCACTTATGGTATCATAACTGACAATATAACTCTGAAGATGATTTCCAAATTTAGTAATTATTTCATTACAAAAACAAATCAACTTCATTACAAATACAAAACAATTCTTTAATAACAATACTGTGTAAAATCAGAAGCTACATATGCAGATTGAACTTACTGACTTGTGGTACCCTGTTGTGGCATTTTATGAACTATAACGGTGTGTGGTAGTATTGTGTGTGCAGGAGACGAGGTGGAGAGGAAATAAAGCAAGGGAGCTGGGAGGGGGATATAAGTTGCTTTATAGTGGAACGAATGAACAGGGTAGAAACGGTGTTGGTATAGTGCTGTCAGAAGTGCTGAAGGATAGCCTGGTGAGTGTGAGTAGAAGGAGCGATAGAGTGATGAGTGTTAAGCTGGGCCTTGACGAGATGACGGTGAACATCGTGAGTGCGTATGCCCCCCAAGCTGGCTGTGAAGGTGTAGAAAAGGAAGTGTTTTGGAATCAGTTGGATCAAGAACTTGGTGCGATACCAGAAGGGGAAAAAGTGATCTTGGGTGGAGACCTGAATGGCCATGTGGGAAGAAGTAGAGAGGTGATTGAGAGGGTGCATGGTGGTTGGGGCGTGGGAGAGAGAAATGAAGAAGGGGAAAGGGTGGTGGATTTCGCGATGGCGTTTGATCTAGCGATAGTCAACACCTTCTTCCAGAAAAAAGATAACCAGTTTGTGACCTATAGGAGCGGAGGAAGAGAAAGCCAGATAGACTTTCTAATGTGCAGGAGATCCCATTTGGAAGAAGTTAAGAACTGCAAAGTCATAAACGGGGAAAGCGTGGCGGCGCAACATAGAATCCTGGTGATGGATTGGTCGTTTAAGAGTGGTAGGAAAAGAAGGCAAGAACAGGTGACACCTAGGATAAAGTGGTGGGGACTGAAGAAAGAAGACCAGAAAAGGAAATTTGAGGAGAAGGTTTTGGAAGAAGTAAGGTCGTTGGAGAGTGTACAAGAATGGTGGGAGGAGAACAGCCGGGTGATATTGAGAGTTGGTGAGGAAGTACTGGGCAAAACATCAGGTAGAAGACCCCTGAAGATAAAGAGACGTGGTGGTGGAATGAAGAGGTTCAGGAGGTGATTAAAAGGAAGAAAGATGCTAAAAAGAAGTGGGACACATCTGGTAGACAAGAGGATAGAGAAAGCTATAGGCAGGCGAAAAAGGAGGCGAAGAAGGGAGTGGCAAGAGCCAAGGCGCAGGCGATGGATGAAGTATATAAAGAGTTGGAGACACCGGCGGGAGAGAGAAAGATCCTTAGAATAGCGAAGGCTAGGGATAAGGCGAGTAAAGATTTTACTCAAATTAAACAGGTAAAGGATGGGCAGGGAGTGGTCTTAAAGGATCAGGATAAAATCATGGATAGATGGAAGAGTTATTTTGAACATCTGTTAAATGAGGAAAACCCAAGGGTTATTTTGAAGATGGTGTTCCAAATCAAGGGTTAACTTCAGGAGTGAGTAGGGAGGAGGTGAAGGTGGCGTTGAAAGGAATGAAGAAGGGGAAGGCATTGGGACCGGATGGGATACCAGTGGAGGCGTGGAATTGTTTGGGAGATGAGGGCATAGATCTATTGTGGGATCTGATGCAGAAGATATATGAACAAGAGGAAATGCCGGAGGAGTGGGGGGATAGTACACTCGTACCTATCTACAAAGAGAAGGGGGACATCCAGGATTGTGGAAATTATAGGGGAATAAAGCTTATGTCACACACGATAAAGGTTTGGGAAAGGATTATAGAGAAAAGGTTAAGAGAAGAGACAACCGTGGGGGAAGAGCAGTTGGGTTTCATGCCAGGTAGGGGAACAACTGATGCGATTTTTGCACTGAGGCAGTTGATGGAGAAACACCGGGAGCGACAAAAGGGACCGCACATGGTTTTCATCGACCTAGAGAAAGCATATGATAGAGTGCCACGCCAGGAGGTTTGGAGGTGTATGAGAGAGAAAGGTGTGCCGGAGAAGTACGTTAGGTTGGTGCAAAGTATGTATGAAGGAGCAAGGACCCAGGTTAGGAGTAGTGTAGGTGTAACGGAATGGTTCCCCGTGAGGGTTGGTCTACATCAGGGATCTTTTTCTTTGAGCACGTACCTTTTTGTTTTGATTATGGATGTGTTGGCCCAGGGATAAAAGATCAATCCCCTTGGTGTATGCTCTTTGCAGACGATATTGTTCTGTGCAGCAACAGGAGAGAAGTAGTAGAAAGAAAATTGGAGGAATGGAGGAGGGCTTTTGAAGACAGGGTTGAAAATCAGCAGAAAGAAAACGGAGTACCTGAGGTTCTACGAAAATCAAGACTCAGAAATTAGTTTAGAGGGAGCGAGGTTAAAGAGAGTAAGTAAGTTTACGTACTTGGGATCGACAGTGGCTGAGGACGGTGAGCTGGACACAGAAATAACACACAGAGTGCAATCTGGTTGGAAAAATTGGAAGAAAGTTTCAGGGGTGTTGTGTGACCGAAGAATAGGCGCAAGGGTTAAGGGAAAGGTGTATAAGACTGTGGTAAGACCGGCCATGATGTACGGGGCTGAGTCTTGGGCTATAAAGAAAGATCATGAGAAAAGACTAGATGTAACGGAGATGAGAATGCTGAGATGGATGTGCGGAGTGACAAGGTTGGATAGAGTAAGGAATGAAAGGATAAGGGGCACAACAAAGGTTGGAGAAATCTCGAGGAAGATACAAGAAAGTAGACTGAAATGGTATGGACATGTGATGAGAGGGGACGAAGATTATGTGGGTAAGAGAACGATGAATATGGAGGTGCATGGCAGGAGAAAGAGAGGCAGACCGAAGCGAAAGTGGATGGAGAAGGTGAGGGACGATTTGAGGGAGAAGGGTTTGTCGGGGGAAGAAGCCCAGGACCGGGCTGTGTGGAGGAGGCTGGACAGAAACGCCGACCCCGCATAGAGGCGGGAACGGGCTAAGAGAAAGAAGAAGAAGAACCATAAAATAGTAAACATCTTTTGTTTCAGTTTCTTCACTTATGCCATGGAATGAACTTCAACAGTCAGACTAGTTAGATCCAAAACATATCATAGTCCTATCCCAAAATAGATTTATTTTATGCAGGCAAATCTTCTCAAAATTCTTATTTTATTGGTGACCCTCTGCCTGGAGACTCGCCTAACAGTTTCAACTCTCATTTTTCCCTATTCATAAATTGATCTTAACTATATTTCCATTCATTAGATTATCACTACCAATTAAACTACTCTCCAGTTTACAGGTTTTCTCATTAATAAAAAATAGTGTTTTCTTAAAGGTATCCAAGGTACTACTATTCACCATTGCAGCTGGCAAGTCATTCCTAAAACCCATGTTAAAACTAGAGAAATATTTGCATAGGTCCAGTCTACAAATTATCTTCCCAGTTTTTTTCACTGTTACCTCTATTTCTATAGACATTTTCTGATGAAATAAAAAAAAAATTATATTTAATAAAAACTTTTTGTATAGTTCAGTCATGTCACCCCTAATACACCTTCTTTCAAAAGGAAATATTCCTAACTCCCTTAATGTATCTCTGTATTCCTTTCCTCTGAAGCAGGCGTTCAGTTTAGTTATTCTACACTGAATACCTTCTAACATATCTATAACCTGCTTGAAATGAGGTGACCCTGTCCATATACCATATACAGTATTCTAAATGTTGGCTAAATAGCATTATTTTGTCTATGTTTGGAGGCTGCCTTGTTAACAGAATTTTCTTTGTAATCTACCTTAAATAATGTTGAATTTCAGGGCTTTGTTTGTTTGCAACTTCCATACTAAGAGCAATTTCAGTCACTGTTAGAAGTATTTTTAAGATATATCTTAAACATGTAACAGACATTCTGTTGTTTGACAATGCTTTTAATTTGAAATACAGATATTTTCGTAAACTGAGTTTGCAGTCACGGCAGTGGGGTTAATGTAAACAGCCCTGGCTGGTTAACTTATCCTCCTGCTTAAATAATGAAACATGCAAGGACCAGACTGTACTAGACAGGCTAAGCACTCATGAACGCAGCTAACTATTAAAAATAGTTAAGAATCTAATGTTTACCAACATGGTGCAAGTCATTTCAAAAATCTGGTAGCATGACGACAGTATTTTGGGGTATCAATCTACAAATTTGTTTCCCATTAACCTGCTTTCCCCAAACTCCCCTATCACACTTTAGTAAGTAATGGTTGACTACATCTAAATCTGACATTCTTCCATATATCCCCTGAACTTTAGTAAAGGAGAGTGTTAGGTCAATGCAAAGTCCTATAAAATTCCGAAAAATATCACACCTGTTTTTGTTTTGGCTTACGTTGGTCTGCCCACTTTGACAAAGATTTTTAGCCATTTTAATCTCATACACTCACTCCAAAATATAAAAGTATTTTATTACTTGTTAATCTTATTTTTATATTACATTTCATTTTATTTTGAAAAAATTAAGCCACTTGGACCTAGCAAGACTATTCAAGTCAAAAGCTACATATATTTTATGATAAAATTTTGCAAAATGTCAATTTCTAGTCAGCTAATTAACATAAAACTATTTACAGAGCTACCAAAGTAGTCTAAATAACTTGTACTGTTTACATAATTTGCAAACTCTTTTTCATTCATGAAAATAAAAAATTTTCTTTCTTAAAGAGCAAACTACTATTTACCACACCATATGGCAAGTCATTCCAAAATCTATTATTCTAGAGCTAAAACCGTATTTTTGTAGCTACCATCTATCTGTTTTCTAATAGCCCTTGAAGTTTTCCAACAAACTTTAATAAGAAAAAGCTATATCTAATTTGTCCTAACCTGAAAACATTTTGAACAGCTGAATCATATCACCCCCCAAACAATGTCTAGCAATAATAAATGTTCCTTTGATCCTCCACTCTATTCCAATCTTCTTCTTAAGTCAGAGATAAGTTTGTTTATCTCTACATTGCACATCTTCAAGCATATCTATATTCTGCCTTTGGTGAAGAGACCAGGTTTGAAGGCAGTATTCTAAGTGAGGCCTAACGAAAAATGTATATGTTTTACAAACGACTTCGTTACTTTTGTAACTACCAATCCTCTTAACCCAAAACTGGATAGGCGAATCAAATCATCGTGCATGGCGGGGTCCAATTGGACCCCCCAATGCATTCCAAGGTTAATAATAGCTAGTATTTTAGTTACCTTATTTCTCACCTCTAAGCACTGTTTAGAAAATTTTGGATCACCACTAACTATAATGTCTAGATTTTTTTCCCCAACTAACCTTCTCTATCCAGTTTCCTTGCACGTCATAACTAAAATTTATCTATTTCTACGAAAATGGATGACCATATTTTGAACATTTAATTCCATCTGACATTTACTAGCCTGGGAAACTAGCCTAATCTATCAAAGATCATTTTGCACTTTACAAGAATTTTCTCTATTTGTAACTGGGAACAAGTAGGCCATACGTTTGTATCATCTGCAGATTTATATATTTCCCTTTCTAAATCAATAAGATATAAAATAAAGAGTAATGGACCTAACATTGAACCCTGTGGTAGCCCAATGAGAGTTTTCTGAAAGCTGAGATAAACGAGTAATATGTGTATAAATGATTTGACAAATAAGTACAAAAATGAAAGGTTTAAGTTAAATAGAAATTCAGGAGAAATTAAACATAGATACTAAGAATTGGTTGATAATTTTATAAAATAGGCAAAATGTTGAAGTTTACAAGATTTTAGCGTTAAATGATGGTTTTCAGTACGGATGGATTGTATTTGAGTAGGAAGGGTACTGCTTTGTGTGGCGGTCTGTGTTTCTAAAATTTTACTGATTTTTTTACCTTCCTGTTGAAATAATAAAATGGATACCAGATTGAGCTGTCGGAAAGTTTTGGCAATGATATAAAAAGTAGTTTCACTAAAGTTGATAACTTTTGGATAAGTATTTTAATAAATTGAGGAATCTAAGATCTCATCAGATTTTTCACGTGATGAGAGCACTGCTTACCTGCATGCAGAAACAAGCGGGTGATACTGTGCGATGCAGAGGCGGATGGTACAACGTGGTTGCGTGGACGCGCGACGGTGCGCATGAGCGATGGATACGCGATCCCCAAATATAGCTTATAAACGTTTATATGTCTCTCTGAACCCAGTCTACCCTTAATTTAGGTTAGGTTGATCTCCTCTTACCCCTCAAATACATCTCACAAAACGGAGTGAGAACAGCTTCCTCACAAAATTTCCTGTACATGTATAACTCATAAACAAACGTGTGGATCAGGGGGAATTCTCAAATGACACCTTATGCATAGAGTTGAAGCTATTATAATATCTAATCGCTTTTATCAGGTAGAAAATATGATGAATAACTTTGTTTTTAGTTCTTTAGATTCTGTAAAGTCAGGTATTCACTAATTTTAAGAAAATATGGGTCTGGATATCATCTCTATGTCAGATTGCTCTCAGAGTGTGTGTGACTGTGTGTGTATCACCTGACTGGAAGTAGTTGACCTTGTGGGGATGAGGATGGGGAATAGAAGAATAATAATATCTGTATCATGTGATCACTAAGTTTTGCCAATGTGTGTGTGTGTGTGTTTCACCTGAACGGAAGTAGCTAACCTAGACGGGGGGGGGGGGACGGGGGATATAATAATAATAATAATAATATTCATCACTGACCGTCTACTAGTGGAAAAGTAATAGTAATAATAATATATGTTCAATATGAGAGAGAGAGAGAGAGAGAGAGAGAGAGAGAGAGAGAGAGAGAGAGAGAGAGAGAGAGAATTTATTATAATATATTTTATTTTGCGTATTGAATTTTGAATTGAATTGAATTGAATTAACTTTTATTAATAATAAAATAAATACATTCTTTTCAATTTACAATGACATGAATAATTGTGAAGCTCGACTATTTATTTTATTTAATTTGGCCCTTAAGCTTTAGGCTTTACTGGGCTCTTATTGAAAATAAACAGCTAGTTGTTATTAATTAATAATAATAAATAAATAAATAAGTAAATAAGTATTATTATTAGTTAAAACATGTATTAATCTTAAATTGTCACTAATGACATGACAAATACAAGGTCACCATTGAAGGCACTATACCAATACCATACAAAGAAACCAATATTATACATGAGAGATAAGAACTGAACAATCCTAAGAAATGTGTTTTTAATACTAGATTACACACGAGAAATGAATAATTAGTAAACAATATTAATGGACATTAATCCTAGATTTTTGTTAGTATGCCATTATTAATCGGGATTTCAACGTGGTTTTAAACAAATTTACATTCACAATATTTTTTATATCGGCATGTAAGTCATTCCATAGTTTCAATCCAATGAAAATGGGTAGTTTTTGAGATGAAGACAATCTAAATGGAGGTATAACAAGCTTTGATCTACAGGGTGGGCCGTAAGTTTCCATACATAGGAAAATTTAAACGTTTGTTTTTATGTTTCAGATACCCTAAGAATATGCGTTTGTAAGATCTTGTTTACTGATGAAGCAAATTTTTACGTCAATGGAGAGGTTAATCGGCAAAACATACGTTATTGGAGTAATGCTAACCCTAACTGGCTGAGTCCGACGAAGATGCAAGGTGCCGGTAAAGTGATGGTGTGGGCCGGGGGTGACAGAATTATTGGACCAATTTTTGTCAGTGGAAATCTTAACGCCGAAAGGTATCTTAACATGTTGCAAGAAGAGATTTTCCCATCCCTGCTAAACGAGGAAGGTAACTTCCCAGTTTACTTCCAGCAAGATGGAGCTCCACCTCATTATGGTCTTCACGTGCGTCGGTATTTGGATCAGCAGTTTCCGGATGCTTGGATTGGTCGGCGTGGTCCTGTGGAGTGGCCTCCCAGATCCCCAGATCTCACCCCCCTTGATTTCTATCTTTGGGGGCACTTGAAGGCCATGGTGTATCAGGAAAAGATACGAGACATAAATCATCTAAAGGAACGTATCACCAACGCCATTACAAGCATAACGTCAACTGTGCTAATGCGTGTTCATCAACAGTGGGGAACACGTATTGAAATGTGTTTTCAAAACAATGGCAACCATGTAGAGCATATTATATAAATAAAAATGGTTGTCCATAAAAAAATGTTTATTTTTCCTATGTATGGAAACTTACGGCCCACCCTGTATTTCTGCTCTACAGATCTACAGAAGCTAAGGCTAACAAAGACCCTAAGATCCACTCTAAGGTTAGCCCGAGAGAAAGGAAAGAGTAGGGGATTAAGAGAAGAGAAGAGAATAAGGGGTTAAGTAAGGAGCAACACCTATCACTCGTGGCTTAACATTCATTCAGAAAAAGAGAAAAAAGACTCACCATCATCATCCGCCGGCCACTGCCGACAAGTCAGAAAAATAGTCGGAGAGAATAGGAGAGGGGTGAAAGATGAAAAGAAGTAAAATAAGAACGCTTACAAACCATGCAAACACAGTCTTAACTCACAGTCATACCATGCAAACTACAAACATGCAAGAAAAGAGAGTTAGAGACATGCAAAGTAAGGAGAGGATACGAAAAAAAAAAAGTAGGTGAAGTTAAACAAAAAGTGGGTTAGTTTACTCTACGAGCTACATCTACGTTCATGTTAGTCTAATTTTTTTTTTTTTTTTTTATTGCTGGCATCACACGCGGGCATGTCACAACCTGGCATTAATCGTCAACAGGCTCATCCTCGATCACCAGCCCCAGAGCTCCTGTGACTAATTGTTTTTTTTATTTTAAAAAACGTTAATACTTTTAAAATGTCTGTCAAGACGGTTCTTAAACATATTAACGCTGGTAGAATGAACGACTGACGCGGGAAGATTATTCCACTTATCAATTACTTTAAACGTAAAGAAGTTTTTAGCGATATTAATAATGAAACGTCTGCCACGCAACTTAAATCCGTTATTACGAGTATTACTATTATCGAAAGTGAACAATTTGTCAAAATTTACATTATCGATGTTATTAACGATTTTGAAAACTTCAATAAGCTCCCCCCTTAATCTCCTAGTTTCGAGTGAATACAGTCTAACTCTTTAATCCTATCTTCATAAGGCTTGTTGGCAATGACGGAATTAGTTTCGTGGCACGACGCTGAACCCTTTCTAACCTATCAATATCCTCACGCAAGTACGGACACCAAAACTGAATTGCATATTCTAAATGAGGCCTGACTAGGGACTTGTAAAGGGGCAATATAATATCCTTCGATTTAAATTAGAAATTACGCGCTATGAAGCCTAACATCCTATTAGCTTTTGCGCAAGACTCCAGGCACTGGTTCCTAACCTTTAAATCCTTAGATACGCGTACGCCTAAATCTACTTCCTCGTCAACGCTCGCTAACTCCCTATCATCCATCGTGTACGTGTAATTATTGTTGCGAGAACCTATATGAAAAACTTTACATTTGTCTACGTTAAATTGCATCTGCCACTTATCTGTCCACTCCATAATCCTATCTACATCGTCTTGGAGCCTATTACTATCGTCCTCGTTAAAACCTTACCGCCTATTTTAGTATCATCCGCGAATTTTGACACGTTACTAGTCAATCCTACATCTATGTCGTTAATGTAAATTACGAATAGCAATGGGCCTAACACTGAACCCTGTGGGACACCGCTACCTACATCTAACCACCCCGATTCACTACCATTAACTACGACCCTCTGCCTCCTAGCACGAAGCCATTCTTCTAACTAGTTAGCTACCTGACCACGTATACCGTGCGCTTTAACCTTCGCAATTAGTCTCCTATGCGGAACTGTATCGAACGCCTTTTAAAATCTAAATAAATAACGTCAGCTGCTCTATGTCTATCGTAATCGCGCACTATTTCGTTATAAAATTCTAACAAATTAGTTAAACAAGACCTATGGCGTCGAAACCCATGCTGACTACTATTAATCAAATGTCTACTCTCTAAGTGATCGATGATACGATCCCAAATTACGGATTCCAAAAGTTTACCGACAATTGACGTTAAGCTAATGGGCCTATAATTGCTAGCTACTGCTCGGTCGCCTTTTTTAAAAATAGGCGTGACGTTAGCTAATTTGAAGTCTTCAGGAATAATCCCCGTTTCGAGTGACTGATTAAAAATCTTCGTTAAGGGGCCTACGATAACGTCTTTCAAATCTTTCAAATGTCTGGGATAAAAAGCGTCAGGGAATGGAGCCTTGCTAACTTTTAGCCTATTGATATAATGCGCAATCTCACCCTCGTAAACAGTTATTTCATCCAAAATAGTCCCACTACTAAATAGAATGATATCGTCCACGTCGGGGACATTATTTACGTCTTCTACGGTAAAAACTGTCGCAAAAAAGTTATTGAAAATACCCGCCATCGCCTGAGCGTCAGAGCCAAAGCGCCATTAACATCCACTAGAGGGCCTATGTTATCTTTTATCGGCTTACGATTATTAACGTATTCAAAAAACTTTTTTGGATGTTTACTATCCGCAGCTATAAGTATCTCTAAATTACGCTTGGCATTCCTAACTGATCTTTTAACCTGACGTCTAAGCTCGATATATCTATTAAAGTTAGCTGCCGTGCCATTGCGCTTATTAAGTCTATACGCTCTATTACGCTCGTTTATGAACTCGCCTATTTCCCTAGTCCACCACTTCGGCCTACCATGATTTCTAGCGCGCTTGGGCCTACGAGGAATAAACTCCCTTTCAATATTCCTAAAACTTTCTTTAAACGCCACCCAACGCAAATTTGTGTCATTACCCATAAATAAGTTATCCCAGTCCACTACTCTCATCCTATCCGCAAAACTATCAAAATTAGCCCTACGAAAATCAGGGACTTCTATTACGTTACTATCCTAGTGTTTTTATCTAACTTAAACCTAAGAATTTGATGATCACTACATCCTAAACTCTCGCCTACTTCTAAACCTTCGACTATATTCTCGCCGTTCGTCATCACCAAATCTAAAATATTATCATCGCGTTGGTTCGGTAACTATCTGTCGTAAAAAGTTATTCCATAAACTCAACCAATCTCAAACCCTCCTCATTACCAGTAAAATTCTCGTAATTAACATTAGGGCAGTTAAAGTCTCCGACAATTATACTATTCCGATTGTCAAAAATTACCAAGAAGTGAGTAAAATCTAGTATCTGTATCGAGGGGTTGAACGGGAGGTCTATAAACAACAACAAAATTAAAACTAATACTACGCGCCCTAACCTGACCACATATCACATTAATTGCTGCCGGAAAATCTAACTTAACCTCGATAGCCCTAAGGGAATTACGAATGTACAGCAAAACGCCTCCACCAAACCTATGTAACCTATCATTAGTAAAGAGTTTAAAACCTGGTATATCAAGTTCCCCCAACAAGTCCCGAGTCACGGTATTTAACCAAGTTTCAGTGATAGCAACTATATCATAGTTGCCGGAATATATTATCGCCTTAAATTCATTTAATTTATTACTAATACTACGCGCGTTACAATAAAAGACGTTTAAGTTATTTTTTACCACGGGCCCGCGTTTTAAACTATTTTTCACGTCGGGCTCGCGTTCCCCGGACCCACAACGTTTAAAGAAGGCTTCGACCTATACAGCTTTCGCACGTTTTCGTCTATTAACCTACCTAGCCTAGCATTACCTATTTCATTAAAATGCACCCCATCTTTTATAAAAAGGCTTGGATCACTGAATTCGGACCACAGCTTTACGAAGAGTACATTTTCCTCAGCACAAATCTCTTCTAATTTATTATTCAAAAATATTGTTTTTGACGTAATCCTAAGACTCAACCCGTGCCTAGGGGTAATACCTAGAACTAAAGACCTATCTGACCTCGCCTTCAGGGACCTAATTAATCCCCTATATCTCTCCAAAAGGTCAGGCACTCTCGTATCGGGCCTATACGAGTCGTTGCCTCCTACCATCGTCAGCAACATTGAGTGACGGGAGGCAACGTCAATCCTATCCACTTCGTCTCTAACTCTGTCAACCCTGGCACCTCGGAGACAGACCCTCCTCCTGTTGGTTGGATGCCGTTCAACGAACTCTTTGTCCATGTGGCGCACTAAAGAGTCCCCAATTAAAATAGTTTTCCCCTCATTCACGTTCCTTTTCAAATGGGCGAAAGGGTTCGAAACCTCGATAGGGTGGGGATTCCTATCACCTAACGTACGCGGCCTAGCTCCACCCTTAACCTCTCTATATCCCTCGCTATCTACTACTCTCGGACTAACCTTAACCCCTTCCTCAACTCTATCCAACCTTCCCGACAAGCTACCTAAACTAGAAACTACTTTACGCACATCACCCTTCAAATTACTAACGTCTTCAAAGTTAGTATCGGTCTGATACGAGTGGATTTCTTGATGAGTTACAAAATATCAATTTACCCATTCTAAATTAATGATTTTGTTCTTACACTTGTAAGTAAAAAAATGTGCCAGTTTGGTTATATCATTGAGCTTTAGTAGGTTTAGCTCTTTAATTAATACACTAGAGTGATCAAGGAAACCAGCATCAGAAAATAACATTATTGCTCGTTTTTGGATGACAAAGATACCATTTAATATGTTGTTAGCCGAGTTTCCCCAAACAAGGGTGCAGTACGTTATATAAGGAAGAACAAAAGTATGATAAAAAGTGAATAAAACTTGTTTAGGGACTACATTTCTAAGTTTAAACATTATGGGAACGCTCCTTGAAATCTTTTTCGGGATATAATTTACATTATCACTCCATTGCAAATTCTTATCTAGCATTACACCAAGAAATTTTGTTACAGTACACTCCTTTATAGCGATTTCATTAACATTAAGTTCATCAAGATAATTATTCATTTTTTTTATTAGTAAAAATCATGAAATTTGTTTTACTGGTATTTAGGAAGAGTTTATTGGTGGTCAACCATTTCATTACACTGATGAATTCTGAATTAAATATATTCATAGCTGTATTAACATCTTTGCAAGAAAAAGCTACCCCTTAGAAGGATATGGTTCATATTTACACAAATGCGATGCTCTCCGAGCTATAAACGAGGAACGCCTGTGTGTGTATGTGTGTGTGTGTGTGTGTGTGTGTGTGTAAGGTCTTATATTTGTGCAGCTGTCGAAAAAGAGCTAAGAGGGAATGACAATCAGAGGGTACTTGGATGATTCACTTTACCATTATCATTAGCCAATATATATATATATATAATATACTTGTATATTTAGCTAGGTTAGGTCACTATATTCTATATTAATATTACTGTTATGCCTGAGAGAGATTTGGGTGGTGGCCGCTAAAGTTCAGTGTATGACTTCATATATATATACTATATATATATATACACACACACACACATTTTTTGTTTATTTACTTTTACTTATCAGTCTTCCCACCCCCTTATCTTATCAACCTTATCTTATCACCACCTCCCCTTCCCCTTTGAAAGATTAAAATTTTGATTTTACCCCTTTCCCCTCCCCTCTTTCCCCTTCTTTTCACCTCACTTGTCACTGACACTGGCACCCTGCACCCCTCGGCATTTTTTGCGAATATACTATTCGAAAAACATTTTAAGGAAATTGTGTGCCTATGAAATAAAAAGAAAACTCTTATATCTTTTACAATAATTGTGCCAGATTTCTTGAACATAAATTAATCCATTAAATACTAATTATTTTCTTTGAAAGTGTGGCATAATAGGTACCGGGTGTCCGAGAATTATTTGTACAATTTTTGGCTGTTATTAAAAGTCAACCATGAAGTGTAGAAATTCCAGTGTTGTCCCATTTTACAGAGAAACTCATTAAGTTTTTTCTGATAACAAGTTTTGAAAGTTTTTTCTTTTTTGTACGCGGGTGACAGACATTGATGATTTAAAAGCAAGAATCACAGCTGCTATTGAGCGAATTGATGTGGATATGCTGCAGCGTAAATGGCAACATTTGGATTATCGATTGGATGTTTTGCGAATCACTGATGGTGCACATATCGAATGTTTGTAACAACGTTACTTTAATAAAAGAAACTTTTGAAAATACAGATTCTAAATAATCTTGTTTAAGATTTTACGTGTGTTATCAAGAATTTTATTAAAAGATGAAATTGTACAGATAATTTTCGGACACACTGGAATTTCTAAAAAACTTGTCAAAACTTGGTATCAGAAAAAAATTAATGAGATTCTCTGTAAAATGGGACAACACTGGAATTTCTACACTTCATGGTTGACTTTTAATAACAGCCAAAACTTGTACAGATAATTCTCGGACACCCGGTATGTATGTTAAAATTATGTATTCCACTCGGAATAAATGGACAGCGTTGACAAATAATATAAGAGGAATAAAATTATCAGGTAAGATAAAACATATTAAATAATAATAATATAAAATAGATTAAATGAAGCTGCGCTTGTGTCGGTTTAGTCCGTGCAAGTGGTATAGACTTTAAACCATTCTACAGGGTGTCCCATAAGTCTGGCTTCATAGGAGAAATTCATATTTTTCTATTTCTACAAACCATAATTCATATTTTTCTCATTCTACAGGCCATAATGTCTGTGAGCAAGGAAGAACGAATCCAGATAATTCTACTCATAGGAAATCGGAGTCAAAGAGAGGCCGCTGCTGAATTTAACAGACTCCATCCAGACCGCGAGCCAATAACACAAAATTGTGTTAGCAGACTTGTTGCAAAGTTTCAGGAAACAGGATCCATAGAAGATAAACCACGCAGTGGATCTTCAAGGAGGTCCACTGACGATGATACAGCGACTGCTATCCTGGCTCATTTTAACAGAAGTCCAACATGGTTCCAGCAAGACGGCGCTCCTGCACATTACAGCACCCAAGTAAGGGAATACCTGTACCAACAATTCCCTGGTCATTGGATAGGACGTCGAGGGCCTGTGAAATGGCCAGCTAGAAGCCCGGATCTCACGCCACTAGATTTTTATCTCTGGGGCCACTTGAAAGCGCTCGTATACGCAGAGAAAATTAAGAGTGTTGAACATTTGCGGCAGCACATTATTGGGGCATGTAACACCATTACTCCTGACATCATTCACCGTGTGCTTGCTGACTGGGTATCACGTCTGAATTTGTGTATTGAAAACAATGGTGGACATATTGAGCACGTTCTGTAAATAAAAGCTTTTGTTTTGCCTCTTTTTATTATTTTTCCTATGATGCCTGACTTATGGGACACCCTGTAGTTTGACGGAGGTATCATTACTCTTTCTGAAAGCGTTATAAATCCTCTGATTACGTTTGATTATCAAATAATGAAGAAAAATTAGGATAACCAACAATTCAACCTTGTACCTTCATCATTTAAAATGAGTAGTTACAACTATTTACAGTATTCTACGTATTTAACTTTCAGAATTAACTAAATTCCTTTATCAAAACGATTGTTAGAAACTTGAACTTTCCCAATTATATGAAAATCTCGATAGTGAATATCCCTCCGCACGCAAAACTTTTCCACCCAATTGACTGATGACACTCGTACATACCCTTCAGGATAACTGTGTAATCACTGGGTGAGTTTATATTAAAAAGGGGTACAGTTTTCTATTCGAGAAAAAACAGTTACTTGGTTGGTTACGAGCAGAAAAATATTGGTTTTATTTCGCCCGCAATTTTGCTACTGTTATTATTTTTTTAGGCTTTGACTGGCAGTTATTACAGAAAGTGTCTTTGTTCGACTTATCAAATATTAACACCATTAAAACATGAAGAACTTGGGTATAATTTTTAATTATTAAATACAGTGAAAGAGAAGCCTTTAAATAAATGCAAATATACTGTATAGTTAGATACAGTAACCAAAAATAAGAATTATATATATATATATATATATATATATATATATATATATATATATATATATATATATATATACACACACACGAGGGCCACTCAATATATTTTGCCTCACCTTTTTTTTTTCTTTCCAAGTTTCCTTATAAATTTCAGAAATTTTGTACACAAGTAGTTACATGCCTTTTTTACAAGTTTTTATTTTTCCACATAGTCTCCATCCTTTTCTACGGCTTTCCTTCACCTCCCCTTCACCTCATCGTCACTCTGAAACTTTCTTCCATGAATAGCATCCTTCATTGGCCCAAACAAATGGAAGTCTGAAGGTGCAACGTCTGGGTTGTATGGAAGCTGGGGTAACACAGTCAAGAGCATTTTAGTGATGGCCTTTCTTGTTTGCAAACTGTTGTGTGGTGTTGCGTTATCGTGCAAAAGAAGGACGTCTTCCAGTTTTCTCTCCAGTCGAACTCGCTCTCTGGAGTCTCTGGAGGGTAGCAATATATATTGCATTAACTGTCCCATTTTAAAAAATGCATTTCTCTGTTGAAAGAAAAGAGAAAAATAAATAAATAAATAAGGAATTTTCATTGTTTATTTCCAACTACAACATACAGTACACGAGGTATAACAAGAATATATATATATATAGATAATACACACACACACACACACACACACACACAGTTTCCGCAAGCCATATCAAACTGGAACTCAAAAGCCATTTCTCTTCAGTAATATTTAAATAGAAATAAGAAACAAACACAATCAAAGTCTCTATTATTTATATACAAGAAACCATTTTCAATAATATTCGGACACTTTCCACTCGAGTGAAATGAAGAATTGAAGTTTACAGTTCAGTCCGAATTGATTGGTGAAAAAAAAATCAATGGTTTGTTTGTTTAATGGTAAGTCTCCTGGGAAATCTTTAAAGAAGTTTTTTCTTTCGATGCTTTGTTGCAACTTGCAAAGCTTTCTTTTAAAATTGCAACTTTTGTTACGCCAAGTTTTTATTTCGGAACGACAAACGTTGAATTGTTAAAGATTGTTCGTGATTAAAGATTTAATAATTGATTTCGTGTTTCTCAACTTTGTTTTTGTTCCCAACACTCCTTCTCTGACTGTCGTGTATATATGTATATATATATATATATATATATTATATATATATATATATATCTATATATATCTATATATATATATATATATATATATATATATATTAATATATATATATAAGCTTATATATTAAAAATTAAATTTCAGTATTATATGGACAGAATATATATACATATATCGGTGGCCCAAAAGTCAGGAACCATAGGCACATTTTATTAAATTATAATAAATGTTCGAATTGGTGGCCTTCCATTTGGAGACACTTTCTGACGCGTTGAATGCATGATGTTTGAACATTCCTTAACACATTGGTACTGATTCTGGCACACTCACATGTGATTTTATCCTTTAGGGAACGTATGGTTCTGGGTCGATCAGCATAGACTATCGACTTGAGATGGCCTCACAAGAAAAAGTCAAGAGGCGTGAGGTCTGGAGACCTAGGTGACCATTCGACGTGCCCTCGCCGTCGGATCCACTTGCTTGGGAATGTTTTATCTAAAGAGCTCCGGACGATGGTTGCGAAATGTAGAGGTGCACCATCCTGCTGAAACCACATCTCCGCGTGTTCTGCCAATGGAATGTCGTCCAGTATGGGCATTAGAAATGTTTGCAGTATATGCAGATATGTTTCACCTGTTACAATGCCGTCGAAAAAGTACGGACCAATTAACCAATCCCCCCAGAGCGCAGCCCACACCATAATTCGTGGATCGAATTGCACATGTCCTTCCTCCATCCAGTGGGGGCTCTCATTGGCCCAATAGCGTGCATTATACCTATTGACACGACCACTGAGGTGAAATATCGCTTCGTCGCTGAACATGATCCTTCGTTGACGCTGTCGATGTTGTAGAATCCACTGGCAGAACTCTACACGTTGGTCTGTGTCGTCACCGTGCAGTTCCTGAACGAGTTGGACTTTGTAGGGGTGGAAACGATTTGTTGTAAGAATTCGTTAAATGGATCTTCTGGAGACACCCGTTTCCTGGGATAACTTTCTAAAGGACTTACGTGGGCTGTTTTCGAGGTGATTGAGTACCGTTAGTGATGTTGCTACATCGGTTGAACTTTTTGGCCGGCCACTACGCGGCCGATCATGAACACTTCACGTTTCTTTGAAACGAGTGAACAGTTTTCTAACTGATGCCTGAACAACTGGCGGCCTCCAAGGGTCATTAAAAGCAGTAGCAACTGATCGATGTGTGTTACCACGCCTTGCACACATTAAAACTATCTCCACCCGTTCATCTATTGTAAATTTCTGTGCCATAGGTTCAACAAATCTGAAAAGAACAAAACACATATTAAAACACAAATTATTAAAATGAGCCAATGGTTCCTGACTTTTGCGCCACCCTGTATATATTATTATTATTATTATTATTAAAAGCAGAAGGATGTGTATCAAAAGCAAAAGAAAAAATTCGTATATGTCAATTAAAGGAGGCTTTCAGAAGGTAACGTCGCCATCCAACTCCTGACTCTCTCACAGCTTATATTTCTGCCCTGAATCGTGCGAAATCTGTTCTTCGACTCGCCAAAAATTCCTTCATCCAACAAAAATGTGAAAATCTATCCAACTCTAACTCTTCTCGATCTTTCTGGCATCTAGCTAAGAACCTCTTCAACAACTTTACTTCCTCTTCTTTAGTTCCTCTTTACCATTCCGACGGCACAGTTGTCTCTTCTCCTGACAAAGCTAAACTCTTCGCTCAAACTTTCACTTCCAACTCAACTCTGGACGTTTCCGGTGCTGTTAGTCCATCTCCTCCTCCCTCTGAATTTATTATGTCTGGAATTACGAGGGCCGCTCAATATATTTTGCCCCATCTTTTTTTTTTCTTTCCAAGTTCCCTTGTAAGTTCCAGAAATTTTGTACACAGGTAGTTGCATAACTTTTTTACAAGTTTTGATTTTTCCACATATTCTCCATCCTTTTCTACGGCTTTCCTCCACTACGAAACAAGGGTCTTTATTCCTCGCTGGTGAAAGTCCGCTGGGTCCCGCTTGAGTCACCTCTTAACCTCCCCAACAACCTCATCGTCACTCTCAAACTTTCTTCCACGAAAAGCATCCTTCATTGGCCCAAACAAATGGAAGTTTGAAGGTGCCAGATCCAGGCTGTATGGAGGGTGGGGTAACACAATCAAGCGCATTTTTGTGATGGCCTCTCTTGTTTGCAAACTGTTGTATGGTGTTGTGTTATCGTGCAAAAGAAAGACGTCTTCCAGTTTTCTCTCCGGTCGAACTCGCTTTATATGTCTCTGGAGTCTCTGTAATGTAACAATATATGCCTATGAGTTGATTGTTTGTCCTTTCTTCATAATGTCCACCAGAATCAGCCTTTTTATGTCCCAGAGGATGGTGGCCATAACCTTTCCTGCAGAGGGGGCCATTTTAAACTTTTTCTTGCGTGGGTAGTCTGCCTGATGCCACTCCATGGATTGGCGTTTTGTGCCCTCGCTGGGTCTCATCCCCATTCACAATTCGTGAAAGGAAGTCATCCCCTTCTGTCTCGTATCGAACCAACGACTCAAAAGCATTTTCTTTTCTTTGGGCTTTGTGATCTTCAGTCACTTCGCGAGGAACAAACAGTGAACACACTTTTGAGTATCCCAGTTGCTGAATTATCTTATTCACACTTCCTTCACTAATTCCTAGCTCGAGTGATAGCTCCTATGTGACGCGCTGATTTGATCGAATGATGCTGTTAGCACGTTGCACAGTGTGAGATGTCACAGCCGATGCCGGGCGACCGCTGTGTGGCTCATCTCATCATCGAGGTTGGCTCTCCTTCTCTCCGATGATCTCCCGCCTTTAGACCATCGTCCAACTGTGTTTCGATGAATAACAGCATCTCCTTAAGCGTTTTGTAGACTTTTGTGGATGTTTCCATCTGTTTCCTTCTTTGTGGTTAAGAACTCCATAAGAGCTCTCTGTTTACGACGCACATCACTGTCAGACGCCATTTTCGAAACTGCGTTAACCATCGGCTTTATACAAGGGCGTTTAAAAGCGGTTTTATACAAGGAGGGGAGGTTCAAACTGGAAAAATCCGGTTATGTGAATCGCAGAAAGTTCAAACTTACGGCCCAAAAGACATTTCAGCCCCATGGCCTATTATTTAGGCAAGAAAAAAGGGTGGGTCAAAATATATTGAGTGCCCCTAGTAGAATCTCTTCTAAATATGTTTTTTCTGCCATATGTGGGCTCAACTCTAGGAAGGCGTATGGTCCTGATGATGTTCCTCCTGTTGTTCTTAAGAACTGTGCAAACTCTTTCGTCTTTGTCTCTCATCTGGTATTTTTCCTTCCTGCTGAACGTTCGCTTTCATTCAGCCAGTCCCAAAGAAGGGTGACCGCTCTCAACCCTCCAACTATCGTCCAATTGCTTTGATTTCTTGCCCTTCCAAAGTTTTTGAACCTATCCTTAATAGGAAGATTCTTAAACACCGTTCTTCTCAAAATCTTCTTTCATATCGTCAGTATGGATTCCACGAGGGACGCTCTACTGGCGATCTTCTTGCATATCTCTCTGACTCTTGGTCATCCTCCTTTCGGGATTTCGGTGAAACTTTTGCTACTGCGCTAGACATATCGAAAGCTTTTGATAGAGTCTGGCACAAATCTTTAATTTCGAAACTGCCCTCCTTCGGTTTCTATCCTTCTATCTGTGACTTCATCTTTAATTTCCTTTCTGACCGATCTCTAGCTGCAGTTGTAGATGGCCACTGTTCTTATTCTAAAGCTATTAACAGTGGTGTTCCTCAGGGTTCTGTCCTGTCACCCACACTTTTCCGCCAATTTCCATATTTCTAGGGTTGACATGAAACACCTGAATATATATATATATATATATATATAATATATATATATATAATGAAGATCGAAGAATGCTCACAGCGGATGTGGATCTGTGAAAGAGATGGAAGAAATATTTCGAGGGTTTAATGGGTGGAAAAGATGAGGTGAATATAAGTATAAATATTATGGGATTTGATGGTGTGAGGAGGAGATGTGACAGAAGGCCGGAGAACATAACCATGGCTGGAGTCCAAGCGGTGATTTGCATGCTGAAAAATGAAAAAGTGGCAGTGTGGATGGAATATATGGGGAACTGATTAAGTACGGGGGTTTGAAAGGGTTAAAGTGGTTGTGATACATATGTCAGAGTACATGGACAAGTGGGAGTTTGCCTGAAAACTGGAAAAAAAGCAATAATTATTGTACAAAATGAAAGGTGAAATGAGTGACTGTAAGAACTACAGAAGTATAAGTTTGTTGAGTGTGGAGAGGAAGGTGTGTTGTAAGAGAGTGATAGAACGAGTTCGTGGTATTACGGAGGAGAGAAGTTTGTTGAACGTGAATGTGGGTAAAAATATTGAAACGCTAGAGATGGTTGTGTTTTAAATATGTGGGGTGTGTTTTGAATAAAAGAGCTACGAGTACAAATAAAATTAATAGGAGAGTGAATCAAGAAAAAAAGGTGGCGGGTCCACTGAAAAAGACTGGGCAGAGATGCTGCGAGATGTTTACGTGAAGGTCTGTTAGTACCGACAATTTTGTATGGGTGTGAAACACTGACATGGCAGGAAAGGGAAAAGTCAAGTTTAAGAATAGTCGAGATAGATAGCCTGAGAGGTATGTGCTGTGTACGCCAGATTGATAGAATTAGAAATCGAGTGGTCTTGGGCAGATGTGGTGTTCAGAAGTCAGTGGAAGTGAAAATTGAGGAAAGTGTGTGAAGGTAGTTTGGATGTTTTGAAAGAATGGAAGATGACATAGTTGTGAAAAGAGTTCATAAAAGTGTTTGCGAAGGTAGAAGGAGGAGAGGAAGGCCGAGAAGAAGATGGATGGATATGGTGAATGATTGCCTGAGGAAGCGTGAACTTGATCTGGGTGATGCACGAGAAATGGCTGCAAGTTGGTTGGGATGGAAAAGGTTTGTTAGAGGTATATATGTTCGGGACTCTGTTCCTTTAATTTTTGACAAAGCTTGGAAGCACCACCGTGCATGTCGTATGAAGTGCCGCAAGTGTGGAATCTAACCAAGTGGAGAGATGCTGGTCCACAAAGAAACCGGTGTGAATGAATGTATATGCTTCAGTTACTACCTTTTCTCATCTACTGTACATTACTTTCTGTATTTTATATCCGAGTTGTCTGCCTTTTCAATCGAACTCATTCGGGAATGGGAAACGAGAGTTTTGATAATGTGTATATATATATATATATATATATATATATATATATATATATATATATATATATATATATATATATATATATATATACAGGGTGTCCGAGAATTATCTGTACAATTTTTGGCTGTTATTAAAAGTCAACCATGAAGTTAAGAAGTTCCAGTGTTGTCCCATTTTACAGAGAATCTCATTAAGTTTTTTCTGATACCAAGTTTTGACAAGTTTTTTAGAAATTCCAGCGTGTCCGAAAATTATCTGTACAATTTCATCTTTTAATAAAATTCTCGATAACACGTAAAATTCTTAAACAAGATTATTTAGAATCTGTATTTTCAAAAGTTTCTTTTATTAAAGTAACGTTGTTACAAACATTCGATATGTGCACCATCAGTGATTCGCGAAACATCCAATCGATAATCCAAATGTTGCCATGTACGCTGCAGCATATCCACATCAATTCGCTCAATAGCAGCTGTGATTCTTGCTTTTAAATCATCAATGTCTGTCACCCGCGTACAAAAAAGAAAAAACTTTCAAAACTTGTTATTAGAAAAAATTTAATGAGTTTCTCTGTAAAATGGGACAACACTGGAATTTCTACACTTCATGGTTGACTTTTAATAACAGCCAAAAATTGTACAGATAATTCTCGGACACCCTGTATATATATATCAAAGCTATTGACTTCTCCTTAGGGAAACGGAGCTTACAGATGAAAAGAAGGACCAACACAACAGCAAACATTTTCGTTTATTTTTTATACTTCAAACGTTTCAACAAATCTTTTGTCATCATCAGTGAATTATAAGTCTTAAAACCTTAAAACAAAAATAAGAATAATGAAAATTACATCAATACAAAATTAAAATCATTAAAATTACATCACTACAAAATATTAAAATCATTAAAATTAAATTAAAATGACCTCAGCTGGTAAATACACAATGTTTACGTCAACCTCCATACTTGGCAGAAACTGATATATATTTAGTAATTTATTTTTTTTCTGTTATTTATTTCGTATATATTTACATCCTGTTCAATTGTTGAAACTTAATTGATGTCACTTTTATAATATATTCTTGGTATTTCACTTAAATTTTAACTGAGGATGGGAAGAATCGTTTCTTGAAACTTTCAGATTTACTCTAAAAACTCTTTAGTATGAAATAATGTGAAATAATGGGTGAGCCATTAGATACTTCATTTTAGTAATTCTAATAGTCAGAGAAGTATTTTATTCAGAGAAGTATTTTATTTTCCCTTTCGTAATTATCGAATAAATGAAAGCTATTCCCATTTGCTCGATGAGACACAACATCGACATTCCAAAAAAATAACCTAACTTGATTTTAATCTAATCTACAATAATTTGTGAATCATATGTTGTTAGTCGTTAGCCCGGAAGTAATGTAGTAATTTTAACTACCCTACTTAATGGGTCTGGGCTACGTCATAACCATTATCGCAACACCGCTTCTCGTTCATCAGCAAAATTAAGCAGCATTTGGTCCGCGTAGCAGTTGGATGGGCGACCGTTCTCCGCATCCAGATGATGTATCGACCATTGGTTTGGATGCGACGTAAAGGTGTAGGCCTCCTCCGTCATATAATCGTCGATGTCACTGAGTGCGCGCACACACACACACACACACACACACACACCCTTAATGGTTCAGAGGTAAACGACACCAATTTGGATTAAAATAACAAATAGCTCGTTGTGTCGCTTTTGATAGGCCTCCTCCGTCATATAATCGTCGATGTCACGGAGGTTAAAAATATTCGAAAAGCACGAGCACGCGCGTGCGCACGCACACACACACACACACACACACACACACCCTTAATGGTTCAGAGGTAAACGACACCAATTTGGATTAAAATAACAAATAGCTCGTTGTGTCACTTTTGATATTGTCTTTCAAAATGTCCTTTACAGAACTAAACCATTTAGTGAGGGGCGTATTGATTGGTTGTAACGTGTCAAAGAGAAGATAAAACATTTAGAGTATTCATTCCATTCCGGACATATTCCTTTATCCCTGAATCTTAAACATCTTGAAACAGAACATGTGTACAGATGTACAGTTTCAGCGGGGGAAAAAGTTTGCCTTGAGATATAAATTTTCTAAGAACCATAAAAAGTTTCTAATTGGTAAGATTCAGTTTTTCTTTGGAAAGTTTATTCTTCTTAGTTTTTAATAAAATTTCAGAAGCAAAATGTATTAATTCATGAAAAGCAATTTTTTTTTCTTGTGGGCGAACTTTTTCTCGAAACTGTACATTTTGTACAGACCGTACACGCACACAAGAGTTTTAAAATGCAAAGACTGAATTTAACGCCATGCTTACATTCTATAGTATAAAAAATCTACATTTATTTTACCACATATGATACATAAAACAATACTTAAAATTTATGATCAAAAGACATTATACAAATTTGAAAAGATTGCATATTCAAAAGTTTCTATGAGAGACAACAAAAAGAGATAGTTGAAGTCGGAAAAAAAAAAATATATATATACACACACACCGGGTGAGTAAGTAGTTGTATGATAGCTTTTGGGGAGACAGATATGGATCAATTTGAAAATTTCCCCCCTTTATAAGGTATCTTTCATGGTCTTTCAACCTTCCAAAGGTTCCGTGCGATGATTTCTGATTTTACGAAGGTCAAGCTTGTCGCCACTCCTCATGAGAAAAAAAAATCCTGCTCGTCTTCCTTCACGGTCTTTCATGAGATAAAAACAACAAAAACAAACAAAAACAGACAAAAACAAACAAACAAACAAACATTCGAGTACCAAAAAAGGCACTTTTTACGCAGCGTTCCGTTGCGTTCCGTTGCGTTCTGTAGTGTTCGTGGCCCCGCTAGTTTTAGCTGTAGGGAAGCAACATTCTCACACATCAGACTGATATTCTGTGTATATCTCTCTATATATATATATATATGTGCTAAATATATATATATATATATATAATATATATATATATATATATATATATATATAAATATATATATATATATATAATATATATATATATATATATATATATATATATATATATATGTGCTAAATAGCAGAGTCGCCTTATGACTATAGAGTTTGACACTCAATTTTGAACATTATATCCTCGAACAATAGAACTGAAGATTTTAAATAAATAACTCATGCATTAAAAAAGTTTAATAGTCAGAAATAGACTCATACGAGAGTATGTATGGACCTCAAAACATGCGGGTTGCTTGACGTGTGGTGCTGCTGACGAAGGATGCTGAGAGTGAGACGTGACGACCAAGACGAGAAAATTGAAAGCGAGAAGTGAGGATGATTTGAGGAAGAAGCTGCATTTCATAGGTCTTCGTGACGTCCTCTGGTGGACGCTTCGGGAAATACCATAGAATCTGTATTTCCTGTGGGCCTGTTTCATGCCCACGTTTAGCTGTAACGGTTGTTTTGATTCCATGCTGTTTGAGAATGGCCGGGAAAGGAATTCCTTTGTCTGTTCTTTTTCTGTTTCTCTGTCTGTTTCTTTGTCTGTTCTCTCTCTCTCTCTCTCTCTCTCTCTCTCTCTCTCTCTCTCTCTCTCTCTCTCTCTCTCTCTATATATATATATATATATATATATATATATATGTATATATATATATATAATAAGTATGGGGTATTCTATCCAACAATAACTACACGCCTATTGCTATCGCCTCTTGCTTCTCGAAACTACTAAAGAAACTTGTTATACCGCTTAAATGATTACTTATGAACATCTAATGAGTCTGGTTTTAAAAGGTCCCACTCAACTGATCTGTGTATCTATGTACTTAAGGAAATTATATTTAAATACACTGACAGTAATTCAACTATTTATAGATGTTTCCTAGATATAAGTAAGGCATATGATAGAATGAACCACAATATTTTATTTAGAAAACTAGAAGACAGGGAAGTTCCCATGTACATATTAAATTTATAATAACATAATATACGATGAGGAAGTACAAAAATTTAAGTACTGGGGTCAAATCATCACCATCTCCTTGACTGGTGACTCAGATGTAAGAAAATCTCGAAGCCTTTGTGTTAAAGCGAATATGACTATGAGGAACCTCCAGTTCTGGACAAGTGAAGCTAAAGAAACTCTCTTTCTGCAGTAATATATACGGACAGCAACTCTGGGTGGCTTATGAAAAAGATCCTGGCAGGAGCCTAAATTTGCAGTCCAAAATATCTTTTAGACTACTTCATAAATTACTCCGAGATGCTCAGCTCAGCAAATGTTTGTACCTACAATGTCCCGAGCTTCCCGGAGGTCACGAAACGTACCCAATACAGTCTAATGCAGCGAATTAAAAAATCACCCAGCCCGATTAGCCAAGTTATTTACCAGTCCTACCGTACGTCTTCTAAGCTATGGAATTCCGAATCAGGCGAGTTTGTCTAAAACAATTCGTCTAAAATACAATTTGTCTAAATCAATTTGTTTAAAACAATTTGTCTAAAATAGTTTGTCTAAAATCAATTTGTCTAATAACAATTTGTCTAAAATACAATTTGTCTAAAAATAATTTGTCTAAAATACAATTTGTCTAAACAAACAATTTAATATAATATGGCAAAGAAATTGTTGCCTGATGTCTAATAACAATTTGTCTAAAATACAATTTGTCTAAAAATAATTTGTCTAAAATACAATTTGTCTAAACAAACAATTTAATATAATATGGCATACAAATTGTTGCCTGATGTACAATGCTATTTATTACTTGCCACGCCCCATCTTAAAAGGTTACCTCTTGTGCGGAATAGTACATCGAAATCAGTTATCCCGGAACCCATAACCCGGTTAGGTTAGGTTAGGTTAGGTATATTATGAAATAAAATCAACCAATTTTCAATCTTTTCATCCTCACTCCAAATTTATCAAGCAGACAAATGCATTTCTAGTTATCTTCAGTTATTAGTCAAATTGTATTTTAGACAAATTATTTTTAGACAAACTATTTTAGACAAACTATTTCGATGTACTATTCCGCACAAGAGGTAACCTTTTAAGATGGGGCGTGGCAAGTAATAAATAGCATTGTACATCAGGCAACAATTTGTATGCCATATTATATTAAATTGTTTGTTTAGACAAATTGTATTTTAGACAAATTATTTTTAGACATTGTATTTTAGACAAATTGTTATTAGACAAATTGATTTTAGACAAACTATTTTAGACAAATTGTTTTAGACAAATTGATTTAGACAAATTGTATTTTAGACGAATTGTTTTAGACAAATTCTCCTAGATGCATGGAATTCATGGTGTGAAAACGTCTGCTTGTAGCTTCACTTAACAGCGACATTACTGTATTATTTCCCATTAATTGTATATATTTCTATCCTTAATATGTGATTTGTCATTGTATTATTAATATTTGTCATATGGATAATGGTCTGCCAATAAACTTATTCATTTTCATTTTCATTTTCATATAAAACAGTGAAATAAATAAGCAAGTATGCCTTAAATTTCGATCTGATACCACACAGTTATAGAAAATGGTTACCGAGTTTTACGGAGGTTACTCTGGTATATGTGTGACACGTCTTCTAACCAGAGTCTCTCTCTTTAACTCACACTCATGATTTTTCCGAATTACCACTTACCACTTAATACCACTTGAATTTCCTGTCAACAGGCTTTTCAGCCTCTTAAAACGGCTCTAATGTTACAGTACTTCACCAGCTGTCAATGTGCACATGCGGCCGCTGGTGACCAAACTGAAATCGTATTTTTCTTCATAGTTGTATTTTAAAGGTTGATTTACCCACAGCTTATCAAGTCTCGACTCAAAAGATTTTACAGTTGATGCCATTACCACATATTCAGCTAGACTAGTCCATATGTTTACATTTCTATGTATAAATGAATGTTTCTTCTTATTTATCGTCGTTCAAATTTTCTTTAGCTTGTATTTATGGCTTCTTCGATTATCATTATTCAGCTCAATAAAGTTTGTAACTCTGCAGTCATATTTGACAGATATTATCTTATACAGTTCGATCACATCACACCTGAGTCGTTTATATGTCAATGTTGGCAGACCCAATTTACGTAGCCTTTCTGGGTATGCGTCGTTCTTTAGATTTGGTATCA
>JAJOZX010000785.1:500000-612500 GCA_023014485.1 Bathynomus jamesi
ATCGTTTTAAATGTTATTTGGATTTACCTCTTAAATGAGTTTCGAACCAAAGATATCTTCACATAATGGGGTTTGTCTGTATACTCTGTATATGTTTTAAAAGAATGAACATTATTCCTTTAAGGTCCGATGAGGATTTGACACGTGTTATACAATCTTTTGAAGAATCTCGTGTCATGAATACGGAGGATATACTGATCAGTCAGCATAATGAATGTCACACCGAAATAATGTAAGTGTTTTTCGATCTTTTTGGGGTAAGAAGACACAATATATTTTCATAAATTTATTAAATGAAAGAAATCAGTACAATAACCAACTACAGAATATACCGTTACAAATATACACACACGAACAAAAACATTATACTATACAACGAGTACGTACAATTGGAAAACGGATTTTTATCTGTCTGCATTAGTGATGTAGCGGATGTCATTTTTTTCACATCCGCGGATGCGGATGCGGATGAGGATGTTTGATTTCAACATCCGCGGATGCGGATGCGGATGCGGATGTCTACATTTTCGTTATTTTTTAGGATATATTCGAGATTTGTTGTGTTTAACGTATATAATAAGTTACTATATAGAGAGAGCTGTAGCTATAATGTAGTATAATTGATTAATTGTACAATAATTGCTGTACTTTTCCCTGAACATATAAAATAATAGCAAGCATCTAACTAATATAGAAATCAATTAGTGAATTCGTCTGCAAATAAATTCGTTATATTTTGTTGAGTTTCAGCCACAATTAGAAACCATAATTGTGTTACCAGGATGCGGGACGTGAACCCAACTCAAATGCACCCCACCGACCTCTTTCCCCAACCTCCACCCTTATAGAAAGAGATCTTTAATTAGCTTGATAACTATTTATATTAAGTTTAAAGTTTTATTAGGCATATTTATAAATGAGTAATTAAAATAAAGTAAACTAAGATGTTCATCGTTTAATATTCAAACTTAATTATAGGAAGGTTATGCTTAAAGAACATTAATTTTTCTGCCTTTTCTGCTGCCAGTCTGTTTCTCTTTTCATCATATATTAATCCAGCACTGCTAAATAATCTCTCGCTTGGTACGTTTGTTGGAGGACAGGCTAAATGTTTCCTTGCAAGTTTACTCAAGTATGGATAGATATTCTGCGTATTTTTCCACCAACTAATAGGATTGTCACATGCAGCCAGGCGTTTTTCTTGGTGATAGCTCTCGATCATTTTTACTACATCTTTTGACATCGCGTAGGTCTCGTCATCGCTGCTTGACTCAAGAAACTGAGAGAGAGATTCTGTGATAGATTTGCTTGTATAGAATTGGTTGTGTAATAGCTGATATTAAACTCTGTCAACATGTTCTGAAAAGCACGGCCTATAAATTCCTTCCCCATATCCGTACAAAAATAGCCAGGAACCCTGTTTTCTTTTAACATTAGCGTTTTGGTGGCTTTAGCAACTGTTTCAGGTGATTTATTTTTCAGAGGAACTAGCCACAGATATCTAGAGAATACGTCTATTATGAATAGAATGTAGCGGTAACCATCGTTATACACAAAATATCTTTGCATGTCTGTTAAATCTGCTTGCCAAATAGAATCAATCGAGGAAGCCGTTGTCTTGGCTGTTTTAAACCTTTTTCTCACAGGCTTATGAAGCGTATAAGCGTCCTGCTCCCTCAAAAATCTTTCAACATCTTTTTTCCCTACTCCGTAAACACTTCTGTACAGTCTATCTACACCGCCGTAAGAGGATGGGTTAGAAATGTCATAATAGCGTTTAGTTAATACGTTAGCCATTTGCGTATTTTAGAGGCACGTGGGTACGGTTGGTTTAACCTCTTCTTTCTACTCTTCAAAGGTGTTACCGCCGGGGGTGATGGCGTCTTCAATTGTGTCACATGCGTTGCATGTTCCAAGTCTTTTAACCTGTTCAGATTTCCTATCAATGTTTTAGGAACATTTATTTGTTGTAGTCTTGCTTTAATATACTCCCATCCTGATGGTGATGGCCTATCCCACTTTCTCACCAGATCATGGACAATGTCTACGATATTTGATCCCTGTACCTTTGATCTTTCCACAATGATCTCGCCTGTATCGGTCCATTGTATGGCTGGATCCTCATTCAATAGATTATAAAGACTTAAGCCTTTACTCATCAATGTATGTGGGAGGGTGCTTTTTAATACATGTTCGATATGTTGTGTGGCTAATCCCTTAATTTTTGGTTGGTCAGCTGTATCGTCGGGCACAGATACTATGTCGCCATGTCCATCGTCCCCCGTGCTGTGCCTAATAACCACAGGAATCTCTGTAGGGCTCTTATAATTTTCGTACTCGTGAAGAAATTTCTGCAGAGCTTCTTGGTATAAGATTCTTTTCTCATCAGGTGTTTTTTCAGTGTTTAATAGGGCTAGCAATTCGCTTTCCATTCTTTTAAGTCTGCTTTTACGGGGATCTAGATCCGTGTCTGGATTCCTTTGCAGTGAAGCGTACACCTCGTGGGGAATCACTACCACTTTCTTCATTATATTAATCTAGTCAGTAAAGGACCCAAAACTGAAAATAAGATGGGGAGAAATGACCCTCCTGTTTGTACAATAATTCGTTTTTTCTTCGCTACAGTTTGACTTTTACGAGCGAGTGCACGTATTATGTTCTTGTAGCGGCGTAGGCGAGCCTTCTGAGGGGTTTTCATTGATACATTGCAATTTATAACGCTGAGACAGATTTCACAGATGCATTTTAAAAAGTCGGCGTCGATATTTTTAATAAACATCTGCTGCATTGCCTGGGGCAGTCGATGATAGATTTTTATTAATTCACGGTATTTCTTTAGTCTCTTTGTCATTCTGGAATATACACCGTTTCAGGCTCGTTTGGAAATATATTCGTTCGTAGAAGCACTCTAAACGTGTTTCGGGGATGAAGGTCGCAAAGCAAATATCCGTATCGCGTGCTTGTAGCTTCTTTATAAACTTCCAAAAACTCCTTACGCTGATTCGGAACATTTGATTGGGTAATACCCCAATTTGTGATACATCTCTTCGTTGCGCGAATAAGACTAGATATTGCGTATTTAACGACACATCGCGCATGTATCTATTTTTGAAAAATAGATTCTGATTGATGAAGAACACGCTTATGTTGAGATGGTGGGAGAATACTGTAAATGTCTCGGCAAACGTTTTATCCATCTCCAACATGAGATCGTCAATTACAATGATTGTATGTTCATTTCCCTTTAACGAATTAACGTCATATACGCCTTTGTGGAACAAAATATCATCTTGGTACTCGTTGAACACTGATTGATACGTCGAATAGCACCACATAACTTTATGCACAAATTTCGAGAACATCTCTCCCTTTTCTTTAATGATTTTAAGCATAAACACACTTTTACCACATCCTGTAGGTCCAGATATAATACATGAGGATGGACTCGTGAATCTGAATTTTTCTACAGAGTCCATTTCTAACACGTCACACTCCTAAGTGGGTCATTTACAAAATATTACAAATTTTGAGTGCTGTTCCTTATATTTTGCTTTCTTCTCCCACAGAACCGTGAATGACGATGAGGTAGAGCACCCCATCATTGACATTACGGATGACCTCGACGACAGTGCAGTTGTGATCTCCTCCCCTGCCAACGAATCCTCACCAGCGATACCGGTAGCACGTCCAAAGCGGAGGTATGATGAAGAGAACCCCACGTCAGGTATAAAGCGACCGAAATACGCGCCTGTTGCACCAGTAATAGATCCCCAACCCTCAACCTCTTACGCAACCCCCAGCAGCACCTCCCGCTAATATATCCCCTTATTCATCTGCCACAGTTACCCCCCGTTCTGTTAAGTCTACAATAATAGATCCCCAACCCTCAACCTCCTACGCAACAGGCCCCCCATCGGCACCTTCCGCTAATATACCCCCTAATTCATCCGCCACAGTTGCCCCCCGTTCTGTTGAGGATGATATAACGCTTGAGTTGGTGCGCTCCGCAGCCCCCACCCCAGCCTTGACTAGAAATCGGTATAGAGTCAGGGTCGACCCTAGAGCCATGTATAGCAATGGAATTGAGCGCGGGCTACGCCGGGTTGTAAAGCGTATTGTAGAGTTTGCTCTTCAGAATCGCGACGAGCGTGAAGTCAGGACGAATCTGTCCTTTGGATTCGGGTCAGATGACGGTGATGTAGATGATTATTGGGTGATAGTGCCATTTAGACGTTTGGCGGCTGAAGATGTAGGATATATATTAGGACGTATAATGCAGGCCGCCCAAAGTAGTATAGTCTTTAATATGGGCAACTTCACGGTAAATATTGATCGTGTATTCCGTGTTGCGGGCCATAGTGCCATACCGTATACCCTTAACTTCAATTCTCCGACTATTTACCGAAAGCATATAAACGTCGATCGTGGTTGCGGCTTTATAGCAGTACTCTTAGCGCGTATGTTTACTGTACAAAATACACGGACTCAAAAAATTTGGTTGCCTACGGTCGTGGAACGTGCCCGTAAACTAGCTGTAGACTGTGAACTTGAATTTGACTGTAATATGGGTCCTGAAGAGCTGAGAATGGTAGAACAGGAAGTGAATGTCCGTATAGTTGTATTTGGGTTGGATGATCGTCGTAGGACTGTGTATGTTTTTGAAAGCTATGTGAGAGATCGTACAAGACCCTTACTTATTTTAGGATTGTGAGGGACAACGTATCTCCCCATCCGTAATATAAGGTGGCTTTACGCGAGTTATGACAAAAGTCGAAAATATGGGAGACATCATGATTTGTGTAAGGGGTGCCTCGAGTTTGCGGATGATATAGTGAGACATTGTAAAGAATGTCACATGGTATGTGAGCAGTGTAAAAGCACCAATTGTGAAAGCCGTGTAGTTGAAGCTGAGAAGAGAGACTGTGATGTGTGTAGACGCACATTCTTCAATAATAACTGCTTTGATTTCCATAAATCAATTGGCACGTGCAGGAAAATGAGAATCTGTGAATGTGGTATGTTTCACACAATGGATAATTGGGGGAAATTTAAGCACACGTGTGACGAAATTCACTGTCCTACATGCCAGGAGGAATATAAGGCGGATGGAGTAAAGCATGTATGTTATATGAAAGATGCTAAGCCTAAAAATAACCCTTGTATAACTGTATACTACGATATAGAAACATATACGAACGCTGAAACCAAAGAGGTAATTCCACATTTACTTGTGAGCCAGACCATCTGTGATGAGTGTATGGGGATCCAATGTGACGAGTGCCCCAAATGCGGTAAACGGACAAACGTTTTTAAAACGAATGTCCGCGATAGTCCTGTGAAACTATTTGTGTCCTATATTGTCAAGTTAGCCGACAAGTTCAAAAAAATGACTGTGTATATTCTCGCCCATAACGGGGCAAAGTTTGACACGCAGTTCCTTTATAAGGAGTTGCTTGAACACGAATCCTCTGAGATATTTACAGGTGATCCATTGAAAAGAGGCAACAAATTAATACAGATGCAGATAAGAGGCAATGTACAATTTAAAGATACTTTATTATTCACACCTTGTAAATTAGCAAAGCTACCCAAGGTGATGGGAGTAGCAGCTGAAGTTTCCAAAGGATACTTCCCTTACACTTTCCTCACCAGCGAGACTTTAAACTACGTAGGCCCACCACCACCCAAACATTATTTTAACTATGACTGTATGGATGAACGTGAAGACTTTGATCGACACTACGACAGTTTTAATGAAAGTAACCCTTATGATATAGCTGATGAATGTGAGCGTTATTGCGTGAATGATGTGCGCGTGCTTAGAGTATGTTTCCAGGCCTTTAGAAGGATGTACATAGCCCGTTTCAAATGCGATCCACTGCAAGTCGCAACCACCATTGCATCATTATGTTTTACGGTGTTCAAGAATAACTTCATGCCTAAAGACACCTTAGCCATTATTCACCGAAACAAACCCCGCAGTTACGGACAAAAGACTATTTACTGGCTCATACACCTACAGCAACAGACAGGCGTATACATAAAGCACGCACGCAACACGGGTGAAGTACCCATTAAGATTAATGGACGTGTTTTTTGGGTTGATGGGTTAAGTGAAAACCGTGTCACTGGTGTGAAGACTGTGTACTCCTTTAACGGATGCTGGTGGCATGGATGCCCCCGTCCTGAGTGCGGAATCGCCGGAGATATCCACGGTAGATCTCCTGCCGACTGTCTTGCATGGACCCGCACCCACGATCAACTTATAGGATCACAGTTCACTCACAAAGTCTTGTGGGAGCATGAATATGATGCACGGATGGAGACAGACGAGGTGTACCGTGAGGAAATAAACACGATCAAGCGTTCAATGGTGCTGGATCCTCTCAAATGTGGTGATAGCTTGTTTCGAGGACGTACAAATCCATTCAGACTATACTTTCCACCAACGGAGGGCGTGAAGCTCCATTACTACGATTTCTGTTCTTTATACCCGTACGTGATGAAGGAAAATCCGTACCCCGTGGGCGCTCCTGAGAAACTGGTGGGACCTAGCCTACCCTCCACCAATCAATTTTCAAGAAATTTGAATGATCGTTACTTTGGGCTCTCTTTCGTAGACGTACTCCCCCCACGCAATTTATGGATGCCAATCTTACCTGTCGTTATCGACGACAAGCTCATGTTTCCCCTTTGCGTGAAGTGCGCGGAAGAGGATAACGGCGATCGTAACCATATACCCCACCAGCGTAAGATCAGAGGTGTATATACAAGTCCTGAGCTGGCCCTAGCCGTACGCCATGGTTATAGAATACTGAAGATACATGAGGTGTGGAGGTTTCAGAAGCTACCCAACCTTTTCACACCATATATAAACGCCTTTTTGAAGGATAAGGTTGAGGCATCAGGGTATCCGCGAGGAGTTGATACCGAAGATGAAAAGTCTGCCTATATTCAACGTTACCGCGACCGCGAAGGTATACAACTTGATCGTGTCCAAATTGCAAAGAATCCTGGCAAGCGCTTTAGTGCAAAGTTTTGTCTAAACAGTCTATGGGGAAAATTTGCGCAGAATACCGGCAAAGGGAACATTCATTTGGCACAAAGTTATAGCGATGTCTGGGATTATGCCAATGCTCCCGATAAAGAGGTCATGGAGATCGTGAATGTAGGTAATACTTACATAATAAAGTACAACAACACTGAATTGGCCACAGATACCTCAAGGGTTACAAACATACCTGTGGCCAGCTTCACAACAGCCTACGCCCGTATAAAACTTTGGGGTCTATTGCATTCTCTTGGGCGGAGAGTATTGTATGCCGATACAGATAGCGTGATATTCACAGAGAGGGAGGGTGAATACATGCCCGCTATTGGGGAGTTCCTCGGCGAGCTCACTGATGAGATCAAGGATGAGTATGGGAACAACGCATACGCCGACTCTTTTGTCTCAACAGGACCTAAAACTTATGGGGTACGGGTCAGGGTGGGGGAGGATATGAAATATATCGTGAAGGCAAAGGGTATTACGCTCAACCATGCGAATCGGCGGGTTGTTAACTTTGAATCGTTGAAGGATCTAGTGTGTTTGGACGATGATGAGGGCGAACGACCTCCCAACTAATTGTAGGCACTCACAATTTTCGGGCGCAGAAGCTGGGGGGCGTGAAGGAACTTAGGGGTACGAAGGTGTGCCGTAACGCCTATAGAAAACGTTACCAGTTACCTGGTACCTATGATACCGTACCGTTTGGATACCATAACGTTTGATGCTTCTATTGTTAACTGACACGTATTTGTCTTGTATATAATCTTTGACAGCACAGTAACATCCTTTGCAGATGACACAAAGATCAGTAGAAAAATACGAAAACCAGAAGACATAGGATCTCTACAAACCGACATAAACAAAATTTACAAGTGGACGGAAGACAACAATATGAAGTTTAACACCGAGAAATTTCAGCTATTACGGTACGGAAAAAGAGAAGACCTAAAGTCCATGGCATATTATACCCCAAATGGACAGGAAGTCCAGAGAAATTCCAGAGCAAAAGATTTAGGGGTTGTAATGACAGATGATGCAAAATTTGAAACACAAAATAAGATAGCAGTAAACAGAGCAAAGAGAATAACGGGTCTGATATTGAGAACTTTTAAACGAAGGGATAGGAATGTAATGATCCCCCTACTGAAAACCCTGATAATACCCAAACTGGAATACTGCTCGGTCCTAACATCCCCATATAAAAAAGAAGACATTAGACAGCTGGAGGGGATTCAAAGAAGTTTCACAGCCAAGATCAATGGGTGCAAAGAACTAAATTACTGGGAAAGGTTACGAGAACTAAACCTATATTCACTGGAAAGGAGAAGAGAGAGATACACCATTATTTACACTTGGAAAATAATGGAGAAACTAGTCCCTAATCTTACTCTGAATCCCATAACTCCCCAAACAACGGTGGAAGGTAGAAACGGTAGAGTGTGTCGTATTCCCAAATTGAAGGCGAGACAGGGAACATCCTTAACCCTGAAAGAAAATAGTTTTGTAGTGAGAGGACCAAAACTATTTAATCAGCTGCCCAAAGACCTAAGAAACACGAAGGGAGTTTCAGTGGAAATCTTCAAAAGAAGACTTGACGCCTGGCTCAGAACAATCCCCGATGAGCCGGGCGTACCTGGCTATGTGAGGTGGAGAGCGCAAGAATCCAACTCACTACTTCACCAGGCCAACTCGAGAGGAGGGGCGACACGCTTGACCTTCGCGAAATGAGAAATCATCACGTGGAACCTTTGTAAGGTTGTAAGGTTATCTATTGATTTATTACACGTATTTGTAAATATATACATAACTTGAATATCTCGTTTAGTAAATTGTATTTGTAAATATATATATATAACTTGAATATCTCGTTTATTAAATAAATCATGTTTCAATTAGCGTTTCACTTTGTCCTTTGTGTGTGTGTGTGTGTGTGTGTGCGCAGGTGAAAACTCTAAGCTCCGCCCACTGTAAGATCAGCAACGTGAGTCATGCTACTATCTGGGAGTCCCTGCGTGGTCAGTCGTCGGCAGTAAGCCCTTGAGATCAGACGTGTATTCGCCAGCGTAGAAGAAAAGATCAGACGTGTATTCAAATGGCTACCTTTAATATTGCTTGTACAACGTTTATGAAATGGTATTCAGCAAAGTGCCAGGATGTGGTGGATACAAAAAAACTTCCTATTCCCCCCTCCTATGCCTCTTTTAAAACCACATTGGATTGTGCGAAGTTGCAAGATGTACAAATACTCTACGGATGTTCTGGTGAGACCGTTGAAGGCTTTCGTTGCACAGACGATGTGCTGAAGTATGCTGCAGAGCTAAACTTTATAAAGTCTCACATTTATCGTGAAGTAAAAGAAACAACGCGTGCAGAAGAGACGCAGCAGGTATGGATAATGAGTCTTGCGGATGGTTGGTGTGACAAGCGGTATTACGTCATGCTACACCATGTCGATTACTCATACCCTACGACTGAAAATGTGAATCTCGTGATCATGGACAATCTTAAGTATTTTTATCACTATATTAATGTATATCATGATGAGGTTCGTAGTGAGGTTGTGGCTAGTGCCCTGCGTGAGTTTTTAACAGACTTTAGAGACGAGTATCGTTTGATGGGCAGAAAGGAAAAATATCAGCATATGTTCCTCTCAAATAGTGCGCCGGAGTGTGAAGATGTTTAGTAAAACATAAAATGTGCCTAGTTCGTGAAAATTATCCTGAGGTAAACTGTCTGGTGCGTAGTCTGGTAGTGATAAAACCGAAATTAATTCTTGTACCGGAAAAACACCTACCCAATATGTACAACAATTCGGTGCGACTCGCGGATCATACGAGTTCGAACAACCCCATTCACGTATCATCGAGTCAGCCGCCCGTCGAACCGTTCCTGCCTACCTGCGTGCCTCACACGGCTCATAGTTATCTCAGAGCTTGAGCCGAGTGGACGTGCGCTCCTCGAATACTATGGAACTTCCTTTGAGCAGCATTCTCAACGCCTCGTACGATGTGTCCGTGACGAAATCGTTGCGCGTGTTCAGGCGTAAATCCGGAACCGTTAGCTATTTACTGGAAACGGAATGTAGACAAACAAACAAACGGGTTTATTTAAGTGTCGAGGAGATGAATAGAATCTTCGTGATAGTTGAGAAGTGGAGTGAAGATCGTTATAAAATACCTGCTAACGTAGGTACAAGAAGAGAGCAGATTAGTGACGCACCCTCATACGCCGTTGTATGTACGTTGTGTATAAATAACGATCGGCCGTGCATTGATATACGGCTGATGTGGAAGAATGCTTCTGATAATAACGCTCTTGTTCCTACGCGAAACCGTTTCATCCTCGACAGAATGTTTGAAATCGTCGGATTCCGCAAGCTGAAACCTATATTAGACGCGCGTGTTACGGATATGCTTTATTTTGATACAGTACTTGAATACGCATACACCGCTCTGCTCGATGGGTTTACCGAGTGTAGGGCTGAACAGGGTGAGAATGGTCTAGAGCTGGACGTTTATTTAAAAAGTTTAGACTCTTTGAAATACCATGAACTTTGGTACAAAGCAATTGATCGGTACAAGGCTGAGCTCACCTACACCGTTCACCCTGAAGAACTATTTCTTTATATAACGCGCTGTTGTCGTAACGATTTAGAAGATTATTTCAATTGCCGCTATGTTGAGTGAAGATGAGTTCACGATTGAAAAGCTCGAGTCGGTAGAAATAAACCCTCGATTGGAAAAGCGTGTTTATAAACTTGTGTTTAATAATGTAGCTAACGATGAACTCTTTGTGCGTGCTTTTGATTGTATTCTAGACGTATTTAAAGATGACTTACCAACCGGTTGTAAAGTGGGAACAAAAATAGTACTGAATGATATGAAAGCCCTTCATATCGAATACAGGTTTCCCTATACTTTAAGCGGTGAAATATTATTAAACCCCATATACTGCGTAATGCAGAGCAATAATGATGTAATTGTAAACTCGATTAAGTGCGAGTTTAGTATTTTGAAAAAAAAGTGAAATGTATTTGTATATTTGCGTGATATTTCTCCTGTACTCTTATATTGAAGGATTATATGCATATTTCTATTATTATTGAAATGTATATTTATTTCTATATATCTCCATAATTGTGTGTGTATATATTTTTTGATTATATGCATATTCCTCAATTATTATTGAAATGTATATTTATTTTCTATATATCTCCATAATTGTGTGTGTGTATATATTTCTCCTGTACTGTTGTATTGACGGATTATATGCATATTCCTCATTTATTATTGAAATGTATATTTATTTTCTATATATTTATAATAAACAGAATGATGCAATGTTGTTTTACTTAATTCTTTTGGATAATTATAACATGTTACGCCTTCTAAACCTACTAGCGGAATTCTAAATGTATACAATGGTATCTGGCCATAATAATGCTAAAAAGTGGTATCTGGCAACTCAGCCTGAATACATGTCACGAAATCTTTTAATTGTTTAGTGAGACAACTCACCATAATAATGCTAAAAAGTGGTATCTGGCAACTGAATACATGGCGCTATCTGACAACTCAAGCCATTTACGCCTTCTAAGCCAACTGGCTGATTAGGAGTCTATAATAATGTATACAATGGTATCTAGCAATGCTAAAAAGTGGTATCTGGCAACTCTAGCCATTTACGCCTTCTAAGCCAACTGGCTGATTAGGAGTCTATAATAATGTATACAATGGTATCTGGCAACTCAGTCTTCGATTAGAATTAATTAATTAAATATATAGCACCAACTGAATACATGGCTCTATCTGGCAACTCAAGCCATTTACGCCTTCTAAGCCAACTGGCTGATTAGGAGCCTATAAAACAACGCCTACTCGGCTGAAGTCTTAATATGCACTTGGCTCCTGCCAGGTGAACACCTCTCCTCCTTTCTCTCCTCCTTTCTCTTGGGGGATAACGCCGCCTCCAAGTTTTCCTTGTTGCACCTGCAGCATCCCCCCTTTGGGGGGAATTGTTCTTTGCAACAACCCCACCCCCCTTTGCAACATTGCAACATTACGTAATGAATTGCAACATTCCTGCACTCTCCCCTTTTGCGGCTATGCTACTTACACATGTACAATATTCAACAACTAAAGCTTAATAACTAGCCATGCATATTTGCCCGAGTCATGTCTAAAGGCCTATTATATATATATATATATATATATATATATATATATATATATACACACACACACCGAGTGTGTGTATATATATATATATTAAGCATAACAATAGTGAAAACCTCATCACTAAATATAATTTCCTTTTACCTCATCTAAAAGAATCTAAGTTTTATAAACTATTTAACGTTAAAAAATCAAATTGTTAAAGACGCTAACAACTATCGCAAAACTGATTCAGCTGAGACATAGAAAGTTAAATCAAGTGGGCCTGAAATCCAACCTTCTACCTCTAAACCCTGATCAAACAATTTAAAATTTTTCTAAGAGAACTTTGAGCAACAACGAAAGATGACTTCTCTCTTTGGACCTAGATTTTAAGTTACCATATTTTAAGATAAATTATTTTAAACACTTTTTATCATTTGAAAGACTTTTTTCATAGTTTAAAACGATTTCCAACAGCTGACGAGACAAAACTTCCATTTCTAAAGTCTTCAATTACCCATATCGCCATTAAACACTTTTATAACTTTAAGCCTCATAAAGTTTTTCCCCCCTAATCAATAGTAAAGATATCGCTTGCCTAGAAGAATTATCCAGGGATGACTCCATCATAATTTCACATCCTGACAAAGGCAAAGGTACCATTCTTCTTACTAAATCAGATTGTAATAATAAAGTTAATAACGTCCTCAATGACTCCACCAAATTCAAAAAGATTAATGACAATCCTCTAACACTTTCCCTAAAACTTGAAGATAAAATCAACCGTTTCCTCAAAAATTATATGATCAAAATAAAATTTCGGAGGATGTTTACAACCAAATAAGCTCTTCCGGCTCCTCCCCAGACACTCTTTACGGCCTCCCTAAAATACACAAACCAAACTTACCCATTAGACCTATCCTTTCTGCCTACATCACCCATAATTACCACCTAGCAAAATTCCTAATTCCCACCCTAACCCCTCCTAACGCAGAATGAATATTCCGTCCCCCAATTCGCCAAAGAAATACTGACGTTCAAACAACCTCCATATGCAGAGCTTTGACATAGTATCCCTCTACACCAACGTACCAATTAAAGAAGCCGTCGACATTTGCACCAACAATTTATTTTCCAACAATCAAAACACAGACCTCAACCTAACGAAACAAGAATTTACCAAACTGCTAACCCTTGCCGCTTCAGACACCTACTTCTTTTCAATAAACAACTTTACCAATAAACCGATTCACTAGCCGTCGGATCCCCCTAAGAACCACACTAGCTAACATCTTTCTTTGTTATCATGAAAATAACTGGCTATTCCATTGCCCTACCAATTGCAAACCACACCTATATAAAAGGTATGTCGATGACACTTTTCTCCTCTTTCACAATGCTAATCACACCCCTCTTTTTCTTAAATATCTCATTTCCCATTCCCATGATCAAACCACCAAGTTCACTAAAGAAGACGAATCTTACAACACCATACCCTTTTTAGATATAAAAATAACAAAACAAAATAATAAATTCAGCACTTCCATATATCGAAAACCTACATATACAGGCCTAGGTACAAACTACTTAAGCCACATCCCCTGACTATATAAAATTAACAGCATTAAAATCTTAATCCACTGTGCTTATCAACTTTGTTCCTCCTACTTATCCTTCCAAAAATAGAATTCATTTACAGTTTCAGCGTTAATAACTCTTTCCCAAAACATTTACTACAATCTCTAACTAGAAATTTTTTCAACAACATTTATCAACCCCCTCAAAGTCCCCACTGTTAAAAAAGATATATATATTACTTTTCTTTTCCCTACTACGAATATATTACTTACAAAATACAATCAGAATTTCGCCACCTACTCACCCCTCTTTATCCTCAAATTAGCCTTCAATTTGTATTCACCAGTAGTAATAGAATTAAATCATATCTCAACCATAAAGAAAAAAAACCAGCCCCTTGTCTCATCCATTATCTACTGTTTCACCTGTACTCACTGCAAAGCGAGTTATATTGGCAGCACCATTCGCCAATATCAAACAAGAGTGTACGAACATCGCGGCATTTCTACCAGAACATCACAACCTTTAAATAAACCATCGAAATCATCAATAAGAGATCATTGACACCTCCACAATCACCCACTGCTCCCCACCAATTTCAAAATTATCAATTCAGCATACCAACCAACCGATCTCCACATCCTCGAATCCCTATATATATCCTTAGTAAAAAACCTACCCTCAACGACTACAGTTCTTACCTCTCTACATTTTATGTAATTTTTTTAACTTTAAATTATTATCATAGGACTATACAAATATATTGTATAAAATCTTTTACTATATTTGGTCACTTTTTTATTTTTTACTTCTAGCACTAATGGAAATTGAATTCCGAAACGTCTGACTAATAAACATGTACCACCTTCTCGTCCTCTTATTCATTATATATATATATATATATATATATATATATATATATATATATGAGGAATCTTACTATTAATGCTAACATTCTGTACCCAGGCATGACAAATCTGACTGTCGAGCCAGCTGTGGATATCAGTTATGTTTACATGATGGTAAGCATCCTTAAGAAATGAAATGATCTTAATTTCTAACGCAGCAGCCAAAAGCTCCAACTGAGGTATGGTTCGGGTAGGTTTGAGAGGTACAACTTTCCTCCTTTGCATAAATTAGATGACTTTCTGTAGGACTTACAAGGTACGCACAGCACTCATAAGCCTGTGTGCTTGCATCAACAAATACATGAAGTCTTTGGAGTTTATCCCTAAACCCACAGCACCTTAGCATTTTAATGTTCTGCACTTTTGTTAAATCAGTAGCTAAATTCTTCCAAGGTTTTTGATCTTCAGTTGTTATTGGCTCATCCCACCCAACATTTGTCTTCCAAAGTTCTTGGAGGAGAAGCTTTGATCTTATTGTTGAGGGCATAAATAAACCCATGGGATCAAAAATTTTGGAAGCCTCTGATAATATCTATCTTTTAGTGTTAGCTTCCTCATCAAGTTTAAAACTTTTAGTGCAGATTGAGTCAGGGGTGTACCTAAAGTATTTGGCACCCGGGGCGGATCCTTCCTTTGGCACCCCCCATAAATAATTTTAAAATTTAAACACACAGAAAAATATATTATGTTTGCAAGTAGATTTTTAAACAGTACAGTACTGTCATAAGCAAATTGGAGATAAGAAAAATGCAGGACATTAAAAATTCAGTGAACTAGTAATACTGCATTTTATTTTATACAAAAAACACAGGAAATCTAGTCTCAACGCTCAGTCTATTCTTCAAAGGTAAATAGAGAGGATTCACAGTCTCTGCTTTCGAGCCTTAATTTCTGCAAATTGATCAATGACCTCATCAAAATTCACCTTCTTTGCATATTCATGTTCAATTGAAAGCAAAGCCAGATTTGTCAATCTTGTCTGACTCATCTACAGATCTACAGAGGCTAAGGCTAACAAAGACCCTAAGATCCACTCTAAGGTTAGCCCGAGAAAAAGGAAAGAGTAGGAGGTTAAGAGAAGAGAAGAGAATAAGGGGTCAAGTAAGGAGCAACACCTATCACTCGTGGGTTAACATTCATTCAGAAAAAGAGAAAAAAGACTCACCATCATCATCCGCCGGCCACTGCCGACAAGTCAGAAAAATAGTCGGAGAGAATAGGAGAGGGATGAAAGATGAAAAGAAGTAAAATAAGAACGCTTACAAACCATGCAAACTAGTCTTAACTCACAGTCATACCATGCAAACTACAAACATGCAAGAAAAGAGAGTTACAGACATGCAAAGTAAGAAGAGGATAAGAAAAAAAAAAGTAGGTAAAGTTAAACAAAAAGTGGGTTAGTTTACACTACGAGCTACATCTACGTTCATGTTAGTCTAATTTTTTATTTTTTTTTATTTTATTGCTGGCATCACACGCTGGCATGTCACAAGCTGGCATTAATCGTAAACAAACTCATCCTTGACCACTACCCCGAGAGCTCCTGTGATTAATTATTTTTTATTTTAAACAACGTTAATATTTTTAAAACGCCTATCTAAACGGTTCTTAAACATATTAACGCTGGCAGAGTTAACGACTGACGCGGGAGGACTATTCCATTTATCAATTACTTTAAACGTAAAGAAGTTTTTAGCGATATTAGTAATGAAACGTCTGCCACGCAACTTAAATCCGTTATTACGAGTATTACTATTATCGAAAGTGAACAATTTGTCAAAATTTACATTATCGATGTTATTAACGATTTTGAAAACTTCATTAAGCTCCCCCCTTAATCTCCTAGTTTCGAGTGAATACAGGTCTAACTCTTTAATCCTATCTTCATAAGGCTTGTTGCGTAATGACGGAATTAATTTCGTGGCACGACGTTGAACCCTTTCTAACCTATCAATATCCTCACGCAAGAACGGGCACCAAAACTGAACTACATATTGTAAATGAGGCCTGACTAGGGACTTGTAAAGGGGCAGTATAATATCCTTCGATTTAAATTCGAAATTACGCGCTATGAAGCCTAACATCCTATTAGCTTTTGCGCAAGACTCCAGGCACTGGTTCCTAACCTTTAAATCCTTAGATACGCGTACGCCTAAATCTACTTCCTCGTCAACGCTCGCTAACTCCCTATCATCCATCGTGTACGTGTAATTATTGTTGCGAGAACCTATATGCAAAACTTTACATTTGTCTACGTTAAATTGCATCTGCCACTTATCTGTCCACTCCATAATCATATTTACATCGTCTTAAAGCCTATTGCTATCGTCCTCGTTAACAACCTTACCGCCTATTTTAGTATCGCCCGCAATTTTGACACGTTACTAGTCAATCCTACATCTATGTCGTTAATGTAAATTGCGAATAGCAATGGGCCTAACACTGAACCCTGTGGGACACCGCTACCTACATCTAACCACCCCGATTCACTACCATTAACTACGACCCTCTGTCTCCTAGCACGAAGCCATTCTTCTAACCAGTTAGCTACCTGACCGCGTATACCGTGCGCTTTGACCTTCGCAATTAGTCTCCTATGCGGAAATGTATCGAACGCCTTTTTAAAATCTAAATAAATAACGTCAGCTGCTCTATGCCTATCGTATTCGCGCACTATTTCGTTATAAAATTCTAACAAATTAGTTAAACAAGACCTATGGCGTCGAAACCCATGCTGACTACTATTAATCAAATCTCTACTTTCTAAGTGATCGATGATACGATCCCTAACTACGGATTCCAAAAGTTTACCGACAATTGACGTTAAGCTAATGGGCCTATAATTGCTAGCTACTGCGCGGTCGCCTTTTTTAAAAATAGGCGTGACGTTAGCTAATTTGAAGTCTTCAGGAATAATCCCCGTTTCGTGTGACTGATTAAAAATCTTCGTTAAGGGGCCTACGATAACGTCTTTCAAATCTTTCAAATGTCTGGGATAAAAAGCGTCAGGGCCTGGAGCCTTGCTAACTTTTAGCATATCGATATAATGCGCAATCTCACCCTCATAAACAGTTATTTTATCTAAAATAGTCTCGCTACTAAATGGAATGATATCGTCCACGTCGGGGACATTATTTACATCTTCTATGGTAAAAACTCGCAAAAACGTTATTGAAAATACCCGCCATCGCCTGAGCGTCAGAAGCCAAAGCGCCATTAACATCCACTAGAGGGCCTATGTTATCTTTTATCGGCTTACGATTATTTACGTATTCAAAAAACTTTTTTGGATTATGATTACTATCCACAGCTATAAATATCTCTAAATTACGCTTGACATTCCTAACTGATCTTTTAATCTGACGCCTAAGCTCGATATAGGCCCTCTAGTGGATGTTAATGGCGCTTTGGCTTCTGACGCTCAGGCGATGGCGGGTATTTTCAATAACTTTTTTGCGACAGTTTTTACCGTAGAAGACGTAAATAATGTCCCCGACGTGAACGATATCGTTCTATTTAGTAGCGAGACTATTTTGGATGAAATAACTGTTTACGAGGCTGAGATTGCGCATTATATCGATAGGCTAAAAGTTAGCAAGGCTCCAGGCCCTGACGCTTTTTATCCTAGACATTTGAAAGATTTGAAAGACGTTATCGTAGGCCCCTTAGCGAAGATTTTTAATCAGTCACTCGAAACGGGGATTATTCCTGAAGACTTCAAATTAGCTAACGTCACGCCTATTTTTAAAAAAGGCGACCGCGCAGTAGCTAGCAATTATAGGCCCATTAGCTTAACGTCAATTGTCGGTAAACTTTTGGAATCCGTAGTTAGGGATCGTATCATCGATCACTTAGAAAGTAGAGATTTGATTAATAGTAGTCAGCATGGGTTTCGACGCCATAGGTCTTGTTTAACTAATTTGTTAGAATTTTATAACGAAATAGTGCGCGAATACGATAGGCATAGAGCAGCTGACGTTATTTATTTAGATTTTAAAAAGGCGTTCGATACAGTTCCGCATAGGAGACTAATTGCGAAGGTCAAAGCGCACGGTATACGCGGTCAGGTAGCTAACTGGTTAGAAGAATGGCTTCGTGCTAGGAGACAGAGGGTCGTAGTTAATGGTAGTGAATCGGGGTGGTTAGATGTAGGTAGCGGTGTCCCACAGGGTTCAGTGTTAGGCCCATTGCTATTCGCAATTTACATTAACGACATAGATGTAGGATTGACTAGTAACGTGTCAAAATTCGCGGGCGATACTAAAATAGGCGGTAAGGTTGTTAACGAGGACGATAGCAATAGGCTTTAAGACGATGTAAATATGATTATGGAGTGGACAGATAAGTGGCAGATGCAATTTAACGTAGACAAATGTAAAGTTTTGCATATAGGTTCTCGCAACAATAATTACACGTACACGATGGATGATAGGGAGTTAGCGAGCGTTGACGAGGAAGTAGATTTAGGCGTACGCGTATCTAAGGATTTAAAGGTTAGGAACCAGTGCCTGGAGTCTTGCGCAAAAGCTAATAGGATGTTAGGCTTCATAGCGCGTAATTTCGAATTTAAATCGAAGGATATTATATTGCCCCTTTACAAGTCCCTAGTCAGGCCTCATTTAGAATATGCCGTTCAGTTTTGGTGCCCGTACTTGCGTGAGGATATCGATAGGTTAGAAAGGGTTCAGCGTCGTGCCACGAAACTTATTCCGTCATTGCGCAATAAGCCTTATGAAGATAGGATTAAAGAGTTAGACCTGTATTCACTCGAAACTAGGAGATTAATGGGGGAGCTTATTGAATCTTCAAAATCGTTAATAACATCGATAACGTAAATTTTGATAAATTGTTCACTTTCGATAATAGTAATACTCGCAATAACGGATTTAAGTTGCGTGGCAGACGTTTCATTACTAATATCGCTAAAAACTTCTTTACGTTTAAAGTAATTGATAAATGGAATAATCTTCCCGCGTCAGTCGTTCATTTTACCAGAGTTAATATGTTTAAGAACCGTCTTGACAGACATTTTAAAAATATTAACGTTGTTTAAAATTAAAAAAGTTAACAACAGGAGCTCTGGTGGTGGTGCTCGAGGATGAGTCTGTTGACGATGAATGCCAGCTTGTGACATGCCAGCGTGTGATGCCAGCAATAAAAAAAAAAAAAAAAATTAGACTAACACGAACGTAGATGTAGCTCGTAGCGTAAACTAACCCACTTTTTGTTTAACTGTACCTATTTTTTTTTTTTTCCTCCTCCTTACTTTGCATGTCTGTAACTCTTTACTTGCATGTTTGTAGTTTGCATGGTATGACAGTGAGTTAAGACTGTGTCTGCATGGTTTGTAAGCGTTCTTATTTCACTTCTTTTCATCTTTCATCCCTCTCCTATTCTCTCCGACTATTTTTCTGACTTGTCGGCAGTGGCCGGCGGATGATGATGGTGAGTCATTTTTCTCTTTTGCTGAGTGAATGTTAACCCACGAATGATAGGTGTTGCTCCTTATTTAACCCCTTATTCTCTTCTCTTCTCTTAACCCACTACTCTTTCCTTTCTCTCGGGCTAACCTTTGAGTGGATCTTAGGGTCTTTGTTAGCCTTAGCTTCTGTAGATCTGTAGATATCTATTAAAGTTAGCTGTCGTGCCATTGCCCTTACTATGTCTATACGCTCTATTACGCTCGTTTATGAACTCTCCTATTTCCCTAGTCCACCACTTCGGCCTACCACGATTTCTAGCGCGCTTAGGCCTACGAGGAATAAACTCCCTTTCAATATTTCTAAACTTTCTTTAAACGCCACCCAGTGCAAATTTGTGTCATTACCCATAAATAAGTTATCCCAGTCCACTACTCTCATTCTATCCGCAAAACTATCAAAATTAGCCCTACCTAAATCAGGGATTTCTATTACGTTACTATCCTTAGTGTTTTTATCGCTAACTTAAACCTAAGAATTTGATGATCACTACATCCTAAACTCTCGCCTACTTCTAAACCTTCGACTATATTCTCGCCGTTCGTCATCACCAAATCTAAAATATTGTCACCGCGCGTTGGTTCGGTAACTATCTGTCGTAAAAAGTTATCGTCCATAAAGTCAACCAATCTCAAACCCTCCTCATTACCAGTAAAATTCTCGTAATTAACATTAGGGCAGTTAAAGTCTCCGACAATTATACTATTCCGATTGTCAATAAAGTTACCAAGAAGTGAGTAAAATCTAGTATCTGTATCGAGGGGTTAAACGGGAGGTCTATAAACAACAACAAAATTAAAACTAATACTACGCGCCCTAACTTCAACACATACCGCATTAGTTGCTGCCAGAAAATCTAACTTAACCTCGATAGCTCTAAGGGAATTACGAATGTACAGCAAAACGCCTCCACCAAACCTATGTAACCTATCATTAGTAAAGAGTTTAAAACCTGGTATATCAAGTTCCTCCAACAAGTCCCGAGTCACGGTATTTAACCAAGTTTCAGTGATAGCAACTATATCATAGTTGCCGGAATAAATTATCGCCTTAAATTCATTTAATTTATTTCTAATACTACGCGCGTTACAATAAAAGACGTTTAAGTTAGTTTTTACCACGGGCCCGCGTTTTAAACTATTTATCACGTCGGGCCCGCGTTCCCGGGACCCACACCGTTTAAAGAAGGCTTCAACCTATACAGCTTTCGCACGTTTTCGTCTATTAACCTACCTAGCCTAGCATTACCTATTTCATTAAAATGCACCCCCCATCTTTTATAAAAAGGCTTGGATCACTGAATTCGGACCACATCTTTAAGAAGGGTACATTTTCCTCAGCACAAATCTCTTCTAATTTATTATTCCAAAAAATTGTTTTTGACGTAATCCTAAGACGAAAGAAATTTTTATCAATTTCAATTTGGAAAAACTTCTTTCACATGAAGTAATAGACACACAGACAGTCAAAAGGAATCTCAAACACAGTGACAAGCTTGGCAAGGATTCACAAAAATCCCATTTCACAATAAACTCCAGAAACTGCAATGCTGTCCATTTATTTGCCTCTTCAACGCTGATTTTGGCAGCTTCCAAATGCCTCCGAATTCGTCCAATTTCCACACTGATATCTTCATCAGAGAATTCATCGAAAATCTGAGTCAAATTTGGAATATACTTCCGAAGTTCTTCTTCTGTTGCAACAACCAAAGTGTTTGGCTGAATAACAGCGAAGATTGACAGAATTTGATCCATTGCCTTAGAACGAATCTCTAATTCTTGATGAAAGCGATCAAGACATTCAAACATAGCCCTTTTTATTCCTCTGGCAATGTCAGACCAGCATCCTTTGCCATCTCTCCTGGCATCCTTTTTCGGAGCTTTACTCTCCCTCTTCTCTCCATAGAAATGTCCATTTCCTCACACTTTGTAGTTGCATAATGAATGGCCCTCTCCACAATTTCATTGCACTGATCTTCAAGAAAAAGTTTAAGAGCTTGGCGCTTCACAATGCACTTTTCAAGGCTGATTCCAATTGTTTGCAAATACTTTTGTGTGAGATTAATTTCTTCCAGGACTTCACACCAGAAAGAAAGGTAACTCAAAAAAGAAAAATCACATACAGCAGAGAGCAAAATAACTAAATAACAAATAACTAAACCACTAAAAAAATGAAAATTAACAGTATATCCAGTAAATAAAGAAGTAAAAAAAATTTATTACAACAGGAAAGCTTCAAACAAGTGGTTCTCAAACTTTTTCCAACCAGATACCCATTGAGTTATCAGATTATCAACCCAGACAAGCAGAGACAATTAATTATCATTATTTTAATCATTATTAATTATCATTAATTATCATTTATAAACACTTAAACATCACTATGATACCATATTGTCAAAAATTACTGGTCACTGGTATAAGTACCATGATATTGTTATAAACTCCAGCACTTTATGCTTCATCATAATTATTTAATGAAACATACCTCATGTATGTGGAGTCACAGTGTCAAGTGAACAAGACTTGGAATGTCAGTTGCAGCCAGCTGGCTATGCTCAACAAATTGATGACTAAAACGTCAACAAACGTCCGCCTTTCGATGTAATTTTTATCAAATATTTAATTTTTCGTTTGTAAATTTTGTATTGCCAATAAAAATAAAAATTTATTTTATAGTGGAAATTAACATTAAGCTGTTGTAATAGTTTGAACATTTTTAAATTTTTTTTCTTACTTTGGCGAATTTTTCATTTGGTTTGAAAACTTGTACTGGTATTTCAACTCTCCCGATGGCACACCCCTCCTGGCTGTCACTCGGGGCGGACCGCCCCCCTCGCACCCCCCTTAGAACGCCACTGGATTGAGTCATGATTGTCAGAAGCTACATCCAAATACCAGTTCATACCTAAAGTTTTAACCCTGTCTGATGGTTCAGCAAGACCATTATTATCTTTCAAAATCTTTTTGTTTAAATCTTCATCCTTTTTGTTTAAATCCTCATTTGAAATCCACTCTCTAAGTTTGAAGTTACCTTGTTGCATGATGCTTTGAGAGTTTTCATAGACCTCAGATAATTCAAATTTTGTTGATGTTGAGCCTATTAGATTATCTAAGTAAAAATGTTCTCTAAGGAAGTTTAGTGTTAAAGAGTTATTAAACTGGTTCAAATGATGTCTAATTGTCAATATTAATTGCTAGGTGAGCAATTGGCTCCAAACAACACAACATTGAATCTATAGGTTATCAGACCTTCAATCAAATCAAATGGATCCCTGAACCATAAGAAACTAAGTTGATCCTTTGAATTGTTACTTTGTAAGGCAAATGTAGCTAACTTGAACCTGAGTAAGATCTTCACAAGGTCAGAAATGAGATTAGGACCCTCAAGCAGGCAATCATTCAAACTGTTTATCACTGTCTTTGAGGCTACAGTTATAAATTACTCTGAGTTTTGTTGTTGGGGCATCTTGTCGATAGACCCCCAGTGGATTAAATAATGACATCATCTTTTAAAAAGGGTTAGTTGTTACTTTTTCATTGAATCCTTTCTGTAGCTGTTCTTTGAAGACATCGCTGTACATTTGAATCCTATTATCCTGTTTGAACTTTTTCATTACTTTATATATATGTCCTTTAGCTACTTTGAGATTATCTCTTAAAGTTGAACAATTTATTTTCCACGGTACCTCAACAAAATAACTATTGTCTTTGCACTGAATGGTATCTTCAAATCTTTCTACCATTAGCTGATCTTCTGAAGTTTGATTTGTGTCATGTATACCCACAGATTCTAGCAGCCATAAAGTTTGAATTGTCTCATCTAGAGTTTCATTTGATAGTAATGAATTAATGTTCTCAGCTATTATAATATTATTTAAAGTGTTGCTGTTCTTACAGGTGTTATGTAGGTCTGAGTTGAGGCACACAGTATTTGTTAGTTATGAACTATTCTGGTTTAGGTCTAGGTTGTATCTCGATAGGTCACCAAAGGGGCAATCCCTGATGGTGTCTGATAAGCTATACCATTACCTATTTTCACTATGCCCCTATGAATAAGGAGAATATAATCTGCCCCATTAACATTTCAATGTTAGCTACTGTGTTGTTTGTGATATGTCTATCAGCTATATTGTACTGTATTCTCAAATGAGTAATAGTTTGTTCTAGTTTGGTACAACCATTTTGTTTTGTCCTACTTTTGGAACAATAACCGCTTTATTTTTTCTAGTTCATTTCCTACATGTAATTCCAGGTCAATTGTCTTATAGCTATTTTTGTTTGAGTCATCCTTAACAAAGGATGTGATATCGAGTTCTTGTTCATTTGGGTTTGGTGTCAAACCCAATTTATTGACTAAATTTTGTGATACGAATGTTTGTTGAGAACAAGAGTCTATAAGAGAGCTCGCTGGAGTGGTGCTACCCTCATCATTCACTAAGTTCAAAGTAATAGTTGGTAAAAGAACCTCAGTGTTTTTTGCTACGTTCTTTGAACAAACAGAATGCCCCATGAAAGTGGCATTTTCTTGATTATCCTTGTTTGGAGGAGGTATCTTTTGGGTTTGAGTATTGTTGTTTGGACACTTCAGTGAATCACACATTGATGTGACATGTCTTGAACTTTTACAAAACTTACAAATGTATTTAACCTAGATTTACAGTCTCTCTTATAATGTCCCTGGCCAACTGTTCACATCTTTTAGATCATGAGTTAAAGTCTGAATATTTGCGACACCCAGTACTACTGTGTTCAACACTTGCACAAAATTTACAATGTGGTGTGTAAGTTGAGGTGGCAGTTACATTAAAGTTCTGTAATGTATATGTAGGGGTTCGTGTGGTATAGCTAGACATATTTGAGTCTACAGTATCAAGTTTTGTCTGTTTGGCTGTAGTTAGCTAGTCTCTGGAGGTCTCTGGAGTCTTGGGTTTATCCATAGTTTGGGTCTTATTTTGTGTTGAACTATTTCTCAATTTGAAATTAGTTAGGATAGTTGGAAAGTGTTTTCTGATGTCTTCAAGATTAGGATACTTTTCTTCCGTCTTTTAAACTATAACGTCTTTAATCCTCAAAGGGAGACACCTAAGAACTGCGCCTTGTATGAGCCAAGATGAGCCTTTAACATCTATCTTATTGCTAATCAGCTGTCCCATAATAGCTTCTAATTTTGAATAAAATCTTTCCATACCACTATGGTTACCTTTTACAAAATCAATAATTTGTTGAGATAATTCAAATATAATCTCATTTTTATTAATGTAATTACATTTCAAGAGATCAATAGCTACTTCATATGAACCACCCACAGCTGGGAAATAGCCTATCATGTTATAGTCTGGACCTTTATGGAAACTAATTAAGTAGCTAAACTTATCAAAAAGAGGAATACAAGGTTTACTACCTATTGAGTTTTCAAATTTTTTCAATGAAAGATGGGGATTGTGCCCTGTTGGTACTAGCAAAGTGGGTAACTTAGCGCTAAATTCTTGTGACTCGGGATTTGGCCTTCCACTTAAATTTGGCTTTGATTAAAATCAGAAATAGGTTTATTTGGTGTTAAGTCGTTCAAACGAGAATGTAGTCTCCTGATGTGACGCTCAATTGAGATTATCTGATGATCCTTATCAGAGTAAAGGTCTGTAAGTTGTTCATCAGCCATTTCAGGTGCAACTAACTTTGAAATATTCTCATCACTGGATATTATACCCCTCTTAAATTTATCCAATTTAAAAATTACATACTCTAAATCAGAGGTGGGCAACCATTTCTTCAATTTAGCCACAAGTGTGGCGAATGAAAGTAAAATTCGCCACACCGTGCATAAATTGAGAAAATAGATTGATAAATCGAAATATAAAATGAAAAACTGTTTAAACAGGTTTATTCAAAACATGTACATTTTGACTACTCACAACTGCTTTATATACAAATGATGAAAAAAATGAGAACATTTAATGCGAAATTTCACAATGATTTTGTTTGAGAAGTCTCAAAAATGTTGGCTGAATATTTGAACTCAATGTGGTTTCTTCTTCAAACTGTCTCCCTTAGTTTCACTGAAAACTTTTTTGCATAGAAGGCACACCGGCTTTTCATTTACTTGCTTCACTATAAATTCCAGCTCACAGCTTTTTTGAAATTCTCGTGTCACATTTTTTCATTCGCCCGTCTTTCCCCTTTTAACACTAACTTCCAAATCAATGAATTTGTCTACATTACTTAGCTCGGCATTATCATCTGCTGGTTCACCTCGTTTTCAAATAATCCACTTATCCATCATTACGATGAAAATGTTGAAATTAATTATAACAATACAGAAAATACTTTGTTAACGACTGGGGCAGAGGAAAATGTAAAAATGACACACTCGAAACAGAAGCAACCACACCTACAGTTCCCGGTCGGGCCCTGACTGAATCAAATAGTGGTGGAGAGTATCAGCTGGTAGCATTGCCTTAATGAGTCAGTCTGAGAATGGAATAGAAAATGTTAAATTGCAACCAGTACACTGTCGAGAAAAGGGTTTGTTGCATTTTATTGTTAGGGCCAAAACAAGGCAAATTCAAATTCGCCACACTCGCAAGCAGGGGTGTGGAGTCGGAGCCGGAGCCGGAGCCGGTGGAGTAGTGGTTTTTGGGTGGAGCCGGAGTCGGAGTCGGAGCCATTAAAAAACGCCGGCTCCATGGCTCCAGTTACCTTGCCCATTCATAATAAACCTAATGCAACTTTATTTTACCTAACCCAACTTTAGTACTTTACCTAACTTAATATATAGTTTTTATTAAAAATGCATATTTATTTTTTTCAGAAACGTCAATATTTGTAATATAATTATTAATTATAGCTCTAAAATCATATATCATTAACTAAACTAAGACTAAACAATAAGCATTTATCATTTATACATAAATAAATTTTTTTAAGCCCTCAATAATGAATAAACTTAAAGGATCTAGAGAAAAGTCTATTGTATTCGAATATTTTACTACCACTGAAGATGATAAATACTATGTTTGCACTTGCGAAGTGACTGATGCTGGTGGAAATATTTTGACATGTGGAGCAAAAATTAGTACACTTTCAAGCAAAACCAACAAGAGCAATGTTTCAACAAGAGCATTCAAGTTGAGGCGTCACATAAGTCGTAACCATCCTGAAGTGTTCAAGATTATAGAAGAGAATGAAAAGAAGCAAATACTTAAATCTGCCAGTACTTCTAGTCAAGTAAGTCAACCAAATCTTACTAAATATTTTGTTAGTCAAACAGTCACTGTGTCCATGACAGCAGATCAGTTCAAGAATCACATTATTGAGTTAGTGGTAAAGAATTCTTTACCTCTGTCTGTCTTTTGTAAGCCAGCCATGCTTGGTTTATTAGGAGGAATGGCTCAAAAATTCAAAGTTGGTTTACATAGAAATAGTATTCGACGTTTGGTAATAGAAAAAGCAAACGAAGAAAAATGCGCTTTAAAAAATAATTTACAAGGACGTTTTGTATTTTTAAAAATGGATAGTTGCACACGTTTAAGAACAAACTACTTTGCAATCAATGTTAGATTTGTTGATGGCAACAATAAAACCATTACCCGTACATTAGCAGTACGGGATACGCAAGCCCAACATACAAGCGAGTACCTTCATGGGCTTGTGAAAGATGTTCTAGAAGAGTATGAAATAGAAAAAGAGCGTGTATTGTGTATTGTAAGTTAGATGTCAGTACAAGATGCAATAGTTAAGTACCCTGAAATTATACGAGATGTCGCACAACTTGTTCTTGCATTACCCTCTACTCAAGTTAGTGTGGAACGTTTATTTTCAGCACTTAAAATTATAAAATCTGATTTGAGAGCAGTAATGAAAGAGGACTTGATTGAAGCAATCTTGTTCTTAAGAACAAACTGTTATACATAATTTTGAATTTTAAAAATCAGTTTATGAAAGAATTAAAGTATGAATTTGTTTGTTTCAAGTTTTAACTTTTAATGCAGCTAATATCATTTGATAAGTTTCTTTTCAGTTTTCAGAATTTAATATTTTTTTGTTAATCATCAAAATTGTATTAATATAATTTTTTTTTGGATTTATGTATTAAAAAGGTCAAATTGGAAAAAATTAGTCTTAATTTGTATGTTTTAATGTAGCTAATGTCATTTGATAAGCCTCCCTTCAGTTTTCAGAATTTAGTTTTTTGTTCATCATCAAATTTCGATTAATATCATTTCTTTTTGGATTTATGTATTAAAAAGGTCAAATTTAAAGAGTATTTTTAGCCTTTATTGCAAATATCATTCAACAGTGTATTCATCTGTCTGTTGTTGAGTATGATCAATGACCACTCTAACTACATTTGGATTTTGATAACTTGACAGAGTTGGCGCCGGAGCCGGAGCCGGAGCCAAACATTTAAAAAAGATGGCTCCGGAGCCGGAGCCGGAGCCAAAAGTTTTTTTTCTGGCTCCACACCCCTGCTCGCAAGGCCAATTCGCCACTTGGCGACAGGGTTGCCCACCACTGCTCTAAATCTTCTTTCCCTGGTTGTGTAATATTGTTAAAAGTGTTGATGGCCTTAGTAACAGCACTCAACTTCCCACGCCTCTCCTTTCTTAATTGTTGCAATTCACCACTGTCCATGTTTAAGTCAAAATAGTTTCATTAGGACTTATAATGAAAAAATAAGGTGAAAAACAACTTATGACTAGTACTCAGGAGCACGCCTATTTCTCAAACAGACCCCACAGTGATAACTGATTTATTTATCCTTAAAATATACCTTTATCTGTAAATCCTGAAAAAAATTACGGCGATCAATAATAATTCCGCTAACAATATATATATATATATATATATATATATATATATATATATATATATATATATAATATATATATATTATATATATATATATATAGTTACCGTAATTAATATTGATCCCGTAATTTTTTTCATGAGTTACAGATATATATATGTGTGTGTGTGTGTGTATAAAAATTACTATTTAAGGTGTATATTGATGGTTTAATTGCTTCAATTAAGGAAAAAAGTTGGGTGTTGTATAGATAACACGAAGATAAATAACTTAGTCTACGCCAATAATATGATGTTAATACTGTAAGTCCTTCTGTAAAAGGCTTGGATTGTCTTCTAAAAATCTGCGAATTATGTGCGCAGAACCATCATATCTATTTAATGTCACAAGACCAAAGTTAGGGAAATTCCAGCCCAAAAAGCCCTAATCAGTTGGTCGATAATAGTTTCAAAATGAGAAGTAAACCAAAAGAGGAAGCACAAAAAATTAATTCTAGAGGGTTATTGTGGGTTCGCACATACAGTGATTGGTAGGGCCGCCGAGAAGGCGGGGAAGCCGGGATAAATCCCGGGACCCGGACCTCTAAGGGGCCCGGAAAGAGGGGGGATAAAATCTAAAAATATTAATAAAGCAATTGATTAAATAACAGAGAGGAAATATAATTAATAAACATACATTTTATAGAGATTATCATAGTCAAACTGAAACAGATAAAATATCGTCTGCAGTCCACCATTCCCAAGACCGACTGACAGATCTGGGAACCATTGTAATTGAAAGCCAGTTAGCACATACTTTAAATTTCATCAGAATCATTTACTACTTTGCTAGAGAGAAGGCAAAGAAAGTACGCTTCTAATTATGAAAATCTTGCAGTAAACGATGCCAAAAACTTCACTTTTTTCTACGTGAAGGTTAAAATATGATAATTAAAACCCACTCTAACAGACAGAGTTTATTTCCACAACAGTTTCGATGCCCACTGGCATCCTCTTCGGGTGGATACAGAAAAACGAATGAACCAAAAACAAGAGGGAAAACAGTCCAGGGACCATTAAGAAATTCGCACCTAGGTTAGATCCCGTTCTCCCAACACTGGAAGGGCATTTTCATTAAAAGGACCCGCTTATAAGTACATTACATTCGCACAAATTTAAAACTATCTTCTTGTTCTCTACATACAGATTCTATTATTTTTTACATAATTATTACATTTATTATTACATTTATTACATTTATTATTGCATTATTATTTATTGCAGAAATTATAAATTTATTATTACATTTATTACATTTATTATTGCATTATTATTTATTGCAGAAATTATAAATTTATTATTACATATATATATGATTTTTCATCAGAGTAAAATTTGTAGTGGCTGGATAGCATTTTTCACGCTGATTCCAAAACTGCATTCAGATTTTTTCTAGCACGTATAGTTTTCAAGATGAAGGCATATATATAACTACACAGATTTAACCATTTTAAATAGGCAAAATACTAATATTTCAACATTTGATTGTGTTTATTTTATTGTGTTTTTTTAGTTTATTCATCTTATTTATTTCAATTATCTTAATTATACATCTTATGTATTTCAGGTGTGAGCTTTAACGTCTAGCAGCATTGTGATTCAGGCAACAACGCCGTGCTTTGTGTGTCAAAAGATCAGTCCAGTCCAAGAACTTGTTGTGTCAAGTTGGTGTACATTTTTTTTGAATTTATAGTTTGCTCAGGTTAGTCAACATGCCTCGACAATGTAAGAATGACCCCGACAAGTTCTGTTTCGTATGCGGCCAGTTGACAACTAAAACACAGCGACGAAGTATTACAACCGACATTAAGAAAATATACAAGCTATACTTTGGTTGCCATCTATGTGACCAAGATAAACCATGGGCGCCACATCAAATCTGTTCTGGCTGTTCAAATGGATTACGTGATTGGCTTAACAAAAAGAAAGCTTCAATGCCATTTGCCATACCCATGATATGGAGGGAGCCGAGAGATCATCATGAAGACTGTTATTTTTGTAGTGTGAACTTAATGGGGTTTTCTGCCAAGAACAAACACCAGATTGTATATCCAAACTTGGATTCAGCACGTAGACCAGTAAAACATGATGAAACATTGCCCATTCCAATTCCCCCAAGTGATAGGCTAGATTCTATCATAGATGACATGGAAAGTGATGAAGGTGCAACTGGCGTTTCCGGACCATCTACAGAACCAGAGTACACTTTTGAAGGTAGACATTTAGAGCCTAAAAAGTTAACCCAAGGACAGTTGAATGATCTTGTTAGAGACTTATCGCTGTCTAAAGAGAAGTCAGAGCTTCTCGCCGCAAGACTAAAGGAGAACAATTTACTTGAGAACAATGTTCGTATTAGTTACTACCGAAAGCGGAATTTTGAATTAACAGCATTCTTTTCAGTAGACGGTCCTCTCTGTTATTGCCATGACATCAATGGACTATTTACAGCCATATCTCAGACGTATGTGGCATCTGAGTGGCGCCTCTTTATTGATTCGTCGCAGAGAAGCCTGAAAGCAGTTCTTTTGCATAATGGTAATATAATGCCATCCATCCCCATTGCCCATTCCGTCCATCTAAAAGAGACATATGACAATATGGATATACTACTTAAGGCAATCAAATACGACAGTCATCAATGGAATGGTTGTGGAGATCTAAAAGTTATAGGAATGCTTATGGGTATGCAGTCAGGATTCACAAAATTTTGTTGTTTCCTTTGCCTGTGGGACAGTCGCGCCACTATAGAACATTACACCAAAAGTGACTGGCCACTTAGGTATACATATATCCCAGGGATAAGGAATGTCCAGTCTGTCCCTTTAGTGGATCCCCAAAAGATCTATCTGCCACCTCTTCACATTAAACTTGGTTTAATGAAGAATTTTGTTAAAGCAATGGGTAAAGTCAATTCTGAAGGGTTCCAATACCTTTCAAGGAAATATCCGAAGGTTACTGCAGCAAAAGTGAAGGAAGGAATTTTTGTTGGGCCACAAATAAGGGAGGTTTTGAATGACACTGAATTTGAAAAAGTCCTAAGTCCGCTGGAATTGAAGGCTTGGCTGGCGTTCAAATGGATATGTGAAAACTTTCTTGGAAGCAACAAGTCACCTGCGTATAAGGATGGAGTCAAGAACCTCCTTGATGCCTTCAAAGAAATGGAGTGTCGAATGTCGTTAAAAATTCACTTCCTGCATTCCTACTTAGATTTCTTTCCTGAAAACCTTGGTGCAGTGAGTGACGAGCAAGGAGAGCGCTTCCATCAAGATATTCAGATGATGGAGAAGCGCTACCAAGGATATTGGAATGAAAGCATGATGGCGGACCATTGTTGGATGCTGTATCGTGACAATCCAGGCCAAATTTACAAAAGGAAATCACACTCACAGCGCTTTTAATAAAATAATGTATATATTCTTTATTTATAAGTACATTGAATAAGGTATATGATGTATTTGTTGTTTAGCATTCCTAAGTGTGATCTATACATCCATAAATTTTCTTATAGCAATATCAAAAACTTAAAAATATCAAAACCAGTGTATCTATATAACTATACGTGCTAGAAAAAACATAAAACCAGATTCGGAATCAGCGCGAAAGATGCATTAAGGAAAGTGTGATCATGTTTGTGATGAGAAAAAAAAGTTTCATTTTGTTGGCCAGTGTTATTACATTGTTGTTTATTATTACAGACAATATAAACCGAAAAACGAATGAAAAAGGCGAGGAGGAAACAATCCAGAGACCATTAAGGAATTCACACCTAGGCTAGATCTCGTTCCCACGACCCCAGAAGGGCATTTTTTTTTTATTAAAGGGTCCCGCTTATAAGTACATTCGCACAAATTAAAACTATCTTCTTGTTCTATACATAGAGATTCTATTATTTTGACATAATTACTGCATTTATTATTGCATTTACGTTTTTTAACATTTATTATTACCTTTACATTAATTATTACATTTATTTTATTACCTTTATTATTACATTTATTGCATTTATATTTATTTCCACATTTATTACTTCCATTATTACATTTACATTTACGTTTATTATTCCATTTACATTTTACCGAAAAAAACAAAAAACAGAATTAACCAAAAGCGAGTAAGGAAACAATCCAGAGACCTTTAAGAAATTCACACTTAGGTTAGAACCCGTTCACCCGACGCCGTAAGGGATTTTTTGACCAAGAATCTCATTAAAGGGTCCAACTTATAAGTACCTTCGCACAAATTAAAATTATCCTCTTGTTCTCTACATACAGATTCTATTTTTTTCCTTTTGACATAATTATTACATTTATAAAGTACCTTACTTGATTCCCAATCTATAGCATGATTATTTTGACTGGCGTGATAAAAAATGGCATTATTAGTATTACAACTTCTGAAGGCATACTGTATTTGAGTTCTTTAATACGGGTTTCAATATTTCTTCCAGTTTCTCCTACGTATACTAAATCACAACTTTTACAGAGAATGCTGTAGACACAGGCTTGTTCCTGTTTTGCAACGTTATTCCTAACCAATTTACTTTTCACGGTAGACGAATATTTGAACGCCAAAGCAAACTTAAAATCTTTCGTCAACGGTTTTACTCTTTCTAAACCGGCAATGTAAGACAAACTCAAATATTGTTTTTCGTTAACTGAAGGTTCCCGAGGGGCATAAAAAGATTTTCTGGCCTTAAAATACGCCTTTCTGATAAACCACTCAGGATATTTTAAATCCTTAAAAATGTTCCAAATTTTTTAATATTCCGGGTCCAGCAAATGTGGGCTACAAATCTTGAGTGCTCTTAGAAACATGGAAGAAATAATTGAGCTTTGAACGACAAACGATTTCTTTTTCTAGATGTTTTGGTCATTAACGAAAGCGAAAAGCCCAATTTCACGGTCGAAAGAAAACCTACTCATTGTAATTCGTACATTCATTATTTTTCATATCATGATGAAGGGGTTAAAAGCTTAATTAGAGTGGGTTTTAGTTATCATATTGCAGTAAACAAATGTCTTGCCCGCATGGACTGGTACTGCATTTGAAAATTGTATGGTGATAGACAGTGATGTAGTCGAGACCACCAAGTCCGAGACTGAGACCGAGACCGAGACCTGATCCTGTGAGACCAAGCTCGAGACCGAGATCAAAGGTTCGAGATTGAGATCTACCTTCCGAGATCGAGACCCTTAAAATTCGAGACCGAGATCGAGATCGAGACCAAGCTCATGCCCTTTCAATTTGTTTTACACTACTATGCAAATTAGACTATGTTAAGTATATTAAGTATGTTAAGTATATCATTGATGGAGTCATTTTTTAACATTTACAATTGGCAATTGCGATTTGTTCTACGAATCGGTACGTTGTAAATATAAGTGATGTGAAGGGTTGTCGAGTTATTCTATGCTTTATTGAATTTGTCGGTACTGTTTTCTTTATGCTGTATTTCTTGCATTATTTTTATGTGAAGCATTTTATTTTTTCAAATACATATTGGATGGGAGGATAATCGTTTTTATCACGCCACAGAGGTTGACACGCCGTTTGGCAACACTAAGTGGCCTTATAATATATACTTATATATATAATATATATAATTCTCTATTTAGTGTTTCCATTTTCAATAAAATTAATCTGACGGGGACGGGGGAGGGCAATTTTTTTTTGTAGCGCTAACCTAAAAAATCCAGACCCACACCCCTCCGCAAGACAAACATGGCAACTCAAAACAGGGTGACTGATTAGTGAATACCTAGAGTCCCTTACTTTTACAAACTTTCATAAACATTCTGAATTGTGTCTGTTCAACTAAGCCACCATCATGAGTATGCCAATAACATCTATTTTTCATTACGGTCTCGAGGTCTCGAAAGGTCTCGGGGAGAAAAACCGAGACCGCGTCTGTCGAGACCGAGATCGAGACCGAGATCTAAATAGCGGAGACCGAGATCGAGATCGAGATCTGCAAATTGGGTCTCGAGATCGGTCTCAAGACCTACATCACTGGTGATAGAATTAATATACGAGGACCACTCAATATATTTTGCCCCACCTTTTTTTTTCTCTCCAAGTTTCCTTGTAAGTTCCAGAAATTTTGTACACAAGCAGTAACATACCTTTTTTACAAGTTTTTATTTTTCCACATAGTCTCCATCCTTTTCTACGGCTTTCCTCCACCTCGAAACAAGGGCCTTTATTCCTTGCTGGTAAAAATCCGCTGGGTTCGGCTGGAGCCACCTCTTAACCTCCTCAACAACCTCATCATCATTCTGAAACTTTCTTCCACAAATAGCATCCTTCATTGGCCCAAACAAATGGAAGTCTGAAGTTGCCAGATCCGGGCTGGGTGGAGGTTGGAGTAACACAGTCAAGAGCATTTTTGTGATAGCCTCTCTTGTTTGCAAGCTGTTTTGTGGTCTTGCGTTATCGTGCAAAAGAAGGACGTTTCCCAGTTTTCTCTCCGATCGAACTCGCTTTATACGTCTCTGGAGTCTCTGTAAGGTAGCAATATATGCCTCTGAGTTGACTGTTTGTCCTTTCTTCATAATATCCACCAGAATCACCCTTTTAATGTCCCAAAAGATGGTGGCCATAACCTTTCGTGCAGAGGGAGTCATTTTGAACTTTCTCTTGCGTGGGAAGTCTGTGTGATGCCACTCCATGGATTGGCGTTTTGTTTCAGGTTCAAAGTGGTGTACCCAAGTCTCATCCCCAGTCACAATTCGTGAAAGGAAGTCATCCCATTCTTTCTCGTATCGAACCAACGACTCAGAAGCAATTTCTTTTCTTTGGGCTTTGTGATCTTCAGTCAGTTCGCGAGGAACAAAACGTGAACACAATTTTGAGTATCCCAGTTGCTGAATTATCGTATTCACACTTCCTTCACTAATTCCTAAGTCGAGTGATAGCTCCTTCTATGTGACGCGCCGATTTGATCGAATGATGCTGTTAGCACGTTGCACAGTGTGAGATGTGCCAGCCGATGCCGAGCGACCGCTGCGTGGCGATGATCTCACACGTTTAGACCAGCGTCCAACTGTGCTTCGATCAATAACAGCATGTCCGTAAACGTTTTGTAGACGTTTGTGAATATTTCCATCTGTTTCCTTCTCTGCGGTTAAGAACTCGATAACAACTCTCTGTTTACGACGCACATCACTGTCAGACGCCATTTTCGAAACTGCGTTAACCATCGGTTTTATACAAGGACGTTTAAAAGCGGTTTTATACAAGGAGGGGAAGTTCAAACTGGAAAAATCCGGTTATGTGAAGCGCAGAAAGTTCAAACTTACGGCCCAAAAGACATTTCAGCCCCATGGCCTATTATTTAGCTGAGAAAAAGGGAGAGGCAAAATATATTGAGTGCCATAGTAATTGATTCGAAAAATAAAATGGTCATTTTCCTCTGAGTTGTTTATTTATACTGTATGTTTTGAATAGTGACTTGGACATATAATCAGTTTGTTGTTATGTACACAAAAAACATTCAAACAAAATACTAAGTAAACAGGGGGGGCCCGGGGCTGTTCTCGGCGGCCCTGGTGATTGGTGTCGGGTATAGGTGATCCCATAATGAAAATTACATTTATAGATTGAATTAGACAATATATTTTACTGAACAATAATAAAAATTGACATACGTACAATAAAAAAACTTAAGTTCGCGAAAAACAAGAGTACTTTTATTGTAATAGGCCATGCTGGCTTTCTAGGGCTAAGAATTTGGGTCAAATCACCAACAACTCCTTGAGTGATGACTCAGATATAAGAAAACAATACGGAAACCTCTGTGCTAAAGCAAACATGATCAGTAGGCCGGGTCTAAAATTGGAAATTTTTTATTTCTTAAAACGTACACTATGTTAGAAGTTTAATTTTATCAACTTAACAAAATATTAAAATATCAAGCACGTGCTACCCCAGCTACCCCTAGGACAATCCCCCCCCCCCTTTTTTACCCTGATATTTGCATATATTTAAATGGGAAAAAATGTAATCTCTTAAAAAGTACACTATGCGAGAAGATTTTTTTTTATAACTTCAACAAAATATTAAAAAATCAAGCATGTGCTACCCTTCTACCCCAATCACATGTCCCTCCTCCCTTTTTTATTTTCATATTTGCATATGTTTAAAGTTGTTATATGTTACATGATAACTTGTTTGTTTAATGCTTGATATTTTTATGTTTCAGATAAATAGAAATAATATTTCAGATAAATAGAAATAATTATAATTTGAATTATCATAAATTATAAATTACATATAATTTGATTTTACTTCTGAATATAAACTACGACCACTAGAAGCAAGTCCTCAAATGCAGCCTTTGGATATCCTACGGAATTCCCAGCAGCCATGACTCCTTCAAAAGCAGATGTTGAGAGACACTACCTTTTTGTGCGCCGTCGTGAAGAAGCTAAATCAAAAGGATCAGCAACTGCTAATGATTGTTAAAGGGTTGTTGTAAAAGATATTGAAGACATTTGGATGAAATTTTCTTTTCCTAAGATTAACACCAAAAGTATCTATCTTAAAGTCAGTCGACTAATAGAAGAAGCCTCAAAATTGAACAAAGTGCCATTGCAACGAAGAAATGAAAGTTTTGCCTTAAAGGTAGCTCAGTATGACAAAATGTTTGATATATCTTCTTGTGAATGCTCTGATAAGGTAATTGATAGGAAATCTTGCAGGTGTAAGGATAAAATACCAATGGCAGAATGGGAATCTTTTGCGGGTCAAAAACAAAGAAAAAAATCAGTTAGGACCAATTGATCGCATAGCTAGTTCAACAAAAGCACAAGAAGAAATGACTGAAGCCACCAATGTTTTACCATCGGAATTTATAGAAAATACCGAAGAAGACATGGAGAGTCAGGATATAGATTATGAGGCCGATTTAGAATTGACAGAATATTCAGAACAGGCACTCCTATAAAAACCTAGCATTAACAGCAGATCGTTATCGTGTAAGTTGTAGAGCTGCAGCTGCAATAGTCAATGCAACTTTAAAAGATATGGGATCCTTAACCACACCAACATGCTTGACTGAAAGAAATTAGAAAGAGAAAGAAATCGCATGGGTGAAACAAATACTTTTAAGTCTAAATCCGAAAATCTGAAGATGGAGTGCCTTGGATTTGATGGAAGGAAAGATAACACATTAACTAAAAGTGGAAAGATAAAAGGACACTATGTTATTGTGAAAGAACCTGGAAGCATCTATGTAGACCATGTCACACCAGATAATGGCACTGCTCGCTGCATAGCACAAGAGTTGATAACTATTATTACAAACTCGAACAGCACAGATACTATCAAAGCTTTACTGTGTGATGGTACGCCTGTAAATATAGGAAAAATTGGTGGAGAAATAAAACTGGTTGAAATTCATCTTAACAGACCAGTGCAATGGTTGGTGTGCCTCTTGCACTTGAATGAGCTTCCTTTTATGCACGTCTACAAAGCCATTGATGGTAAAACAACAGTTCCAAATACTTTTGTGGGTTCAATTGGGAATAAACTGAAAACAGATTTAACAAAATTGGAGGTAGTCAAATATTCTCGTGTAAAGGGAAACATTAAAGAAATTCCAGCAAATGTTGTGAAGGAGCTCAGAAGTGGTCAAAGATATCCCTATGATATATGTCTGGCAGTGCAAACTGGAGACACTTCTCAAGATCTGTCCACTCGATCCCCAGGTACCCTTCACCATGCCCGCTGGCTAACTCTAGCCAACAGGGTCCTTCGATTATATATCTCAACGCCAAATCGCGATAAAAACCGTCAAGATATAGTCAAGATTATTATGCAGTTCTATGCTCCAGGGTGGTTTTGGATAAAATCTCATCCTAATGCAACTCATGGTGCATATAACTTTTGGCATTTAATGTGCTTGCTTCGAAATTTAGATGAACAACATAGATCAATCGTTGAACCAGTATTAAAGAATAACGCCTACTTTTCCCACCCAGAAAATATACTCATATCAATGGTAACTGATAAGAGACTAGAAATTAACGGAGCAAGCTATTCAGAAAATCATCCTTTCAAGAACAGGATTTTCAGGTACCAGAAACTTTGAGTTGCCCCGAACCCTGAATTTCCAATCTACTGATTACACCGAGATGATCGATTGGCAAAAAGAGATCATTACTCCACCGCTGCTAAAAAATTTTAGCGACGATGAGCTACTACAGGCTCGATGTAAGCCACTGGAGATAGCTTCTTTTCCATGCCACAGTCAAAGTGTGGAAAGGGCAGTGAACTTAGTAAGAAAGGCATGCCAGGAAAGAATAGGATATGACAACCGTCAAAAGTTTATCTTAAACTCATTAGAATGAAGATGAAAACTGCACAAGTTTGAATGGAAGGCCCATTGGAATGAGTAAGAAACATATGAAATAAAATTTCTTAATGATATTAAAAATTTCTTCCCTTTTGATGTGATAAGGAACAATGAGAAAGTGAATTGAATTTTAGCACATTTATTATGCCTCTAATTTTTTCTTCTGAATATATTGTTGTACTTAATTAATTTTCCTAATAGTGGACGGCCAAAATTCAGAAATCGACTTTGAACGGCGTTTTTTGTTAATAGCTGGCACCCATGCTAAATCAATGTACCTGTGGGTGGGGAATAAAATGTAGGTTGATGCCACTCTCGCTTTTGGCTTTGAAGGTCATTTTCGAGGTCAAACTGTCCAAACATTTATATTTTCTAATTTTAACTTAAAAAAAAAATTCTGAGCCAATTGGTTTGACCAAATGTTTCATTTTTCCACACTTAGTGATAAAGAAGTATGATGACACGCTTATTCCATCCGAATTACCAACTCAAGGTCAAATTCAAGTTAATCACGACCGAAATTGTGCTAAAAATTTGTGATTTCTTATTTTAATTGGCAAAAAAAACATTGACCAAGTTTGTTTGTCAAAACAATTTATTTTAACATGATTAGTGCCTAATAAGTTTGATGGTATGAATTAAGTACTCACAGTAACAGAATTATCACAACTAAATCACAAAGCAGTAAATATAGCCCCATAATACAGTTTACACACTATAACATCTACAAGTTCACGTTTCTTGATGAACAGCACCGAAATGCTGCAATGACAGTCACAATTGTGTGGATTGCAATCACTTAAGAACAGAGTTATTAGTTCCTTACAGTACATTCCAGCTTCTTTCAATTTCAGCCCGGAAGAGAGACATAGATCTACTGTCCAGCTGGGTTACAGCAACCGCTGTCGTCACAACCACAAGCTGTCGAACACTTCATCCTTTTCCTGAAGCAGTTGCATCTAGTTGTCTTGCACATTTTCTTGCAACCACCAGCAACAAGCTCTAGGCAGGCTTCAGGGATTGGAGGAAATATTGTCCACACTGGTAGGAGGCTCCCATCTTCCAACTTCCAGGCTGAAGCGTCCACCGGATCTTCAACATCTACGAGTTCTTTGTCAGCCTGGAGCCATATTTTGGCCTGATAGTTTGCCCGTTTGGCGTGGAGCTCCAGGGCATCCTTTGTCGGTGGGAGCATTTCCAGAGTCTTCTTGGCTTTCCCAAAAAGGTGAACTCTGGCGTCATCAACTGTGTGTTGTTCCGGGGTGCCATACAAATGACACACAAACTTCTCAACATCTGCGATATCCCCATCTTGACCAATGACGTGCAGCAGGAGTGGGTGGTCACTGAACACCTTCCAACACTTCTTTTTTCCATGACCACTGAAGGACGAGACTGTCACACCCAGTCAAAGAGTGGAAGCTGACCAGGTTGTCCTTGACTGGGGACGACAAACTCTTGAATACATCGTGCACGGGGTAGCATTTTCGGTTCTTGGCCGTTCCGCACAGCACCCACACTTCAGCGACCTTTGTGCAAACGAAATGAATCAGCAGCACCATTACATCAGTATCTCTGCACACTACTAGTATTCGTTCATAGCCCTGGGAAGCTGCATCACATGAGTGAAGGATGAGACTGGTGTCCGCCTCTTCATGGTTGCTATGCAGTGGAACGTCATGTCGCCTGGTTGACCGTACTTCAGTGGCTTCAGAGAAGCCACCCCCTGTCACCAGCTGACATCTTTCTTGAAGATCTCTGCCCTTCTCAGTGATGTCGTTAGACAGAAACAAAGCTAGGTCAGCCTTGTTTGTATCCAGGGCCATGAAGTTTTTCACCACTTCAGGCAGTGGAACTTGTAGGCCATCAATGACTTTCCGAATCGGTTTCTTCTTGCTTGCACGCTTTGTCCTGGTAACTGCTTTGATCGATCTTTCCCCTGCGTACCGATCAAAGATGCCATCAACTCTTGTTGTGTGTTTATTGAAATAACTCGTCACGGCCTTGAAGAACACTTCAGCATAGTCGCCGAATGTTCGACAGCCGCCAGGCTTGCCAAGAGCTTCGATGAGTGCATGGCCATCTATCATCACACAGGTCTTCAGATCAGAGGTTGGAACCTCTGAGCTTATGGTCTGCTGAGCCATCAGGATGTTCATCAGCTCAGACTTCGATGTCGAATTCCTCTTCTCCTGCTTTCGCCAGACTAAATAGGACTGGGGACAGTTCATGCTTGAAGACGTTGACCATCTCCACCATGCGACCTGCGGTCGCGGCATTCAGGAGCCGCTGTAGTACCTTTCTGTCAGCTTTGATGGTCTTCTGCATGTTCTGCTTGGTGGAAACTGTAGCTTTGTACACATCAGCGAAGGTTTTCGACCAATGTTTCTTCATCGTTTCATGAAAGCATACTATTATTTGTGCTGAGGAAAATGTACCCTTCGTAAAGCTGTGGTCCGAATTCAGTGATCCTAGCCTTTTTATAAAAGATGGGGTGCATTTTAATGAAATAGGTAATGCTAGGCTGGGTAGGTTAATAGACGAAGACGTGGGAAAGCTGTATAGGTCGAAGCCTTCTGTAAACGTTGTGGGTCCGGGGAACGCGGGCCCGACGTGAAAAATAGTTTAAAACGCGGGCCCGTGGTAAAACCTAACTTAAACATCTTTTATTGTAACGCGCGTAGTATTAGAAATAAATTAAACGAATTTAAGGCGATAATTTATTCCAGCAACTACGATATAGTTGCTATCACTGAAACGTGGTTAAATACCGTGACTCGGGACTTGTTGGGGGAACTTGATATACCGAGTTTTAAACTCTTTACTAATGATAGGTTACATAGGATTGGTGGCGGCGTTTTGCTGTAGATTCGTAATTCCATTAGGGCTATCGAGGTTAAGATAGATTTTCCGGCAGCAATTAATGAGATATGCGTTGAAGTTAGGGCGCGTAGTATTACTTTTAATTTTGTTGTTGATTATAGACCTCCCGTTCAACCCTTCGACACCGATACTAGATTTTACTCACTTCTTGGTAACTTTATTGACAATCGGAATAGTATAATTGTCGGAGACTTTAACTGCCCAAATGTTAATTACGAGACTTTTACTGGTAATAAGGAGGGTTTGAGATTGATTGAGTTCATCGAGGATAATTTTTTACGACAGATAGTTACCGAACCAACGCGCGGTGACAATATTTTAGATTTGGTGATGACGAACGGCGAAAATATAGTGGATAGTTTAGAAGTAGGCGAGAGTTTAGGATGTAGTGATCATCAAATTCTTAGGTTTAAGTTTAGAAAACACTAAGGATAGTAACGTAATAGAAGTCCCTGATTTTCGTAGGGCTAATTTTGATAGTTTTGCGGATAGGATGAGAGTAGTTGACTGGGATAACTTATTTATGGGTAATGACACAAATTTGCATTGGGAGGCGTTCAAAGAAAGTTTTATGAATATTGAAAGGAAGTTTATTCCTCGTAGGCCCAAGCGCGTTAGAAATCATAGTAGGCCCAAGTGGTGGACTAGGGAAATAAGAGAGTTCATAAACGAGCGTAATAGAGCGTATAGACTTAATAAGCTCAATGGCACGGCAGCTAACTTTAATAGATATATCGAGCTTAGACGTCAGGTTAAAAGATCAGTTAGGAATGTCAAGCGTAATTTAGAGATACTTATAGCTGCGGATAGTAAATATAATCCAAAAAAGTTTTTTGAATACGTCAATAATCGTAAGCCGGTAAAAGATAACATAGGCCCTCTAGTGGATGTCAACGGCGCTTTGGCTTCTGACGCTCAGGCGATGGCGGGTATTTTCAATAACTTTTTTGCGACAGTTTTTACCGTAGAAGACGTAAATAATGGCCCCGACGTGGACGATATCGTTCCATTTAGTAGCGAGACTATTTTGGATGAAATAACTGTTTACGAGGGTGAGATTGCGCATTATATCGATAGGCTAAAGTTAGCAAGGCTCCAGGCCCTGACACTTTTATCCCAGACATTTGAAAGATTTGAAAAACGTTATCGTAGGCCCCTTAACGAAGATTTTTAATCTTTCACTCGAAACGGGGATTATTCCTGAACACTTCAAATTAGCTAACGTCACGCCCATTTTTAAAACAGTCGACCGCACGGTACGTAGTAATTATAGGCCCATTACCTTAACGTCAATTGTCGGTAAACTTTTGGAATCCGTAGTTAGGGATCGTATCATCGATCACTTAGAAAGTAGAGATTTGATTAATAGTAGTCAGCATGGGTTTCGACGCCATAGATCTTGTTTAACTAATTTGTTAGAATTTTATAACGAAATAGTGCGCGAATACGATAGGCATAGAGCAGCTGACGTTATTTATTTAGATTTTAAAAAGGCGTTCGATACAGTTCCGCATAGAAGATTAATTGTGAAGGTTAAAGCGCACGGTATACGTGGTCAAGTAGCGAACTGGTTAGAGGAATGGCTTCGTGCTAGGAGACAGAGGGTCGTTGTTAATGGTAGTGAATCGGGGTGGTTGGATGTAGGTAGCGGTGTCCCACAGGGTTCAGTGTTAGGCCCATTGCTATTCGTAATTTACATTAACGACATAGATGTAGGATTGACTAGTAACGTGTCAAAATTCGCGGACGATACTAAAATAGGCGGTAAGGTTTTTAACGTGGACGATAGAAATAGGCTCCAAAACGATGTAAATAGGATTATGGAGTGGACGGATAAGTGGCAGATGCAATTTAACATAGACAACTGTAAAGTTTTGCATGTAGGTTCTCGTAACAATAATTACACGTACACGATGGATGATAGAGAGTTAGCGAGCGTTGACGAGGAAGTAGATTTAGGCGTACGCGTATCTAAGGATTTAAAAGTTAGGAAACAGTGCCTGGAGTCTTGCGTAAGAACTAATAGGATGTTAGGCTTCATAGCGCGTAATTTCGAATTTAAATCGAAGAATATTATATTGCCCCTTTACAAGTCCCTAGTCAGGCCTCATTTAGAATATGCCGTTCAGTTTTGGTGCCCATATTTGCGCGAGGATATTGATAGGTTAGAAAGGGTTCAGCTTCGTGCCACGAAACTAATTCCGTCATTGCGCAACAAGCCTTATGAAGATACGATAAAAGAGTTAGACTTGCATTCACTCGAAACTAGGAGATTAACCCTTTACTGCCCAAAAGGACAAATTTGTAACCTTTCAAATACACGCATTCATAACTTAACCCTACAAAATATTTGGGCAGTAAAGGGTTAAGGGGGGGGCTTATTGAAGTTTTCAAAATCGTTATTAACATCGATAACGTAAACTTTGACAAACTCTTCACTTTCGATAATAGCAATACTCGTAATAACGGATTTAAGTTGCGTGGCAGACGTTTCATTACTAATATCACTAAAAACTTCTTTACGTTTAAAGAAATTGATAAATGGAATAATCTTCCCGCGTCAGTCGTTCACTCTACCAGCGTTAATATGTTTAAGAACCGTTTAGATAGGCATTTTAAAAATATTAACGTTGTTTAAAATAAAAAAACAATTAGTAACAGGAGCTCTGGGGGTAGTGGTCGAGGATGAGTCTGTTGACGATTAATACCAGCTTGTGACATTCCAGCGTGTGATGCCAGCAATAAAAAAAAAATTAGACTAACATGAACGTAGATGTAGCTCGTAGAGTAAACTAACCCACTTTTTGTTTAACTTTACCTATTTTTTTCTTATCTTCTCCTTACTTGCATGTCTGTAACTCTTTACTTGCATGTCTGTAGTTTGCATGGTATGATTGTGAGTTAAGACTGTGTTTGCATGGTTTGTAAGCGTTCTTATTTTACTTCTTTTCATCTTTCACCCCTTTCCTATTCTCTCCAACTATTTTTCTGACTTGTCGGCAATGGCCGGCGGATGATGATGGTGTCTTTTTTCTCTTTTTCTGAATGAATGTTAACCCATAAGTGATAGGTGTTGCTACTTACTTAACCCCTTATTTTCTTCCCTTAACCCCCTACTCTTTCCTTTCTCTCGGGCTAACCTTAGAGTGGATCTTAGGGTCTTTGTTAGCCTTAGCTTCTGTAGATCTGTAGATCTTTTCAATTAGTCTCTCCTTTATGAAGCTGATTACATGCTGCTTTCCTCGATCCTGAGTGTCAGCAGGTTCTCTATAACATCGTGGTTGCAGTGTCTTTGATTGCCAGTGAAACAAGTGGGATGTTATTAGCGGCATCTGTATCTCCTGCTTCACTCACGTGAAGTCTGAAGACGTGAAACTGCTTCAACTGCTGAACTAGCTTCATGACATCATGAGCGTCACGCCTATTGCGAGAAGGCAGACTGTCAACCCGAGTGAAGGTGGCTTCCCCATCATCATCTTGAAGATTGAAGAGGCATCTTTTGCTTTGTCTTGGGAGATGTGTGACCGCTCTGACCATGTGATGCAGAACCTGTCTCTTGCTTGATCATTCTTTGTGATGCCGATGATACCATTGTGCACCTTGAATGTACGATTTATTCATTCAGTTGCCTGATCAGCTGGAACTTGGTTGAAGCACTTCGCCGTCCTCTTGACGACAAAGTTCCCATTACAGAACTCTGCATGAACTTCTGGTGCTGACTTCTTAAGACCTCTCATATTAGCCAAGTAGACCGGCCCCCAACGTGCATAGTTTGTGTAGTCATAGATAGTTAGTCATGGCAGCATTGCAGCAAAGGCTTCTATGTGGAGACTCCACCCGGTCAAGTACGGCTGTGTAGGTTGAACCATCCCACACATGAGAAGCATACTCCATACAGGGGCGAACAAGACCCCGGTCCAGAGACAACAAATGAGTGGGGGTGAAGAAACAGCGGAGGCGGTACAGCACACCTAACCTCATAGGAGCTGTTTTAGAAAGAGTGTATATGTGATCTTTCCAGGAAAGATCACGAGAAAAGGAAACGCCAAGAATGTTGAGAGAAGAGGAAGGACTCAGTTGTGTGTAGGTAAGGGGATAATCGTGTGGAAGATTGTGACGAGTAGATAGATGGAGGAACTGAGTGTTTGGGGCATTGAAAGCCACAAGGTTTTCTCTACCCCAATCAGAGATAGAAAAAGGATCAGAGGTCAGGTGCTCCATAGCTGGACTACGCGAATGATGGAGTGACTGTTAAGATGGACGCTTTGGGAAAGGGGTGGAGAAGTGAAGAGTAGAATCAGCGACTTAGGAGTGAATAGGAGAGGAAGTGCGAATTAAAAGATCATTAATAAATAAAAGGAAGAGAGTGGTTGACAGGACAGAACCCTGAGGAACACCAATATTAATAGCTTTAGGAGAAGAACAGTGGCCATCTACAACTGCAGCTATAGATCGGCCAGAAAGGAAATTAGAGATGAAGGCACATATAGAAGGATAGAAACCAAAGGAGGGCAGTTTCGAAATTAAAGATTTATGCCAGACTCTATCAAAAGCTTTCGATATGTCTGGCGCAATAGCAAAACTTTCCTCGAAATCCCAAAAAGAGGATGACCAAGAGTCAGAGATATGCAAGAAGATCGCCAGTAGAGCGTCCCTCGTGGAATCCATACTGACGATCTGAAAAAAGATTGTGAGAAGAAAGGTGTTTAAGAATCTTCCTATTAAGGATAGATTCAAAAATTTGGAAAGGCAAGAAATCAAAGCAATTGGACGATAGTTGGAGGGTTGAGAGCGGTCACCCTTCTTTGGGACAGGCTGAATAAAAGCGAACTTCCAGCAGGAAGGAAAAATACCAGATGAGAGACAAAGACGAAAGAGTTTGCACAGTTCTTAAGAACAACAAGAGGAACACCATCAGGACCATACGCCTTCCTAGAGTTGAGCCCAGATAGGGCAGATAAAACATCCTTAGAAGAGATTCTAATTTCAGACATAATAAATTCAGAGGGAGGAGGAGATGGAGGAACAGCACCGGAAACGTCCAGAGTTGAGTTGGAAGCGGAAGTTTGAGCGAAAAGTTCAGCTTTGTCATGAGAAGAGCCGGCAATGAACCGTCTGAATGGAAAAGAGGAGGGAAAGAAGAGGAAGTAAAGTTGTTGAAGAAGTTCTTAGCTAGATGCCAGAAAGATCGAGAAGAATTAGAGTTGGATAGATTTCCACATTTTTGTCGGATGAAGAAATTTTTGGCGAGTCGAAGAGCAGATTTTGCACGATTCCGGGCAGAAAAATAAGCTGAGTGAGAGTCAGGAGTTGGATGGCGACGGTACCTTCTGAAAGTCTCTTCTTTGTTGCGGTTAAACCAAATTTTTTAGCATTAGTAGTAGGAATATAATATGGAACATGCCAACAAAATATCCTTAAATATTACAACGCCCCCCCCCCCTCATTTTATATAACCATCACAAAAAGAAATCGTTGGCCCCTTTAAACCTACACATAAATTCAATCCTTGTTCAACCAGTGCAATTGGCCAAACTTTTGGGAATTACCATCGATTCAAACCTCTTATTGAAAGAGCATAATGAAGATTTATGCGACAAATTAGCAAAATCTCATTTATAATTCCGAAAGCAGGCGCAGCATTCCCAAAACAGGTTCTTCGATTCATATACTTCACCATGGTGTATCCACAACTACAATACTGCATTAGTACTTGCGGAAGTACACGTCAATTTCACAATAACCATTGATTGTAATACAAAAAAGATTAATTAGGAAAATCTATAAATCGAACAAGCATAATGAAAGTACAGTTCAAATGTGAAGGGTTCAAAGCGTTTCTCCCGGGGTGTTCTCCTTTCACGGGTTTCCACAATGTAATCGATCTGTGGTGGCTGTTCTAATGATCCGCTCATTAACCTGTTCGTGGGTGGGTGATGACGACACAATTTGCACTTATTTATTTAGTTCATAAATGCACCGGTATTATTTTACACAGTTTGGATGTTACAATTTGAGAAGTGTGAACCCATTGATGTTTTTCTTCGGATTAAGTTTTCACTTGACTTCAACTAAGCTAATATTGTTTATCGTTATATTAATTCCAGAATTTACCTTTAATTGTTGTTTTAAAATAATCACGTTTTATCTTTAAAGCACCAATATAAATTTAGTTTTATTATGAAACACCGTTGCCAAACGATTTTATTCAGTCTCGGAAAAGACCTCTGGGCGATAAAGGTTGAGGAAACGTCTCTTCACCCTTTAATGCACAGTGTGACATGAATAAAAGCTTGGGCCTCGGAAGAATTCACTCTCTCGTTGGCCCTAGGGATAGGGTAAATTATTTTAAGATGGACAAATTTCTTCCGACGACTCTGTCCGACTCAATCCTCGACTCATTTTCTATTACCGACTCTTCTTGACTAACTGACTCCTTTGCGCTTCGCTGTCTTTCCTCCGAGAAGATTTCATTGTTTCATTCGTGCTTAACACATGGTCTGTCTTTTATTTATTATTGAACCTAAAACTTTCAAACAGTTATTAGTACGTTATTTTAATAGTTTTTATAATGTCTTAATTAGTTCATATTATTTAACTAGCTTATTTGGCCTATTTAAATACGATATTAAATCCTATCTTATATATATATTATATATATATATATATATATATATATATATATATTATATGAAAATTATTTCACGAAAGTACACGTGAAAAATATTTATGATAAATAAAACCACGAAAAAAAGGAAAGAGAGTGGTGCTCAAACGCTTTCGTCTAATCCTGAGGATGTCATTAGACGAAAGCGCTTGAGCACCACTCTGTGTTTCCTTTCCTTCGTGGTTTTATTCATCGTATATATATATATATATTATAGTGCTATCTGAAAAATAATTTATTCTTAATGACGTGACTGGACGAAAAAGAAGCGTGATATCACGCACGTAATTATTATTCTTATTTATTTTCTAAATCCGATTACAAGTAAGAACGCAACGAAACTTGTTTTTCTGTTTTTGTGCTGAAAGTCACGTACTGAAGTAAATTCATCTGAGGCCTATTTCCTAACTTTATATCCATCTATTAAACCTAACTTATGTTTTCCAATTAAGTATTATAGTTTCTATTATTTTTATTTATTAATAAACCCCAATTTTTCAATCCTAACCAATGTTCCACAAGTTAAAAATTCTTAAACTAGGAGAAATCTACAAACTAACCACTGCCTCATGTACTATAGGTATCAAATCGTCTATAATACTGTTCCAGAAATCATCCAAAACAAAATGTTAGTTTCCTAAACACAACACCGCTTCAACAGAAGACAACGCAGCTCAACAAAAAAATTTTTTTGTTTCGTTGCCAAGGAAATTCGTACGAATTTAGGGTATTTTGGGGTTGCTGAATTCCAAAATGAAAGTAGTTTTTCCGATTTGGCTCTAGTTCTTGAGATAATGAATACCCTCAATTAATATGAAACGTAACCATAACGCGTGCATATGGGAAACTACCGGAACATTCTAGATGGTGAGACCGAATAAAATGTATTTCATGCGTTTACTTTTGTATGATTTGAGACAATTTCAATGCGATTTGTAAGTAGGCTCCGCCTGAACATTAAATTTTTTGCATTTTTACGTGTTTCAATGGGGTACCAATTATCTCATAAATTAGAGCCAATCTAGCAAAACCGATGTCATATTTGGAATCAGCACCACAAAGTTACCCCAAAATCACTCTAATATGATTGGCAATAAAATGAGTGTTGACCAGTGGCAATCAGACACGTACGTCAGGAAACCAAATTATACTCTAGTCAACGGTGGTCAAACCCCGGCTCGCGAGCCGCATGCGGCTCTCGAGGTTGTTAACTGCGGCTCGCGAGACAATTTTGGTTTTTATTGTATTTATCATAAGAGACAAAATTCATAATACAAATATAATTTTTTTCCACATAAAAAAAATATGAAAAAAAACAAGGAAAAATTGAACTGACAATAAAATGCGTCATGCCTACGACAGTTTCTTTTGCGTGACAGGCACTAAGCGGGATAATTATGTAATTAGCACCAATCGCCACTCACCACTGTCCAGTACCCCTCGAGTTACCCTGCGGGACGCGTGTAGTAACGAGTGAATGTTTTAAAATTAGCTTCTTAGATCAAATAGTGGCTATTTTTCTCAGCTATACAAGTGAAAGTTATACAACCCCTTAGTTGATTAAAATGACTGGGCAGACAAAGTGTAAGAAACGGAAATATGAAGAAGAAAATAGAGATTTAAACAGGAGTGGGAGGAGAGCTTTGCCTTTACTGTTAAGGGTGGGAAACCTGTCTGTCTTATCTGCCACGTGGCACTCAATCACTTTAAAGCCAGTAACTTAAAGCGTCATCATGAAACTAACCATAAAAATTTTATTACGGAATTTCCTCCCAAATCAGAATTGTGGAAGACTAAGTTAACAATGTTGAAATCTAGCCTAGTTGCCCAACAAACTGTACTTTCATCATTGTGTAAGACAGCTGACTTAACTACTGAAGCTAGTTTTGTTATGGCATGGAATATTGCTCGTGCTCAACTTCCCTACAGTAGTGGAGAATTTGTGAAGAAGAATATTGCCGATGTTATACAACCCCTTAGTTGATTAAAATGACTGAGCAGACAAAGTGTAAGAAACGGAAATATGAAGAAGAAAATAGAGTTTTTAAACAGGAGTGGGAGGAGAGCTTTGCCTTTACTGTTAAGGGTGGGAAACCTGTCTGTCTTATCTGCCACGTGGCACTCAATCACTTTAAAGCCAGTAACTTAAAGCGTCATCATGAAACTAACCATAAAAATTTTATTACGGAATTTCCTCCCAAATCAGAATTGTGGAAGACTAAGTTAACAATGTTGAAATCTAGCCTAGTTGCCCAACAAACTGTACTTTCATCATTGTGTAAGACAGCTGACTTAACTACTGAAGCTAGTTTTGTTATGGCATGGAATATTGCTCGTGCTCAACTTCCCTACAGTAGTGGAGAATTTGTGAAGAAGAATATTGCCGATGTTACTGCAATTCTCGCTCCAGATAACACAATGCTTCGAGAACAAATAGCAAGTATTTCTATTTCCCGCTACACTACAGAGAGACGTATTTCTCAGATCAGTGCTGAAATTACATGCTCGTTGCAGAGTGATTTGAAGAATTCTGTTGCATTCAGTTTGGCCCTCGATGAATCCACAGATATTAAAGATAACCCTCAACTGGCGATATTTGTTCGTTATGTTACTGGCGATGGAAATGTGAAAGAAAGACTCTTGGACTTAATGACCCTAAGAGAAACCACCAGAGGGGTTGACATAAAGAACACACTTGACGAGGAATTATCAAATGTTCAAGTACCATTGAATAAACTTGTCAGTGTTGCAACAGATGGAGCACCAGCTATGGTAGGACAAAATGTAGGCCTAGTTGGGCTTTTGACACGCGATCCCAAGTATCCTGTATGTCTCTTTATTCACTGTATCATTCACCGTGGTCATTTGGTAAGCAAGTACTTTAGGTATGACAGTGTTATGAAATGTGTTCTAGAATTTGTGAATTTCATTCGTTCAAATGCAAAAACGCACCGAGCGTTTAGAAATTTTATCGAGGAGCTGGATCTTCAAGATAAGCCAGATGACCTTTCATTCTACTGTATTGTAAGGTGGTTATCAACTAGTAATCTCCTGAATAGGTTTGTTGCACTGTTGGAGCCTATCATTGATTTCTTGAAAGAAAAGGGAAAGTCATACCCACAACTAGAAGATCACGAATGGGTGCAGGATCTGATGTTTTTTACTGATGCAATACAACATCTTCAAAATCTAAATCTGGCACTTCAGGGAAAGGATAAGGTCATTTCTGACCTTACACAGACAGTTTTCAGTTTCCAGAATAAAATAAAGCTCTTCCAAAAAGATATAGTAACAAAAAAATTTGACCACTTTCCCCACCTGAAAAACCGAGCAAACACTTTTCCTGATATTGAAATAAAAGATAGTAAATTGGAGGTAAATTAGAAGGACTAATTGGTGATTTTCAGTTCAGGTTTGATGAACTAAAGAAGCTAAAACCATGCTTCGAATTTCTTGTAAATCCTTTCCTGATTGATGTCGTCAACGATGGCTGTCCTGTTACCACACCTTTTGTTACGGAAGCTGCTTCAATACAAACTGAACTTTTGGAGCTATCAGGAGGACGTGGGTTTAAAGTTGATACATAAAAGCTTATCTGCAGTTGAGTTTTGGAAGCAAGTACCAGAAACAAAGTATCCTCACCTCAGGAAAACCAGTTTCCGACTTATCTCAGTTTTTGGGACAACTTATTGCTGTGAAGCACTCTTCTCGGTAATGAAGTTTGTAAAGTCAAAACATCGTGCTGCCCTCACTAACGAACACCTGACTGAGCTTCTTCATACCGCCTTAACATCACATCAGCCAGACTTTAAAGCATTAACAGCCAAAATGAAGACCCAAACTAAGCCTTCTACAAGCAGTAATTAAACAATTTAATAATGTGAGTATAACTGTATGTATATATATATGTTTTTAATAATTAAATTCTTTTTAAAATATTTTGCGGCTCTCGTACATCTGAAAAACGTCGTATGTGGCTCTTGGGTCCAGGAAACTTGACCATCCCTGCACGGTCTAGATTGTGCGACTAGATCCTTACTCTCAACTGGCCCAAACTTTTGGAATTCACTTGATCAAAAGATAAAACAATCTAGGACACTAAAAATCTTCCAAAGGAAACTGAAAGACAAATTCATCAATTCATGCCAGCCATAACGCTGTATTCCCCGTCCTATTTCAATAACAAAATTAAATTACATGCTCTTGTTTCCATATTTATTTCCATATTTCTATACAGCAAAACAAAAATAATAATAATAACGGGTAAAATAAAAGCAAATATGAGCAACATCAAGGCATCTAAAGTTAAGATACTCACTGAGCAAGGTAATTAATATTTCGATATCCTAATTATATAATATTTAATTATATTTCAGTGTCTAATATCCAAATAAATACGAAGGTATAATCTCAGCTGAATACCTACAGTATATGTATGATAATTATGTGTAGTTATGTGAATATATAATTTTAGCTGAATATCCATACTGTATATGTTATTTATAAACATGTTTGTAGCTTACAACAGACTGGAGGAGGAGAAGACTGTAGACACTAATCGACCAGGGAAGTACTTCTGTTACTGTCCTCTTTAGCTGACCTTTTTCTGTTTCTCATCTACCCCGTGAGCAGTCCAGCATGCTCTCAAACACACACTTCTCACTCTATTCTCTATTACACATACATCCACTACACTACACATTTTTTTAAAAATTAAAAAAATAAATAAATAAATAAAATGGCATCATGGGCCTCATAGACCTTGATTTTGGCTCTTAAGCTCTTACAGCGTCATTCTTCCCATAAAGCATAAAATTTGCTTGTTAATGGCAGTTCTTTGCTATGTAAATATATAAAGGCATTACTTTAATATTTGTCCGAATGTACAGGGTGTCCCCAAAAAACTATATACTCTTTATAGCATCATATATTTTATAATTAAAAAACAAAAAACAATATATTGTTATAGCAATTGCCAATGAAAGGTAAATTAGTAATCTAAGTGATCAAAATGTTATAGCGAGTTGTTTGCATATAAAATTTAATTAACTACGCCAAGTGTTCAAAATGTTCTCCGGCGGCATGAATGCACTTTTGAATGCGTCGACTAAGCCTGGCCTTGTTTTATCAAAGGCCTTGTAATGGCGAAGCCTATGGACCGAACGTAGTCTAGTCACTCACTAGCTTGCTTCGGACTTAGCCTACGCACTCATTCCACGATACAAACTCTACAGCATTCAACTTTATTCAGTTCAGCAAAAGAACCCATGTTGCGTAAACGTTTGACACTGGAGCAACGAAAAAGTGTTCTGAAATGGTATTGGAAATTTGAGAATGTGTCCGAAATCCAGCGGCAATGGATCCTGGAATTTGGTACAAAGCCACCGACACGTCTCGCCATTACAAGCATCCGTGACAAGTTTGAGGCAGAGGGATCTGCTCAAGATATGCACAAGCGAAGATCTGGAAGACGCAAATCAAGTGCGAGTGATGAAAACTCCGTTTTAGTGTTGCAAAAATTTAAACGATCACCACAGAAATCAGTTAGGCAATGCGCCCGTGAGACCGGAATCAGCAAATCAGGTGTTCACCGGATTTTAAAGTCGGCAAAATGGAAAAGCTACATTCCAAGTCTGTTACACGCCATGACTGAAGATGACCCTGATCGCAGACCCGAATTTTGTGAATGGTTTCAGTCAATGGAAGCCGAAGACGTACAGTTTGCCAACAAAATCGTGTGGTCTGATGAAGCTACCTTCAAGCTGAATGGCACAGTAAATCGACACAACTGCAGGTACTGGTCACTTGATAATCCACACGTTTATGTGGATAAACATGGTAATTTACCAGGATTAACAGCATGGTGTGGTTTATCATCCAAGGGTTTGGTTGGACCATTTTTCTTTAATGGGACAGTTACAGGTGCCGCATATCTCGACATGCTGCGGACAGAAATTATACCTGCAGTTCAGAAGTTGTTTGGAAACGACGACTTTTACTTTCAACAAGATGGAGCCCCCCCTCATTATCATTGTGATGTCAGAAGGTCCCTCGATGAAACGTTGCCTAACCGTTGGATAGGACGAAGAGGAAGCGTTGAGTATCCTCCACGTTCACCGGACTTGACTCCACTTGATTTTTACTTGTGGGGCTACCTGAAGGATGCAGTTTATGGTACAAGACCTGCAACACTCGAACACCTTAAGGATGCAATTAGGGAAAAGTGCGGTCCCATCACAGCATCCACATTAGTCCATGTCTGCGAATCAGTTAGTCGAAGCATTCAAAAGTGCATTCATGCCGCCGGAGAACATTTTGAGCACTTGGCGTAGTTAATTAAATTTTATATGCAAACAACTCACTATAACATTTTGATCACTTAGATTACTAATTTACCTTTCATTGGCAATTGCTATAACAATATATTGTTTGGGTTTTTTATAAATTATAAAATATATGATGCTATAAAGAGTATATAGTTTTTTTTTGGGACACCCTGTATAATGGGCATGTGTGTGTATTTTTTTTTAGGCAAGAAGGGCGAATGCCCACAAACCCCATCCCCCTTCCCCATGTCCAGGATTTTCGAGATGCCTGGACAAGTAGTATGGGCGAAAAAGTTGAGAGTGCAATGCAATACTGCAATGTTGCAAATGTTGATCAATGTTGCACGAGGTTATGCAACAAAGGGGAGGAGAGGGTTATGCAACGAGGGGTTATCCCCCAAGCTGCAATGAAGGGGATAGGGGGTTATACAACAAACAATGTTGCAAAGGGGTTTATGCAACAAGGGGATTATGCAACAATTCAATGTTGCAAAGGGGGTTGTGCAACAAGGGGGAGGGGTTATCCTCCAAGCTGCAATGGAGGGGGGAGGGAGCTTTGGGGGTAGAAGGGAGGATGAACTACCCCCAAAGGGGTGACCTTAACCTAAGAGAGGGAGAGAAAGGAGAAGAGTCTTTGGGGGAGAAGGTGGAATGTCCTCACCCCCGAAGGGGAAACCTAACTTAAGCCTTAACCTAAGAAGGAGAGAAGGGTGTTCCCCTGGCTCCAGCCGGACTCATAATGAGCATCCAGGGGCCCAGCATCTGTTATATAGAGGGTCGTAAGTTGCTAGATACCATTTATTTATTTATTTATATAAGGAGGGTTACCAGATACCACCATTTTAAATATTTATATATAGATGAGTTGTCAGAGAGCACTATTTACTTTAATTTTTATTTAAATAAATTGCCAGATACCACCATTTTAAATATTTATATATAGATGAGTTGTCAGAGAGCACTATTTATTTTAATTTTTATTTAAATGAGTTGCCATATACCCTATATACTTTAATTATGTCCAGTGTTCCTTATTAGGGTGAGTTGCTAGACAGCACCATTTATATATGCAGGGTTAACACAGCAAAATTTAATTTAATTAATTATTTATTAAAGGTAAGAGAGACGTCCTCCATAATTTGCTCGAATTAATTCAATACAATTAAACGAACCCCACAAGAAATACACTAGACTTTAAATTGTGATTTAATATTTAAAAGAAAATCTTGCAGTAACTCGGAAAAACTTTTTAAAATATTTGAACTTTCTTTCAGATGCAAATAATTTTTTTCAATAACAATAAATAAGTAAATTGCCGAAAGTGTCTATTTACTTTTGTCATTCCTCTCTGTTTCCCCAATATAGTTATCTATGCGAAAGCTTTACACTGCCCACAAGAGACAGGAAAACGTTCTCCTTAATTTGCTCAGCAAAAGAACTAATTAAAATACATTATTTATTTAATTAACAATGCAAGCAAAAATAACAGTACACACTTTATATATATATACAGGTGTATATATACTTTTATATTATTATTCTATATATTTATAAAGAAAATTCCGCGAAATCAAAGAAGAGGAATATTTAATTAACAATAAACATTATAAATATAACAGTACACATTTTATATATATATATGTATATATATATTAAATTACCAACTTTGGTGGATTCTGTACCATGTTTCCATGTTATACTGTAGGTCTAAGGTGGAGTGAAAAACAAATTACATTCAAACATAACCCCCGCGAGTGCCTATTGTGTATACTGTAGGTCTAAGGTGGAGTGAAAAACATATATTACATTCAAACATACGCTCCCGGCGTGCCTATTGTGTATACTGTAGGTCTAAGGTGGAGTCAAAAAGAGATTACATTCAAACACACACACGCCCCTTGTTGCATGACTGTCTTATTCATGATGTGATGAATTTGTACATTTAAAAGAAAAATCTTACAATCATACTGAATAATTATTTAAAAACTAAAAATTTTAATTCATACATTTTAAATCTCTAAACTTGTCCGCGATCCTTTCTTTGAAAACACTTTTTTTTATTCCAGAAAGGCAGAAGAATCTAATGGTATAACACTCGAAACAGGTGAATACAGGTGAATCGTCGACCAAAAAGGTTAACCGCAAAGGTTTCCATGACCTACATATCGTCTCAAAACCGGTTTCCTTCTCCCTTCACACTATATATAGTTTTTGATCATTGTTATTAGTAATGAAGTTAAAAACTGAACTAAAATATATACATAAGCATCACGTGATTGTTTTCCATGAAGAAATTATTTTTAGGCTAAATTAGCCTTTGAATAAGTAATGAATTTCCTTATCATATTCCCATATGCAACAATATATTTACACACACACACATATATATATATATATATATATATATATACACACACACGAGGTGCGATCCAAAAGTTCCCGGACTGACAGCGTGGAACGCTAACAAGTAGTAGTATGGACTTGGGCCGCTAGATAGCGCTAAAGAGCTTTATCTTGAAGCAGTGTGCGAAGTGATACGGTGATACACGCACGCGTTTTTTTTCACGAGCGTTTTTGTACGTTAGTGTTAGTAGTTTTATGCGTTTTTTGCGAGAAGAGAAATGGCAGTCTTCAAACTGGCAGGCTTCAAACTCGGCCAAACTGCGTCGGAGACCCACGAAATGCTTAACCAAGCATTTGGTGATGACGCCATGGGCAGAAGCCACACTTTCGAGTGGTTCTCGCGGTTCAAACGTGGGCAAACGTCGGTTTAGGATTCCGAACGTTCTGATCAGCCCTCAACCAGCAGAACCGAGAAAATGTTGAAAAAGTGCGTCAGGCCATCCACGAGGACCGTCGGCGAACGATTAACAACATCTGCAGCATCGTTGGCCTATCATTTGGTTCATGCCAACGCATTCTCACGGAGGAACTCAACATGAGGCGGATCGCTGCCAAATTCGCTCTGTCTGTGCAGCAGTTTTTGGCCAAAAACAACATGGCAGTGGTCCCCACCCCCCTACTCCCCGACCTAGCCCCCTGTAACTTCTTCCTGTTCCCCAAGATGAGGATCAGGCTGAAGGGGCGAGTAGTTGATGACATCGAGGAGATTCAGGCGGAATCGCACGAGGTGCTGAACAACATCCCCAAAATGGAGTTCCAGAGGTGCTTCCAGCAGTGAGAAAATCGCTGGGCCAGCTGTATCAACTCCCAAGGGGACTACTTCGAAGGGGACAGCAGTAATTAGAACCTAAGGTAAGGCTGTTTTTTTTTCGGTACAGTCCGGGAACTTTTGGATCGCACCTCATATACATATATATATATATTAGGGTGATGCACAAATCATGACCATCGTGGATTTTTAGGGATACCCCCTCATTTGTTCCAATTTGTCACAAAAACACCCTGTGAGAAATTCCAGGTCAAACAAATAACATTCAGAGGTCGCGCCCGCCAATTGAAAATTTGAAAATTACAAAAAATTAGAGTAAAATCAAATTTTTTGAATTTGTTCTTATTTTTGTTGCAGGTTTGTTGCAGGTTGCAGGTTTTGTGCAGGTTTGCTGCAGGCAGAGTGGTAGGTGATGCGTATATGAGCAAATAGCGTTCAAGGAAATCGGTATCGCAGTGTGCTTGTGGCAGTGTCCAGGAGAGGTGCTATATCAGTGAGTCTCTCCGCCTCAATTTCTCTTCTATTTCCTCTATCTTAATTGTGACAAAAATGAGATCAAGAAGCTCAACAGATATCTGGCTGATCGGTCAACAAATAGATAAATTGAATCAAAGTAAGCTTCCATCAAAGAAAGAAGTAATTTCCTTATTCATGAATTATAAACATATCAAGAATGAAACTGTCAGAGAAGCATTAACTTCAACCGTTAATGATGTATTGGAAGTGTGGCAGAGAGCAGGAATACCAACAACCCAGAAATGTAATGTTGTGAAGAAATTAAATAAACTGTATGATGAGTGGCAAGGGCTGAAGAAGAGCAAAGGAAAAAAATCGAAGTTTTCAATAGAGAAAGAGAATACATGGAAAGAAAAATTGGATGGACTCTTTGATATTGCGCATGCAAATGCTAACGAGTTAATAACTATTGAGGAAGATAGAGAGTTTCTACGGCTACAAAGGGAAGGTCGAAAGGGTAAAATGATGGCAGTTGATAAGGATGAAGAAAAACGTCGAAAGGAAGGTGCGAAGAGACATGAAAAAATGGATAAGAAAAGGTTACATGAATCAAGTGCATTTGATGAAACAGTTGTTCTTGCAAGCAGCAGCAGTTCCTGCAGTGATTCACCTGCATCTACGGAAGAAGAAGTAGATCTGGAAGTGCCCTCAACATCCAAAAGAGGCCTTCCAAGAAAAAAATTCAAGATTATGAATGAAAATCTGCTTTCCTCATTGGATGTTGCTAAGATCAGCGACCGATCAGCCTCTTTAATAATTATTCCAACGATCGCAAATGTTGGAAAAGATCCAGAGAATTACAATGTTAGCTACTCATCGATTCGCAGGGCAAGACAGAAATCAAGAAAGAAGTTCAGTGAAAACTTGAAAGAAGAATTTCAAGCTGACAAACCCTTGATTGTTCATTGGGATGGCAAACTCCTCGAAGACATTACCGGGAATGAGGTTGTTGATCGGTTGCCAGTCCTAATCTCTGGCAGTGGAGAAGATCAACTGCTTGGAGTGCCAAATATAGATCATGGCACAGGAAAGGATACTGCAAATGCAGTACATCAGGCGATCATTGATTGGAATCTAATAGATAAGGTAAAAGGCATGGGTTTCGATACAACTGCATCGAACACAGGTCGTAAAAACGGAGCTTGTGTCCTAATTGAACAGAAAATGGAGAAAGATTTGTTGTGGTGTCCTTGTCGACACCATATCCTTGAAATCATGTTGGAAGCAGTGGTATCCCCTGCATTACAGGCTTCATCAGGCCCTGACATTCAGTTATTCAAAAGATTCAAAACAAACTGGAATAAGATTAATCTAACTTCATACGATAAATTAGAAAATTATCCACAAAAGGAAAAAGAGGAAATCATCAACTTTGCAGCAAGAAAAATCAATGAAGATCAACCTCGCGACGATTACAGAGAGTTATTGGAACTGACAATCATCTTGCTTGGCGGTACTCCAACGACTGGAATAAAATTCAGGAAGCCTGGGGCTTATCATAGAGCCCGTTGGATGGCGAAAGTCATTTATTCAATGAAAATCTTTATGTTCAAAAGTCAGTTCAAAATAACAGCAATAGAAGAAAGAAATCTAAAAGAAATTTGTTGGTTTTCTGTTTCAATTTATATTAAGCATTGGTTTTCAGCACCCTGCGCAGCAAGTGCTCCACGAAATGATCTGAGTCTTCTCAAGAATCTTCACAGCTACAAAAGCACAAATGAACAACTAGCAAATGCTGCTTTAGAAAAATTCAAGAATCATTTGTGGTATCTCTCAGAAGAGTTGATCGCATTGGCTTTCTTTGATGATAAAATCAGCTTTGACACCAAAAGAAAAATGAAGGAGGCTCTTACAAAATCTTCGGAGCCAGATCCTCCAAAGAAGACACAAATAGACATCAAAACTATTGACAATAAGCAGCTTGAAGATTTTGTAACTGCTAACACAAAGTCCTTCTTCAGTATACTCGGATTGTCTTCAACGTTCTTGAGCAAACCAGTAGAAGATTGGCTTCTCGATGAGAGTTATTGGGTTGCAAAGAACGTAGTGAATCACATGAAAGTTGTTAATGATATTGCTGAAAGAGGAGTGAAATTGATTGAAGATTATAACAAATTAATTACCAATGATGAACAACAGAAGCAATATCTACTGCAAGTTGTATCAAATTATCGGAAGAAGCTTCCGGACAAAACTAAGAAAACTCTCGTATCTTTGACGCAACAGTAAAATTTACGAGTATATCCATTCTATGTATCTATTATAAATATCTATTGTATTGTATCTGTTTTATGAACAAATGGAAAAGAGGAAGGTGGTATGATAGGCCTCGTGGGGAACTTCCACTCAAAAAAAAAGTAACGTGACGCTTGCTGTACCTCCTGGGTGTCATGGAAATCAGCAAATTTTCAAATGGCGGGCGCGACCTCCAAATATTCGAATTTTGACCCGAAATTTCCCCAGGATCATTTTTCCACCAAATTAAACGAAATGAGAGGGTATCTCAAAACTTTGAAACAAAAAAATTTTACTCCCCTACTTTTGCATCACCCTAATATATATATATATATATATATATATATAAGGTGGTGCAAATGTATTTATATAGTAGTAATAACTGCTAACTCGGTTTTCCGAAATGTTCATTTTGTCTAAGATCAAGTTTGTCACCCGCCTTAGACCTACAGTTTAACGTGGAATCCGAACTACGCTCCAGCACAGGCGGGAAAAAATTACAATATCATCGTCCGGACTCGATCTCTCAACCTCCGATCAGCACCCAGGCGTCTTAACCACTATGTCACCCAGGGAACCCATTTATCTACCAACCCAACCAGACATTCATTTTCACGAACTAAACACATTTTAATCACACTCCTACGCGAGAATTGGCAAGTAGAAAATCAAGTCGAATAGTTGTAACCAAAATGTCGAAAGTTGAGGATCGAATAGTATGACAGCATATAATAATGCAAAATATTGTCGTGGTAGAGATTCGAAGTGGCAATTCACTCATACACCTGAGATGTGAACATTAAATCTACGGAGAGAGCATAAAGACACCATTATTCAGCCAATCAGGACGTCCAAAGCGTGAGTCCGTTATATCGGTGTTACGATTGTTACACAAATTTAACATAGTCGTGCCCAGTTGCATTGACAACCAATCAGCAAACCTACAAACCGCCTTTTAGTCTTTTGGGTATCATGCATATAAAAGGAAATATTTTCAGCTGGGAATAACAGTAGTTATTTTCACCAGTGAATAAACATTCCCTCCGTCATGTGTCAAGAACTTTACAGTTTACGGGATTTATATCAAGTTGGAGACTGCAGCGGTGTCTACAATTAATCTTTTTAACGCAGCCAACCGGGACGGATTATTTCCAACGCAAACTTTTGACGATATTTGCCATGACGCTCCTTACGACCCGACGCAAGGGACTGCCGTAGAAATGTAAGTAATTATGTGCCTGTAATTTTATTTTTTGTAGCCAATTATTCGCGAACTGGTTATTTATTTAGTGTGCCTGTCATTAGGGGAAAGAGAACTGTTCTGGATTATTTCATCATATATACAGTATATATATATTAGGGTGTTTCATAAATTAAAAGTTTGGAAAAATTTTAATCCACATGGATCCCCTTGTTCCATTTGCTGAGGAGACCGATAAACCGAAGTATTAATTCAATAGTTTAAAGTTTACGGGTCCCCAGTTTGATGCTCTGGCAGATCATAAACGGAAAAAATTAAACAAAAATCTGTCAATGAATTTTTATTCAACAAACGAGTACCATTTCACTACACATTTTCACAAAGATAAAAAAACATAACCACTTCTTGCGAATCATTTGTCCATGAAATCCTTCTTGGTTTTATTCGGGTATTTCGCCCAATGCTGCATCACAGTTTTGAGCAAATACTGCTTCTGCTCTTCGTTCTTCGTCAGAGAACAGTTGAACTCTTTGGTGAGCGCGATGGCTCTTTCGGCCCGATCGTTGACGACAGAGATTTTGTTAACAGTTGCCGCTGCTTGCTTGAAGCCCTCTACTTCAGTCCACTCGGCAACTGGCTTTTTCAAGAATTCTGTGTCCAAGTCGAATGCATGGAAGAAAGCCATCGTCTTTCCTGTCACGAACTCCGCCAGGTGTTTCGAGGCAAGATTCCTGACGTTCTTCCCTTGGGGTCGCTTGAGTTCCTTTTTCGATGCGGGCTTACCCAAACTGACGACCATCTGAGCCTTTTCTTCATCTGCCACATCTGCGTCGAAGAACGCCATGGCAATAAGAGTCTCAGAGATGTACCATAGGTGTCGAGACATGGCTTCTTGCGCAGCGTTAACACACGAATATCCCGACATGGCAAAGGCTTCCGCGTCACGCAGAAATTCCAGATCAACTGCGGCAGCCTTGCTTGAGGTTGCAGCACGAGTCCAACCTCGGATGTAGACGAGGGACACGAAGAGACCTACGGCTGTCAGAGCTTCCAACTCGTGACTCGACATCTTGAACTGCTTCTTCAGTAGAATTACTTTCAAGGAGTAGATGGCTATCGCCATCCATCGAGCGTGATGGTAAGCGCCAGGGGCTCTGAGAGGGAAATCCACCACTTTTGCTTCTCCCAGGAAGATGAGAACCAACTGTAGCAGTTCCTTGTAGTCATCGCGCTGATGCGACGTGCTCACCATCCCTCTCACCAGCAGGACTGACTTCTCCCTCAGTTCCCTCATAGAGTCATTGACTTGAGCAAAATCGTACGGCCGCACGTCCAACCGGTCGATGAACTTCCATTGTGCCTGAAACCTCCTGAAAACGGGTATATCGGGGCCACTTGAAGGGCCGTATGCACGCTTGAAGACGGAGCTGAGGATGACTTCATAGATGTGATGCCGAAAGGGGAAGTACATGAGTTCTCTGCCAAGACCTTTCTCAATCAGGACGCAGGCCCCGATATGAATCCCGGTGTTCGACGCTGTCGTGTCGAAAGACAGTCCCCGCACGCGCTCTTCCATCCTGTGTTCCTTGACCAAATCCAAGCAAACTCGCGCTATCTTCTCGCCGGTTCCGGACGTCACCTTAGGAACGCCGAGCAACTTCTCCTTGCCGTCGCCAGAGACGAGGACGGCGATCCGGTCAACGCTCTCCTTCCATTGCTCATTGTCAGGTAGGAGCTTACCGTCCCAATGCAAGACAAGAGGCTGACCAGGACAAACTTCGTCGGATTGATAACTTTCAGCAGCCACCTTCCTGAGAGCCTTGCGTGTGCGGTACATGGTACTGGCAGAAATGGACAGTTCATCCAAGTCAAAACCTAGTGATTTAGCCGCTGCAGCGTACGACATAGCTGAATCGCGGTACGAAATATTCAGCCGATCGTAGGTAGTCGTCACATCCTGTGAGATCAGATTCCTGCGTCGCTTCTTGGTATTTCCCTTGGAGGAGGATGGAAAAACTTCCACGGTTGGGTCAACGACATCTGAGTCAGTCTCTGACGAAGTTGAAATCACTAAAGCCCCCGTATCTTCTGCAGCTCCTTGTTCCTTCCTGGCCTTCTCCTGTTGTTCCTTAATCTTGTCCAGCCTCTTCCTTTTCCTAATCTCCTTATAGTGAAGCTTCTTCATGTCAACAGGGCCCATGCTGCAGTAATTTGGATATTCACGCTGCATGTCGAGAAAGTGGATGTCCTCCTGATTCTTCATCATTTCCTTAGCCTGTGAATGAGCAATGTCCATGATCTCCTTCGCTATTGCCTCCTTGAACATCGCCTCCTTCACTCGGAAGGACTCTGCTTTATGTGACTTGTGCTTCACAAGCCGGTCGTATTCCTTGAGAAGGGATTCCATCTTCCTCAAGGCCGAATCTCGACGCATCATGGGGATTCTCGCTCTCTCCCAAAATATGAGACAGGCATCCAGGCACAGGTTCAGGCATTTAGTACGTCCAAATTTTTGCTCCTTTTGGTGGTAAAAGTACTTTTTGAGTACTTGCAACTGAGTTGGAAGGCCACTTGATGTGATGTTCGCATCCGTCTGGCCAATAAGAAACACTTCTGTTTTCGCTCTGGTAGACACCTGGAAAAGAAAACAAACTAAATAATTCCACAGAAATAATTTCACATCGTAATTAATTTCATTAATTAAATAAAGAAAAGCAGTAACTGGGACTCGAACCAGTGTCATAGCCGTTTGGCGGCATCGCTCAAGTCGGCGTACACAGCACGCTATCCACTACACCATCTAGGGAGTGGATAGCGTGCTGTGTACGCCGACTTGAGCGATGCCGCCAAACGGCTATGACACTGGTTCGAGTCCCAGTTACTGCTTTTCTTTATTTATAAAACTGATACGTGTACACTACGTTCTCTTTGACAATTCATTAATTAAATAAATTTCAATACCGCAGTAAAATTACATTAATTAGTATCATAAATAATTACCAGCTTAGTTGTCCAATATGCAACAGACTAATTAATTTCATGTAATATTAATAATAAATATCACTACCACAGTAAAATGACAGAAATTAAATAATAATAAATTTCAATACCACAGTAAAATGAGATAATTAGTAGCATATATAATTACCTCCATAGTTGTCCAATAGGCTATACAACACGAACCGCTCAAGTGACGAAGAAAACCGTCTTCACTGCAGGCAGGCGAGAAATGAACTGACAAAAAGTCGTCAAAGTTGGGGACCTCTAAATGCAGCGCGATCTGGTTCAAACTTGCACAAACGTGTTGCTTGTTCTTTAGAATACGGAGAAACGTGTGGATTAAAACTCCAAGCTCATTTTTATTTTACCCTATAGGTATGAAACACCCATATATATATATATATATGTATATATATATATATATGGAGGGGTATAGTAATTCATCTCATCACATTTAAAATGTTTCATTTAAATAGTTGGTATCCGCAATTACAGATTAGTTTGCAATTAATATTACGCTAAAGTCCTGTTTTGATTCGTTGAATTTTTTAATAGCAATCCTTTGCAAGTTTTAAATAATTTTATAAATTCCATAATAAATGAAATGTTATTTGGCATTTTCTCTTAAAGGAACTTCTCTGAGCGGTTCGAAGATATCTTCACATTATAATACTCTTACTATATGTATACTCTGCATATGTCTTAAGCAATTGGGTTTTTATTAAAATGATTCAGTATGAACTAATTAATTATTTTTTCTCCTTTAAGGGCCGATGAGGATTTGACTCGTACCCTACAATCTTTTCGTTTTGTAGAAACGCATGTCATGGACTGGAATACGGAGATAGAAGATTTACCGAGCAGTCAACCCAGCGATTATCACATCATTAACGAAATAATGTAAGTTTTTTCATTATGTTCGATTTTTTTTTCGGTAAGAAGACAGTGTATTTTCATCAATTTATTAAATGAAAGAAATCATGTTTTTAGTACAATAACCATCTTAAATAAGCTACAGAATACACAAACTAACATTATTGAATACAAATATAATATATATATATATGAACAAAACATCATACTATACAACGAGTGCGCACAATCCGAAACGGCTTTTTATCTGTCTGCACACCATTTCGTCGTTTCGTTGAGTGTGACACGGGTCGAATAAATTTTTAAAATTTATAAATTCCTTAACACGTGACATATGCTGAGAAATGAAAGGCAGTAAATCCCACAAGTATTACTAAAATATCCTTGTAGACGGAATGGATTCCATACACTTCGGGGAATGCATCTGTTCGAGAAATTTTACAATAACAGGGTCACTTCAGGGGTGAGTACCGAGTGATTCAAAATAGTACATGCGATCCCTATTTTTAAAATACATTGCAAACCAATGAATACCTTCACTACCAATAACATCTGTGTTCACAATAAGAAAACCGCAATCTCTCGTAGTTGACAAATTCAATGTTTCATTCTTCACAAACACACCAATAAATTTGGAACGTGTGATTCGTTCACTGTTCATTACTCTCTGAAGTGTATTCGCATTCATTTTAAAAGTCAGTGACAACGCCCCTAAATCTGTCTACTTCTATTACGGCTTGTGACTCGAGGTATACTAGTACACTAATAGACGGGTCTATCGGCTTGGCGAATTCCAATCTGACTGAAATGTTTCCACTCTGTTGTGGACTTAAGTGTGTATTTACACTAGCAGATAAGTCAGGTGTGGTGTCAAACGGATAAAGGTTAAATTGATCGATGAATTCTTTCTGTGTTACCTCAATCCCAAGCTCATCACAATCACCTGCAATATGGGCCAGATTACTATATGCTCTCGCGCAAAGCGGGATCACAGCGTCTGATGAGTAGTCCATATCCAATGTTCCTCCCAACCCAACGCCATTGATGTTTAGAGTTATATTTTTAAGGCCGAAATTCTCGAATTTAAAGGCATTCTTTTCATATTTTCCATTCACCGAATTGTGTTCCTGCATTCCAGTTAATATTCTTTCAGGTAGATTTCCCAGGGTGATATTTTCTATCTGTTTCAATGCCAATCCTGCTGGCACCATGTATAGTTTGATCTATACTCTGTTAATTGGGTATTTTACTGTGGCATGTAGAAAATTTTTCTCAATTTCTATTTGTTTAGGCGAACTTAATTTCACTCGCCGTAAGCGGAGGTATGTCTCCATAATGTGAATCACAAAGGGTTTTGCTCCCTCTTCTTGATCAGCATCCAGATTTAAACAGATCTCAGGATTCGTGCGGGTGAGCTTTATTTTCATATCCACCCCATTCATAAGCAACTTTATAATACTTTCGCCTTTAGCTTCATAATAGCCCTCGGCACTTAAAAAGGTATCCTTCGTTTCTTTGGAAAAGTTCAGCACATTTGACCTGATTTAAATATACGTCACACTGGTTGAATATGGAGTGCAGAAAGTGTGTTTCAGAGTATACAGCATATTTGTCATCGCAGTCCGTTCCCTCAGAATGGGCTATACGTAGATTAGCGCACATGTGCACAGAGCTTGGGTCAAAAAAGTAAGGGCCTGAGCTGGGTATCACGAATTCTAATGGAGCACTCGGGGAACTAATTGTGTTTAAACGGTTAATTGTAATAAAGTCACTGTGCTGAATAGAAACTTGAGTTGGGGGCATGTCAAAGAGGGACAGCTCCGATTTACAACATTGTGAAGTACATAGATGGATGAAGCGTGCCATGACGAGTTAGAAATGGTGCCTCCTCTCTCGACAAGTTGTAAACAAACTATGATTCAATGTTTCATTCGGTTAGAACACTTCTTTTTTGATACCCTTTTATGTTTAATGTCACGTGGTGGTAATCCCTTTTTCCGGACAGCCCTCTTCTTCTTCCCACCACCACGCATTTTTCTCTTTGCATCTTTGACGATTTCGTCCCGCGCACGTTTTAAGTGTTTTTTAGAGCTTCTTTCCGTTTAGCCCCAGCCAATATGTCTTCTGTGTTAAGACCTGATTGTAGTGCTTTCTTCCCGAGGTATCTGGCACCCCTCTTCAGCAAAGGGACAGCCGTACGTAGTATGGTTGAAAAAATGGATTCAAATCCACTACCACGCTGGTATGTCACACCTCGATAGACTGTGAAAGGCTTTCTGTCCATTATAACTCAGTGCGTCGAAAGTGCAGCTTCACTGTTAAGCTCCCATTACCGAATGGGAAATTTTTCCCCTGAATCGTTCTTATATATATATATATATATATATATATATATATATATATATGCGCCTCGGGGGTGTAGTGGTTAGCGTCGCTCACTACGAATCCATCGGCCCCGGGTTCGAGACCCGACGGCCGCCGGCGCGCAGCAAAACCCAGCTGTTCATCCTTCCACACAATAAAGAAAGTGGTTGGTAGATAAATGGGTACCCTAGGTGGCCAAGTGGTTAAAACGCTGGGCTGCTGATGGGGCGTGGTTCGGATTTCACGTTAAACTGTAGGTCTAAGATGGAGTGAAAAGCTTGACCTTCGTCAGAATGAACAATTCGGGCGGAAGCTAACCAACGGTACCAAAGGTATATATATATATATATAAATATATATATTAAGATATTGGTTATTAGATTAGTTGCGACATTCACATAATGGGGCCTGTCATGTGTAATACTCAAGCTCTTCCCTCTATGGTTGGGAATGTGAGCAGTGAAGAGCAGGCGTGCCTGGGTATCCCCCAACAAACTGGTGCTCCACGATATTGCTGAAATATAGCACATGTCTTGGGGGTATATAGCGAGCAACCAATTTCTCCAATTTCATCTGATACATTAGGCTGAACAAGTCATGGTGTACCTCGTGAAAGGTATCTCTTTCGAAGGCTGATCGATATCGCCCCTCTGTTATAATTTTGAACAGCCCTTGGTCTTTAATATTTCTGTTAGCCTTTGATTCTAGGATTAGAGTATGTGCAGGGTTTTCTTTGTTTAAGATTTCGTATACTAAATCAGCCGTAAGATTTGAGTTTTTTAAAATTACTTTCAAGTCTCTCACAACATCCTCAGCTGCATCATAACGGCGCGGACGTAGTGTTACTACTCTACTGTAATACCGTGCATCCTCGGTCCTTGAGATACGGATAGTTTCATCCTGAGTTACCCCGGCTTTTTCACACTCATCAAGGTCTCTAAGAATCGCCTAAACGGGATCTTTATAATCAATATTTAAAAAGAGGGTGTCCAGCTGAATTTCGCATATCCCCACCTCATACGAATCAAGACCCAATTAAATGGGTCCATGGAGTTCTTTTACAAAGTTGGCCAGGGTGTTGTTAGGATGTACAGACAGGGACGAGGAGGACGGTAGTGTGACGCGCCATGTTGCATACTATTTAAGCTTCATTACCGCATCAGCTTTTATATAGGTGTTGAAGCTTTCTGGGTACCCTAGCCACTTCACCAGGTACATTTTTCTCTTTCCTGAACCATTGCTTCCGAAATGTTTTTCAATTTTAAACACATTTTTTCCTAAATTAAATGTCACTTTCTGCAGCTCTTGTCGGTAAAAACCTCCTGCGATTTCTTCCCCATTCAAATCTTCAACGTAATACAACATTATCTCGCCTTTAGGTCTCATCGCCCTAACTTTAAAAATCTCACGTGTCCAGCCTTGCTCAAATCCCTTCGCGAATTTATTTCTCCAACGCGACAGCCTTATATAATCATCGATTTAGAAACGCGCAGAGTGTGGTGGTGGTGTTCCATCTCGTCTCACATCGGGCTCTGTGAGCTTAACTCTTTCTAAAATCTCGTTAAGTGTTGTCCCAATCGTGCGATGGTGTGAGCGGTTGTATGATGAGGCCAATGATTCCAGAATGTCTATATATCTGTATGTGTTCTTATGTGTAAAATAGCGGTGCATGCGTTCCTTTACGATACGTTGAAGTCTTTCAGCTAAAGAGGCTTTATGTATAGAATTGGTAGTGTAGTAACTGATATTAAACTCTGTCAGCATATTCTGAACAGCTCGGCCTATAAATTCTTTCCCCATATCCAGGGCTAGATTTCCCAATAGGCAGACTAAGCACGTGTTTAGGCCACCAGCAAGGTAGGGGCACCAAAAAAAAAATGAGAATTTTTTTTTGAAAGCATTTGATATTTGATATTACAAAGAAAGCATAGAAGTAGTCGTCATGGGAAAAATCAAAATTTTGTTAGACTTCCTTACACTCCACTACATACTCTTCTCCCATTTTTCTGTTCTTTTTATTACTTATCCTCACCTAAACCAGGTTTTCATTAATCAATATAAAATTTATGAAGCTGTATGTGTATTTTCAATGTACGTTGTAAACAATTCTGTAATTTAGCACCACTTTTGTTAGTGGAATTATGTCACTCATGTATGTGGGAGCATGGAATAGATATCATGTATGTATTTTTCTAACATTGATGATTACTAACTGCTCCGCAGAACGCTCTTTTTCTCAGCTGAAAGGAATAAAAAACCTTCAGAGAATAACAATGTGTCAGGACAGACTTCATTCACTTTCCCTACTGTGTATAGAAGCGGACTTGCTTCGTCGAGTCAGCTTCGATGAAATTATCCAGGATTTTGCAATCAGAAAATCTAGAAAGAAGCTATTTTAATATCAGCATACATGGAAGTTTTGTTTAATTTCGAAAGATAAAAATTTATTTTACGGTTTAGTACTGTTTTTATTTTGAATTACACATATATTGGGGCACAATAATCTTTTCAGTGCTTAGGGCCTCTAAAGGTCTTAATCTGGCCCTCCCCATATCCGTACAAAAATAGCCTGGAACCCTGTTTTCTTTTAAAATCAACGTTTTGGTGGTTTTAGCAACTGTTTCAGGCGATTTATTTTTCAGAGGAATTAGCCACAGATATCTACAGAATACATCTATTATGAATAGGATGTAGCGGTAACTGTCGTTATACAATGAATATCTTTGCATGTCTGTTAAATCTGCTTGCCAAATAGAGTCAATCGAAGCAGCTGTTGTCTTGGCTGTTTTAAAACTTTTTCTCACAGGCTTATGAAAAGTATAAGCGTCCTGCTCCCTCAAAAATCTCTCAACATCTTTTTCCCCTACTCCATCATTGTAAACACTTCTGTACACTGTAGGGTGGATCACTTTTCACTTTTTTTTAAAAATTATAGCTGGTCAAAGTTTTTCCCATGATTTGGTTCAGTGGAAGTACACTGACACCATTTTTACCAAAATCGATCAATATTTAGGGGTCGCGCATCGACCTTGAAAATTTCAATTTTGGAAATTTGGCCAAATTGACAATCTTTTACTGAATAAAGATAACTCATCAAATGACCATATTTTCTGAATCCTCTCAGTGAAAGAAATCCTCTCAGATACTTACCAAGTTGATCGGACAAGTGGTTTAGAAGATACACTCACCTAGAAATAACATTAAAATTTAAAATACCGTATTTGTCCCCCGTTATGGACTTAATCATAGCATCAGTAGCTGGTGCATCCTAAAATCCCAATTACACACACACGCTGTCTATGACCAATATTTTTACTAATCACAGTTTGCTTTTTACAGATCAACTGTGTCAATTGATTCTTGTTTGATAAGTCTAGACTTTAGTACAATGGATAAACTGTTAACAACCAGGAGTGGGAAGACTCTGAAAGTTACATATTCTGGAAAAGAGAAAGCAGCAACAACAGCACCACCTTCTCTAAGGTCAGCCACGGACGTCTTCTTAATTGGTCAGCCATCTTCCTCGATCGGTGGTGCCAAACTGCCAACCACCCATCAAGTTCTCCAGTACTTCTTCTATGCCAAGCAGGAAACTACTGACAGGAAGGCCGCCGTAAAAGACACGGTGGCCAATGTTCTGGCATTTTGGAACATGGCACGTATAAAGACGATCACGAGGCGTAACTGCGAAAGAAAACTGGAGTTACTGTGGGAAGAGTGGCGCTCGCTGCAGAAGAGCAAGATGAGAGACAGTGACGCGGTAAAAGGCAGGGAGAAGTTTACAGAAAATCTGAACAAGCTCTGGGACATCGGAGCTCCCGATGCTATTGAAGAGATACAGAAAAGTCGACTGCTCTCAGACAACAACAAACAAGAAGATATTAAATTTTATGAGGATCAACGGGGCCTGCGCCAGGCAACAATGAGTGGGAATGATAAAGTGTTCGTTGTCAAGAGAAAACGGCAACTCTCAAGACAACAATCTCGTGATGAGCCAGGCACCTCAAAAACGAAATTAGGAACCGAAGCTGAGAGCGACGATGAATCTATAGAAAGCAGATCATCGAGCGACTCCGAATCACACCTAGAACCACCATACCGACAGCCGAGAGAATCAACTGTATCAATCAGCCTTCCTCACCGCATCCTCAATGCACCGGCTGTTATTGAAGTGGCTGATCGCTTCCGGATGTCCAATTATCAGGTGTGTGTATATATCAGTAATGATCTTTCCTTGACAAAGATATAATAGACGAAACGACCGAAAATTTAGTGATTATTTTGTCACATGAAAACCATACGCATCCTTGTCAATTTCCTTTCAATTTCGCACATAGGTGGCAAGTGTCGTGGCGGCAGTCCTACGTTCGGCAGATCCGCCCGCAGACCTGGACAAATTCAGTATCTCGAAGGACACGTCTCGCCGTGGAAGAGTGGCACATCGTTGTGAAGTGTCGACAGCTGTGCAGAAATCCTTCGTATCTCCGAGGCATGCTGTCGTCCACTGGGACGGTAAAGTAATCAAGGTCAGTTTTGCCCTCACCGTGGACGACAGTGAATTAACATGTTCCAGTGACGACAGTGGATTGACATATTCCAGTGGACGATAATGGATTGGCATGTATGACATACGTTTCAGGACTCTCTTGGATCATTGGAGCACCGCCAGGCGATTCTCATCTCCGGAGCTCCCCAATGCACAGAAGGAAAGTTGCTGGCCGTTCCGACTGTTGCTGACGGCACCGGTCTGTCCCAGGCCCAGGCGACCTTTCGTGCTCTCAAAGACTGGGGATGCGAGAACAACGTGATTGGACTGTGCTTCGACACAACTTCCTCCAATACGGGGAGGGTGCAGGGTGCGGTGGTCCGGCTGGAGAACATGCTTGGTAAACCGCTCTTCCAGCTGGGCTGTCGCCATCACGTTATGGAGCTCATCGTGGGGGCAGTGGTCATCACCGCGTTTGGAAGAACCACAGCACCAACTGAACCTTTGTTCCAGTATCTGAGGAGAAGGTGAATTTCAAGTCTAAGGCGCATTTGTTTTCTCCAATGATTTTTTGCCTTCAGAGCAATTGAGATATCAGCGTCCTTCTACTAATGATGTTAATAGCAGTCGAAAAGGGAAACTTCAGTCGTTTTCATGCAATATTTTCATAACTCCCCTTTCAGGTGGGACAAGCTCGACCTCTCGACTTATCGCGAGCTGGAGATCGAGCATTTGGCGGAGGTGACGTGGCTGATGGAGCTCCGAGATGAGGCAGTCAAGTTCCTCGGCACCGCTTCTGGTCTTGTCAGAGAAGACTACCGAGAAGTGGCGGAGATTACACTCCTGGTACTCGGGGCCCAGCCACGTCGTGGCACACACTTCATGCGCCCAGGAGCCTACCATCATGCGAGGTGGATGGCCAAGGTTGGTATTTTGAATTAGAAGTTAAATATTGTATTGCCTTCTGCAAACAGCCATTTGAAGTCCCTACCAGAAAAAAATAAGATAAATAATTTACCATTAAACAAACTTATATGGAGTGGTATCGGTATTTATACATCACAGTGCGTATTCGTTTCAGATCATCTACTACACGAAGCTCCTGATGTTCAGCGGTCAGCTGGAGTTCGACGACGAGCTGGTACAGAAACTTCAGAGAGTGGTACTATTTACTGCACTCCTCTACGCACCTGCCTGGCTGGCGGCTCCTGTCGCAGCTGATGCCCCGCTGAATGACCTTGTGTTGTACCAGCGTCTTCTGCAGTACAGGGCTGTGGATCGCGAGATTGCAGAGGCTTCACTGGCAGTGATCAGGCGGCACTTGTGGTATCTGAGGCCTCAGACCGTCGTTTTCGCCCTCTGCAGTGACAAAGTGGAAGACACTGAAGCACGAGATGGCAAAGAAGCTGTGCCGCCTCGCTGTGCCCGAGGACTTCACGTATGACAACGTCTCGGTTGATGACACGACGCGCCTTCCGGAGTCATCGTGGTTCGTGTTCACAGGCCTGCAGGTGTGCGCGTCTACGTGGCTCACTCTGCCGGTGAATAAGTGGGATCAAGATAAGAACTACTGTGATCTGAAGAATGTCATCTCGCATCTGAAAGTTACCAACGACGTGGCAGAGAGAGGGATAAAACTGATAGAAGATTACGCGAACACTGTCACAAAAGACGAGTCACAGCTGCAGGGTCTTCTTCAGCTCGTGGAAAAGAGCCGGAAAGAACTCGGTGACTTCAAGAAGTCGTCACTTGCCAAGATGACGTAGCGCAGAGGGAAAGGGAGTTAGCAGAGAGAGTACATGGCGCACGCCTTAAGATGACGTGTGTTCTAACCACGATTCATACAGTTTTTGAACCTAGTTAGGGGCACCGGAGTAAGTGCCTTTAGTGATATCGGTAAACCGTTTTAATACAAAATACATTTGATCTTTCCTTATTCGTTTTATCTTATCCTAAAAAGCAGACAATGGCAGAGAGCATATGGAGGTACGGGGACAAATACGGTATTTTAAATTTTAATGCTATCTCAAGGTGAGTATAACTTCTAAACCACTTGTCTGATCAACTTGGTACGTATCTGAGAGGATTTCTTTCACTGAGAGGATTCAGAAAATATGGTCATTTGATGATTTATCTTTATTCAGTAAAAAATTGTCAATTTGGATAAATTTCAAAATTGAAATTTTCAAGGTCAATGCGCGACCCCTAAATATTGATCGATTTTGGTAAAAATGGTGTCAGTGTACTTCCACTGAACCAATTCATGGGAAAACCTTTGACCAGCTATAATTGTTTAAAAAAAGTGAAAAGTGATCCACCCTACGTGTACAGTCTATCTACGCCTCCGTAGGAGTCTGGGCTAGAAATGTCTTAATAGTGTCTTCTTAATATGTTAGACATTTGCGTATTTTAGAGGCATGTGGGTAGGGTTGACCGTTGTTTAACCTCCTCTCTTTCCTCTTCAGAGGTGTCACCCCCGGGGGTGATGGCGTTTTCAATTGTGGCACGTACGATGCATGGTCTAAGTCTTTTAACCTGTTCAGATTTCCTATCATTGCTTTGGGGATATTTATCTGTTGTAGTCTTGCTTTAATATGCTTCCATCCTGATGGTGAGGTCCTATTCCACTTTCTCACCAGATCATGAACGATGTCTACGATATTCGATCAATATACCTTTGTTCCTTCCACAATGATCTCACATGTATCGGTCCACTGTATGTTGGGATCCTCATTCAATAGATTATAAAGACTTAAACCTTTACTCCTCAATGTATGTGGGAGGGTGCTTTTTAATACATACTCCATATGTTGTGTGGCTGGCCGACCCGTTATTCTTTGGTTGGTCAGCTCTATCGTCGGACACAGGCCCTATATCACCATGCCCATCGTTGTCCGTGCTGTGCCTAATAACGACGGGGATCTCTGTCGGATTCGATAATTTTCGTACTCGTGAAGAAATTTCTGCAGAGCTTCTTGGTAGAAGATTCTTTTCTCATCAGGTGTTTTTTCACTGTTTAATAAGGCTAACAATTCGCTTTCCATTCTTTTAAGCCTGCTTTTACGGGTTTGTAGAACCGTGTCTGGATTCTTTGAACTTTGCAGTGAAGCATACACCTCGTGTGGAATCACTGCTACTTTCTTCATTATATTAATCTTGTCAATAAAGGACCCAAAACTGAAAATAAGATGGGGAGGAATGACCCTCGTCTTTGTACAATAATTCGTTTTTTCTTCCCCACAGCTTGACTTTTACGAGCGAGTGCACGTATTATGTTCTTGTAATGGCGTAGGCGAACCTTCTGAGGGGGTTTCATTGATACATTGTAATTTATAACGATAAGAGATATTTCACAGATGCAATTTAAAAAGTCGGATTCGATATTTTTAGCAAACATCTGTTGCATTTCCCGGGGCAGTCGATGATAGATTTTTATTAACTCATGGTATTTCTTTAGCTTCTTTGTCATTCTGGAATATACACCCTTTCAGACTCGTATGGAAATACATTCGTTCTTAGAAGCACCCTAAACGTGTTTCGCGGATGAAGGTTGCAAAGCAAATATCCCTAACGCAGACTTGTAGCTTCTTTATAAACTTCCAAAAACTCCTGACGCTGATTCAGGAACATTTAATTGGTTAATACCCCAATTTGTGATACATCTATATTTTGCGCGAATAAGACTAGATATTGTGTATTTTAACGACACATCGCGCATGTATCTATTTTTGAAAAATAGATTCTGATTGATCAAGAACACACTTATGTTAAGATGATGGGAGAATACTGTAAATGTCTCGGCAAACGTTTTATCCATCTCCAACATGAGATCGTCAACTACAATGACTGTATGTTCATTTCCCTTTAACGAATTAACGTCATATAAGGGGTTCCAAAAAACCTTAGCCCCCCCCCCCCCCCCCATTTGCAGCTTACATGTTTACTTATATCGAAATAGTTTTTAGTGATTATAAAAATATATAAAATTCTTTATTTACAGTATTGCAGGTATTAAAATTATTCTAGCTGATAAAGTGATAAAATAATGGCTTCTCAATTAATTGGTGATTCGGAGAGGCAACGTGTGATAGATCGCATACGAGCAATAACATTTCGGGAAGCTCGTGATGCTGGAGCCACCTTTATAGTACGTTCGTGCGTTGCCAAAAACTTGCGAAGAAGTGAGGACTTCGTCAAAAGAAATTGGAATAAAACTTTGGATGAATGTGAAATGGATACAACCAAATCTGGGCACCCAAATTTGCCACTCTCTCAGGAAACAAAGGACATCAGTGAAAGCGGTACGCGTAAGCGGAAAAACAGCTGTGCTAAACTTTCTAGAGAGATCGAAGTGTTGAGAGGAAAGATCGTTAGTGGTGAGATCATTCGACTGTACCGTCATAGGCAATGTTTAAAGCCTTGGCATGAACTTCCAAAGCCAAGAAAAACTCAACTTAACATCGATGACAGAATGTGGTTTGCCCATTATCTTGAAGATTGGGATGTGGATGATTTCATGCATTTAGCTGTCTCCGATGAATTTTTTGTTTACGTAACACGTCGGCCTAACTACAAAATGATCGAGTGTGGGCCACAACACCAGGTGAAATCGATGACAATGAACATTATCGCGAATTATTAAAAAGTCCAGACTGTGTTGGTGTGTTTGTTTTGTTCATTGCAAAGAAGCTCATGTGGGTGCTGAAGGTAAATGGTCGGAGTTGGGATGGACAGTATTTTCGTGATATTATTCTATCCCAGCATGTCATTCCTTTTCTAAGAAACCCAAACAATGTTATGGATGTCGATCAGGTCACACTTCTGCACGATAAGGCCCCCTGCTTTAAGGCATTAGCCACTCAACAGTTGTTGCGGAACCATGAGATCGATTTCTTTGGAAATGAAAAATGGCCAGGAAATTCTCCTGACCTGAACGTCTGTGAACACATTGGATCAGTTATAAAGGACAAGGTTGAATGTCTCTTGTTTCAAGAACCTGCAGCAAATCGATTTTCGAAGGATGCAATGACGCAACACATTGAAATTGTTTTAGAAAATTTGCGTAACGATCAAGATCTATTCACGTCACTTTTGGCAAGCTACCCAAAGCGAATTCAGGCTGTCTTGGAAGCCAATGGCGGGAACACCAAGTTTTAATTGTTTCTCATTAAATGCAGGATTAAATTCTCTTTCGTAAGGTATGTTTAGTTTTACTGTACCTCTAATGATTTAGGCCATGGGCGGGGGGGCTAAGGTTTACTGGAGCCCGGTACACCTTTGTGGAAAAAAATATTATCTTGGTACTCGTTGAACACTGTTTGATAAGTTGGAACCCACGTAAAATTGTAGGTCCCCTCCGCCACCACGGAGGACATGCACAATACACAATTACGAACACAGTTAGGTAGACCAGCCATGAGTGGATCCTAGGGTCTTTGTTGGTCTGAAACATTATAACATTATAACTTTATGCACAAAACATCTCTCCCTTTTCTTTAATGATTTTAAACATAAACACAGTTTTACCACATCCTGTAGGGCCAGATATAATACATGTGGATGGGCTCGTGAGCCTGAATTCTATGGAATCCATTTCTAACACGTCACACTCCTAAGTGGGTCATTAACAAAATATAGTAAATATTTAAATGATGTTCCTTACATTCTACAGTCTTGTTTTTCTCTTCTCCCACAGAACAGTGAATGACAATGAGGTACACCGCCCCATCATCGATACTACAGATGACCCCGACGAGAGTGTAGTTGTGATCACAGACTCCATCCCCACTGCCAAGTCCACACCAGCGATACCTGTAGCACGCAATAATTCAAAGCGGAGGCATGATGAAGAGCCCTCCACTTTACAGTAGGTACAAAGCGTGCGAGGATTGCGCTGGTTGTTAGACCCCCAGTAATAGAGCCCCAACCCTCTACATCTTACGGCACAACCCCCACAATGGTATCTTCCACAAATATAACCCCTTATACCTGTTGAGTTCCGTGTATATCCTCCACAGCAGCAGCTTCTCGTTCTGTAGAGGATGGCATAAGTATTATATAGGGCGGGTCATACTATGCATTTTTTTTAAATCAATGGAGAGGGGTGTTCAAATGACATATTTTGGTGTATAGAACACAATTCTGAAGAAAATATTTAATTCTGATAACCCTAACCTACATCATTTTGCAGTTGATTATTATTAAATTGTTGATTATTTTACTATTGTAGTTACCCCAGAATATGTCTTCTCACGTTTTCTATCATGGCTGCTCACGTTATCTCTCATAGAGCATTGTTCTAACTAATTCATATAAACACATATAATGTAATTCATATAATAATAATAATATTTAAATACTCAAATAAAAAGGTGTGCCATTCCACTTAATTGTAATTATCATACAGTTTGGTATATGAAATATTTTGACGGTTTTCTGGCGCGCATAAAGCCATTTTCTGAGCCACCTTTCTCAGAGGCTAGAATGTAACGTTTCAGAACATTCTAAAACGTGAGGTGAGGACATTGAAAAGGCAGTGGATGGAAAGGAAGGCAGAGAAAAGGAGAAGGAGCAAGGAGGAAAGTGCTGCGGTAGCAGAGAAGGCAGCCAGGAAGGATGTTAAGAGATTTTTGGCAGATGGTGATGAGGATCTGGAATTGGAGAGAAGTGGTGATGAAGATGAGTTTGTTCCTGAAGTTGAGCTCTTCCCTCAAACTGACCCCTGAGCCAGCAGCTTCGGCAAAGGTACAGAAAAACTATGATGAGATTCAAAACATTGCCCTCGCTAGTGTAAGGTATGGCATAGGGCTGAGGCCAACTGCAGCGATAGCAACAGCAGCTCTGATTGACGCAGGAATCATCACAGAAGACAATACAAGTAAAGTGATTGATAAGAGCAAGGTCAAGAGAGCACAGGAGAAGTTGATGAGAGAGCTGGGGGAACAGTTCGAGAAGAAGTGCAGGGAGGAGGGGGGATCTCTTGCATCCTCTTTGATGGGCGGATTGACCTGACCAATGTGATGATGGAAGCTGAGGGCAGTGACCAATCTTTTCCCGCAAAGATCAAGGAAGAACACTATAGTGTTGTTAGTGAGCCTGGCAGCTACTATCTGTTCCACTTTACCCCAGAGAAAGCAACTAAAGAGGAGTCACATGCGGAGAAGATTGTTAAGGTCCTGTTTGCCTGACTGAAAGAGAGGGGTTATGATAAGACCTTGTTGGCCATTGGAGGAGACTCAACAAATGTCAACACTGGTGTGAAAGCTGGAGTAATGCGGAAGCTGGAGCTGCACCTGGGGAGAAAGCTGGTCTGGTTGGTGTGCAACCTGCACACTGTTGAACTTCCCCTGCGCTATCTCATTGTTGACCTTGATGGCCCTACTCTGTCAGCCAAAAAATTATCCGGGCCAATAGGAAAGCTCCTTGATTCTGCTACAGACTTTGATATCAATCCAAACTTCACCCGAATCTCTGTTGGCCCTCCACTGATCAAGCTTCCTGACAAGGTCATTCAAGATCTCTCAACTGATCAATACTATGGCTATAAAATTGTCTGTGCAGTCAGGGATGGAGTACTTCCTGCAGGGCTGGCTCTGTTAGAGATAGGACCAATAAACCACAGCCGCTGGCTCACCACAGCGAACAGACTTCTCAGGCTCTGGGTGTCAAAGCACGGACTTAAAGGAAAGAACCTGAAGATTCTGCAATTCATTGTGGAATTCATCATTGGAGTGTATTACCCATGTTGGTTCAACGTGAAGGTCAAGCACTCCTGGATCGAAGGGCCTAGGCACATCCTCTTTCAGCTGGACTGCCTCAAGTTCCAGAGAAAGGAGGTGCTGGATATTGTGATGCCAACTGTGAGAAGATCTGCTTGGTATGCCCACAGTGAAGTCATCCTCCAAACACTACTCTGCTCTGAGGATCAGAAGGAGAGGATTGAAGGGGTGGAGAGAATCCTGGCCATCAGGGGAGAGGGGGACCCGGACACTCAGCTGGGGGACTCCTCTGTTAGGAGCAGAAGGACACCTGACATCAATTGTGATGCTTCCAGCATCGGTGACTTGATCAGCTGGTCAGAAGGTGTGTCAGAGCCACCTCCCACCTGCTCTCTAAGCACCTCAGAGGTAAAAAACTTCATCAACACCCCCATGGAGGTGCGCAACTGGCCTTGCCACACACAAAGCATTGAGAGGGTTGTTAAAATGGTGACTGAGGCTTCTGGTAAGTACTTCTCACAGGAAAAGAGGGATGGAGGGATCAGGGCTCAGGAGACCAGCAGGAAGCTGATGTCCAAGTCTGAGTCAAAGCAGGATTTGTGCAACCTGGCAAAGTTCAAGATGTCAGGAGAATGATCTTTGTAATTATATCCAGTGATATACATGCAGTTCACCTATTAATAAATATATGTAAAGTTGATTTGGCCTTGTCAATATAAATGATTTACCTTATATCTTTTAATATATTATAAAGGGGTTCAAAAGGGTAAAATTGGCAATTTAGAAATACAAAATGATGTAGGTTAGAGTTATCCTATCAAAAAAAGAAGCTCATATTTGAATTCCCCATGTAAAAACACATAATTTAGACACCCCTGATGGTAGGATTTCCTTCAGATTCATGTTGTCACCTGAGTACGACCCGCCCTAATGGCATAACATTCGAGTTGGTGCGCACCGCTACCCCGCCCCCAGCCTTAACTAGAAATCGGTATATACTCAGGGTTGATCCTAGTCCCATGCATAGCAATGGCGTTGAACACGGACTGCGACGCATAGTTGAACGTATTGTAGAGTTTACCCTTCAGAACCGCGACGAACGTGAAGTCAGGACGATGCTGTCCTTCGGGTTCGGGATAGATGACAGAGATTTAGATGATTTTTGGGTAGTAATACCATTCAGACGCTTGGCAGCTGTAGATATAGAGTATATATTAGGCCGTATAATGCAGGCCTCTCAAAGTAGTATAGCCTTCAATATGGATAACTTCACGATAAATATTAACCGTATATTCCGTGTTGCAGGACATAGTGCCACACCTTATACGCTTAACTTCAATTCTCATGCTATTTACAGGCGGCATAAAAACGTCGATCGTGGTTGCGGTTTTATAGCAGTAGTCTTAGCTCGTATGTTTACTGTACTAAATACACCCAAAAAATTTGGTTGCCTACGATAGTGGAGCGTACCCGTAAACTAGCTGTAGTCTGTAAACTTTAGTTTGAGTGTAATATGGTCCTGAAGGGCTGAGAAGGGTAGAACAGGAAATGAATGTTCGTATAGTTGTATTTGGAATGGATGATCATTGTAGGACTGTGTATGTTTTTTAAAGCTGTGTGAGAGATCGTACAAGACCCCTACTTATTTTAGAACTGTCAGGAACAACGTATCTCCCCATCCGTAATATAAGGGGCCTTTACGCGAGTTATGATAAAAGTCGAAAATATGGACGACATCAGGATTTGTGTAAGGGGTGTCTCGAGTTTGCGGATGATATAGTGAAACATTGTAAAAATTGCCACATGGTATGTGCGCAGTGTAAAAGCTCCAAATGTGAAAGCCGTGTGGTTGAAGCTGAGAAGAGAGACTGTGATATATGCAGACGCACATTTTTCAATAATAACTGTTTTGAGCTCCATAACTCAATTGGCACGTGTAGGAGAATGAGAACCTGTAACTGTGGTATGTTTCATATGAAGGATAACTGGGGCAAAATTTGACACACAGTTACTTTATAAGGAGCTGCCTGAGCACGAGTCATCTGAGATATTTACAGGAGATCCCTTTAAAAAGAGGAAACAAACTTATACAGATGCAAATAAGAGGTAATGTACAGTTGAAAGACACTTTATTATTCACACCTTGTAAATTAGCAAAGCCACCCAAGGTGATGGGCGTAGCCGCTGAAGTTTCAAAAGGATATTTCCCTTACACATTCCTCACTAGCGAAACTTTAAATTACGTAGGACTACCTCCAACCAAACATTACTTTAACTATGAATGCATGAGTACAGATGAACGTGAAGATTTTGATCGCTTCTACAACAGTGATAATAAATCTAATCCTTGTAATATAGCTGATGAATGTGAGCGTTATTGCGTGAATGATGTGCGCGTGCTTAGAGTATGTTTCCAGGCTTTTAAAAGGATGTACATCGACCGTTTCAAATGCGATCCGATGCAAGTCACAACCACCATCACCTCATTATATTTTACGGTGTTCAAGAATAACTTCATGCCTAAAGACACCTTAGCCGACATTCACAGAAACAATCCCCGCAGTTATGGGCACAAAGCTATTTACTGGCTCATACACATACAGCAGCAGACAGGTGTAAACATAAAGCATGCCCACAACACGGGGGAAGTACCCATTAAGGTTAATGGTCGTGTTTTTTGGGTTGATGGTCTAAGTGAAAACTGTGCCACTGGTGAGAAGACTGTGTACTCTTTTAACGGCTGCTGTTGGCACGGATCTCCCCGTCCTGAGTGTGGAATCGTAAGAGATATCCACGTTAGATCTCCTGCCGACAATTTTGCATCGACCGGCACCCGCGATCAACTTATAGGCTCCCAGTTCACTCACAAGGTCTTGTGGGAGCATGAGTATGATGAACGGATGGAAACAGATGGACGGTACCGAGAAGAAATAAACACGATCAAGCGTTCAATAGTGCTGGATCCTCTCAAATGCGGTGATAGCTTGTTCGGTGGGCGTACAAATCCCTTCAAGCTATACTTTCCGCCTATGGAGGGCGTGAAACTCCATTACTCCTTCTGTTCTTTATATCCCTACGTGATGAAGAACAATCCGTACCCGTAGGTGCACCTGAGAAACTGGTGGGACCTGACCTACCCCCCAATCGAGGTGCTCTCCACAAATTTGAACAAGTACTATTTCGGCCTTTCTTTCGTAGATGTGCTTCCTCCACGCGATTTATGGATGCCGATCTTACCCATCGTTATCGACCACAAGCTCATGTTTTCCCTGTGCGTGAAGTGCGCAGGAGAGAACAATGGGGAATGTAATCATACAACCAACCAGCGTAAGATCAGAGGTGTATATACAAGTCCAGAGCTGGACCTAACTGTTCGCCATAGCTACAGAGTATTGAAGATACATGAGGTGTGGAGGTTTCAGAAGCTACCCAACCTTTTCACGCCATTTATAAACGCTTTTTTGAAGGATAAGGTAGAAGCATCAGGGTATCCGTGAGGAGTTGATACCGAAGATGAAAAATCGGCATATATTCAACGTTACCTTGACCATGAAGGTATACAGCTTGACCTTTCTCAAATTGTAAAGAACCCAGGCAAGCGCTTTAGTAAAAATTTGTGTCTAAAGTCTTTTGGGAAAATTTGCACAGAATACTGGCAAGGGGAACGTTCATTTGGCTCAAAGTTATAGTGAAATCTGGGATTATGCCAACGCTCTCGATAAAGAGGTCATGGAGATCGTGAATGTAGATAATAATTACATACTAAAGTACAACAATACCGAATTGGCCACAGATACCTCAAGGGTTACAAACATACCTGTAGCCAGCTTCACAACGGCCTACGCATGCATCAAACTTTGGGGCCTATTGCATTCTCTTGGTCGGAGGGTTTTTTACGCCGATACAGATAGTGTGATATTCACAGCGAGGGAGTGTGAATACATGCCTCCTATTGGTGAATTCCTCTGGGAGTTAACTGATGAGATCCAGGATGAGTATGGAGACATCGCATACACCGACTCTTTTGTCTCAACAGGACAAAAAACTTATGGGGTACTGGTGAGGGTGGGGCAGGATATGAAATATATTGTGAAGACTAAGAGTATCACGCTCAACCCGGCGAATCGGCGGGTCGTTAACTCTGATTCGTTGAAGGATCTATTGTGCATGGATGATGATGAGGACGACCAGCCATCTCGCCTAACTGTAGGGACCCACAATTTTCGGGCGCAGAAGCTGGGGGGCGTCAAGGAACTTAGGGGTACGAAGATGTGCCGTAACACCTATAGGAAACGTTACCAGATGCCGGGTACCTATGATACCGTACCATTTGGATACCATAATCTTTTAGTGTTTATATGTCTATTGTTAACGATATGTTTATTTTATTTATTACATGTATTTGTATATATATATATATTATATATATATATATATATATATATACAGTATATACACACACACACCTTGAATATTTCGTTTATTAAATAAATCGTGTTTCAAGTAGCGTTTCACTTTCTCCCTTGTATGTGTGCGTGTGTGTGTGTGTACAGGAGAAAATTCTGAGCTCCGCCCAGCATATGTACGCGAGAAAGTTCTAAGCTCCGCCCACCTATATGATCCGTCACGTGACTCCTGCTACTATCTGGGCATATTTCTACCCTGCGTGCTCAGTTGACTGCTGCAAGCCCTGAGTCTCAGATGTGCATTTCCCCACGTAGACGAAAAATAGTAACGGCCACCTTTAATATTGCGCTTTCGACGTTTATGAAGTGGTATTCGGCAAAGTGTGAAGATAAGGTTACTGAATGGCTCCCTATTCCACCCTCCTTTGATACTTTTAAGGCGACATTGAATCGTGCGAAGGAACAAGAGGTACAAATACTCTACGGATATTCTGGCGAAAGCATTGCAGGATTTCGTGGTATAAGCGATGTGTTGAACTATGTTATAAAAGCTCACATATACCGTAAAGTGGAAGAAACAACACGTGCAAAAAAGAAGCAACGGTTATGGTTAGTGAGTATTGTTGATGAGTGGCGTGACAAGTGCTATTATGTCATGCTGCATCATACCGAATACTCGTACCTTGCGGCTGAGAATGTAAATCTTATCATGGAGAATATGAAGTATTTTTACCACTACATTAATATATATTGTGACGAGGTTTGTAGTGAGGTTGTGGCTAAAGGTCTGCTTGAGTTTTTAACAGAATTTAGAGATGAGTATCGCCTGCTAAGAAAAAACGAAAAATATGGTCATATGTTTCTCTCAAATAGTGCGCCGGATTGTGAATTAAATGTGTCTAGTTCGTGAAAATAAACGAAAATGTCTGGTGTATATTCTGGGGAGTGGGAGTGATAAAACATTAAAACCGGTATTGCTTCAGGTATCGAAAAATTTCTCAAAACACCTACCCATTATAATGGGGTACAACTATTCACGTTGGAACAACACCGTACACGATTCATCAGCCTATGGTGTGACTTACCTCCCGTCGAGCCGATCCGCCCACCTGTGCTCATAGTCATCTGAAAGCTTGAACCGACTGGACGTGCACTCCTCAAATACGATGGAACTTCCTTTGAGCAGCATTCTCAATGCCGTATACGATGTGTCCGTGACGAAGTCGTTGCGCGTGTTCAGGCGTAAAACCGGTGCCATTAACTATGTACTGGAAACGACTTGTAGACAAACAAACTCTGGTAAACGGAATGTTGTTTATTTAAGTGTTGAGGAGATGAATAGAGTCTTCGTGGTAGTTGAGAAGTTGGAGTGAGGATCGTTATAAATTAGCTGCTGGTGTAGGTACAAGAGGAGAGCAGATTCGTGATACCCACTCATATGCCATTGTTTGTACGTTGTGTATAAATAACGATCAGCCATGCATTGATATACGACTGATGTGGAAGAATGCTTCTGATAATAACGCTCTTGTCCCAACGCGAAACCGATTCATCTTCGACAGAATGTTTGAAATCGTCGGTTTCCGCAAGCTGAAGCCTATATTAGACGTATTAGACTTGCGTGTTACGGATATGGTTTATTTTGATACGGTTCTTGAATACGCATACACCGCTCTGCTCGACAGGTTTACCAAGTGTAGGACTGAACAAGGCGGTACAGGGCTGAGCTCACCTACACCGTTCACCCTGAAGAACTATTTCTTTATATAATGAGCAGCTGTCGTTACGACTTAGATTATTTCAACTGCCGATATGCATTGTGAAGATGAGTTCACGATTGAAAAGCTCGGATCGGTAAGAATAAACCATCGATTGGAAAGGAGTGTTTATAAACTTGTATTTAATAATGATGTTGTGGCTAACTATGACCTCTTTGTGCGTGCTTTTGAATTTATTCTAGCCGTGTTTAAAGATAACTTGCCAACCGAATGTAAAGTGGGCACAAAAATAGTATTGAACGATATGAAGGCCATTTACATCGAGTATAGGTATCCCAAAACTTGAGCGGTCAAATAATGTTAAATCGTATTTACTGCAGAATGCAAAGCAATAATGATGTGGCTGTAGACTCGATTACGTGCGAGTTTAGTGTTTTAGTAAAGCGCAGTAGAACAAAGTAAATGTATTTTGATGTATATTTATTTTCAATATATTTAATTATTTAATATAAGTTGTATATATATATATATATATATATATATATATATATATATGTATTTCTCCTGTACTGTTATATTGATGGTTATACTCCATCGTTTTGTATTTCTTATATTAATTTTTTTATTATATATATATTCCTCGTTCATTTTTCTTAGACTAGTATTATTTTTAATTTTAATTTTTTTATCATATATATTCCATCGTTTGTATATTTATTTTCTATATATTTCATGAAATTGATTCCAGTAATTCGTCAAAATAAACAGAATGATGTAATGATGTTTTATTTAATTATTTTAGTTGTGTATATATAAACAATATTATTTAAATATATGTTTACCAAATGGCTGGTTACGGCTTCTAAACCGACTGGCGGATTTCTAAGCCAACTGTCAAGAATATATGCTTTAATTAAATAAATAGCGCAATCTGGTAACTCAACCCTAATAATGTACACCTGAACAAGCCATTTACGCCTTCTAAGCCAGATTAAGCCTTCTAAGGCTACTGGCGGATTTATCCAACTGGCTGATTTACACCTTATAAGAGAGCGGGCGCTCGGATGAACTCTCGTTATGCGTTTGGGTGGAGCCAGGCGAATACCCCTCTCTCCTTCTTAGGTTAAGGCTTAGGTTAGGGTTTCCCTTTGGGGGGTGAGGACATCCCATCTTCTCCCCCCAAAGACCCTCCTCCCCTCCTCCTTCTCCTTTCTCTCTCTCTCTCTTAGGTTAAGGTTACCACTTTGGGGGGAGGTCATCCTCCCATCTCCCCCCAAATCTCCCTCCCCCTTCATTGCAGCTTATGGGATAACCCCTCCCCCTTTGCTGCTTAACCTCTGGCAGCATCCCCCCTCCCCCTTTGCACCACTGATCAATATTTGCAACATTGCAGCATTGCATTGCACTCTCCCATTTTGCGCCCATGCTACTTGGACACTCTACGTTTGAAAGATTGGAGGTCACAGACAGGGGGAATGATGGATTGAAGAAGATTATTCCATAGTTCACCGGTTGAGTAAATGAAAGATTGAAAATACCGATTAACCCTTGCGTTAGATAGTTGGACAGAAAAGGAATGAGAATGTCTCGAAAGTCTGGTGCTGCGTGTTCTCCTTAAAGGAGTAAGCATGTAGTTAGAGAGTTCAGAAGAGCAGTGTCCGTTATAATAGCGATAGTAAAGAGAGTGCGAGGCAACACTTCGGTGAAGAGAGAGGGATTGAAGACAGTCACTAAGAGGCGGGAAATTGATGAGACGAAAAGCTTTTGATTCCACCTCGTCAAGTACGGCTGTGTGGGTTGAGCCATCCCATACATGAGAAGCATACTCCATACAGGGGCGGACAAGACCCCTGTGCAAAGGCATATACACATATATGTATGCGGGTGTGTATTTTTGGACGTACATGCATGTACAGTTGCCAGCATATGTAATGTTCCTCGCCTCACAGGCAACTCCGTACGTCTGGCAACACCGCAATGTTAGTCAAGGTACCCCAACTGTGGGAAGATGGAGTGGAGGAGGGACAACCGAGTCCAACAACATAATTATAACACAGACATATATATCTAGAGGACAATTGAATGTGCAGTCATTGACATACAGGTAATTATAATGTAATGTCTGTGTTCATAAAGATAAACAATTAATATGATCGTCAACCCCGTTGAACTCTATGTAGTTTACTAGTCTTATACAGTAATAAGGTCCCATTATGATTGCTGCAAATCTGTATAAACAGCTACTACAATAAAACTTTTTATATACTAGTGAATGCGAAATGTTCGCCTGCAAGAAATTTTCGCGTTTTTCGGGTAGGCTATAGTTTACGCGAAAATATCCAGCGGGTGAAAATTTGGCAATTTAAACTATCTTTGGAATATAGTAAGAAAATAATACATCATTAAAATACAGGGTTATTTAAATTGATTCATCCGATTTCAACTGAGAATACTTCCGTACCTATCAACCGTGCATCAACTGGGCATACACCACATGAAAGAGGAAATCTCTGAGTTTTACAAGATCACCGTGAGAGGGCTCCAAAGTCACGCCGTGGCCTAGCCTAGCAACAAACAGTCAGTGTGAAAATGGCGTCCGCACAGCAGAAGGCGTTTTGTGTGTTGCAGTTTTCGAGCTGTAAATCGGTAGTCACAGTGCAGCGTGAGTTTCGTCGACGTTACAGAACAGATCCAGCGGGTGCTCAGAGCATCCGTCGGTGGTATCGGCAGGTATCGGCACTGTGACTACCGATTTACAGCTCGAAAACTGCAACACACAAAACGCCTTCTGCTGTGCGGACGCCATTTTCACACTGACTGTTTGTTGCTAGGCTAGGCCACGGCGTGACTTTGGAGCCCTCTCGCGGTAATCTTGTAAACTTGGAGATTTCCTCTTTCATGTGGTGTATGCCCAGTTGATGCACGGTTGATAGTTACGGAAGTATTCTCAGTTAAAATCGGATAAATCATTTTAAATAACCCTGTACTTTATTTGAAAAGTAAATTCAGTTTATTGTAATAAAACATTTTAAAGTAAAAGCAGTAAAAACACTGTAAATTATGCTGTGTTATTACTGTATAACAAGAATGTCATGAATGCCGCTAATTTCCCAACCCTTCCGAATGGTCTCCCTAATTTTGTGTAGGTTATCCCATGCAGAGACAATCCATTTAGCATGAATAGGTTTCAGTGTGAAGAGCTTCAAATCTATCTTACCAAGAGATTCATTTACGTTGAGCAGTGAGCACTGCTGACCCCGACCATTCACAGTCCAGAATAAATGTCATTCATGACGTCCTTTTAAATCTGTAAAATTATAACTAGCAACTGTTGACCGCGAAATTATGATGCCGCGAACTCGTCCAAGGATATGAAAGAGCGAAAATTTGCTGCCGCGAAATTAACCTGGTTTACAGTATATATACTCGTACTTATAAACTCATACAATATAAAACTAATGTTTGTGAAATGACGTTGATGGGCCAAACCGAGGTGTTGACTTGGTTATTGGCATGATCTATGTTCATACCATATTTCTACACCGTATGACGAACACCGACTCTGAAAATGAATCCAGCTCAAGATAAAATGGCACAGCGAGGCCGGATAATTGGTATGCGGGAAGCAGGCCTCTCTGTAGCTGACATAGCCATGGAACTGGGTGCGGAGATGGCAGGAGACTGGGAATCTGCTAGATCGTCTTAAGTGTGGGGCACTAGGCCTGTTCAAAAATCAACTTTTTCTTATTTTCATAGGTTTCTGTACATTTTCCCATGTTTTTTGACCTGAGAAAGCCAAAAATCACAACTATTTTGACCTAGGATGTTGGGAAGCATTGCCGCATGGAGCTCTAAATTTTCTGCCTTGAAATCGGCCAAAGCGCCAATTCCGCGGTCCCTTGAATTATGTTTTGCACTTTAACTTTTGATCTAAACAAGATAGAGCAACAAATTAGGTATCAAATGAAAGAGCATAAAATTAATAAATAATAATAATAATAATAATAATAAATAAATAATAATTAATAATAATAATAATAATAATTATCTATCATTTTTCAGGAAACAACAGAAACTCAATCAGAATCTAGAAAACCATCTACAAGTTACAACTTCACAATGGCATTAAGCAAGGAGCTGAGGGAGCTCCGTGGGCGCACAGTTGATATCTCAGAACCTCCACGTACTGTCCACAGGCAGGTGTCAACTGGGCCATCTACCAGATCTCTCACTGAAACTTTCCTGGTTGGATACCCTTCAGCTTTTATCAGTGGTTCCCAGCTTCCCACCAACAGACAGGCGTTCCAGTATTTCCTTAATCTTCAGAATTTACCGGAAAATGCAGGGAGGCCCATGGTTCAAGACCTTGCATATGAAACAGTTGAATCTATCATCCCATTCTGGCAGATGGCTAGGATCAAGACAATGACCAAGTACAACGCAATGAAGCTCTTCATGAAACTACATGAGAAACATCGTGCTCTGGTGAAAAGCAAAGGAAGAGCAAGTAACCCTGGAGGAAAAAGAGGAGCATTTGTGCTGGAATTAGACAGCCTGTTCGATATAGGAGCTCCAGATGCAATCCAGGAAATACAGAACAACAGACTGTTATCCAGAGAGAAGAAAGATGAGGATATCAGGTTCTACGAAGACCAAAAGACTGAGAGGAAAGGTCATATGTCTGGTCATGACAAGATTTTTGAGACAAGATCCCTGCAGCAAGCAGCGAGGAATGAAAGACTGCAGCATAGACAAGAACAAGGTAAAACTAATTACTTTGAACGTTACAAAAAGTTTTAAGTTTTACTCCATTGCGATATTTAGCATGTACTTAACAATTACTGTCTTAACATGTTGTACTATTTTACAGCTGCAGCAGAACAAGAGGCAGTTGTTCATGTGGATGACATTACCTGGGGTGACTCAACTGACAACGACGCTAACACAGAGGACATGGATTACCATCAGCCTCGTCCTGGATGTTCTCACCATCAAGACACTGTGACTAGTGTGACTTTGACGTTTCCAAGGAAGGTCATGGAATGTGATGTCATCTGCAATACAGCTGATCGTCTTGGTTTATCAGACAATCAAGTTACTGCCATGGTTTCTGCCACCTTGAAAGCTGGAGGGGCTGATCTGGATAACTTCGTCATCTCAACCTCAACAACACGTCGCAACAGAATGCTGTCCAGGTATAATATCAGCCAGAGTCACATGTCCAAGTTTTGTGAAAACCCCCCACAGTACGCTGCCTTACACTGGGATGGAAAGTTGCTCAAAGATGTCTTGGGCAGTGAACCTGGAAGTACCTCAGAGACTTTAGCTGTGCTAGTGTCTGGTCCACCTTCATACACTGAAGGAAAGTTATTGGGAGTACCTGTCATCGACAATTCTTCTGGCACAGCTCAGGCTGAGGCTTCAATGGATTTACTGGAGACATGGGAACTTACGGATAATGTTACTGCCCTTGTTTTTGACATTACATCCAGTAACAGTGGAGTTCACAGAGGAGCTGCCAAACTGCTAGAGAAAATGCTGAACAAAAAGGTGTTTTATCTGGCCTGTCGACATCACATCCTGGAAATCCTAGTAGGAGCAGTTTGGGAGAAGCTGTTTGGGAAGGTGAAGGGGCCAGATAATCCCTGGTTTGAGCATCTGAAGGATGTTTGGACGGACTTGTCCAAGGAAAACCCAAAGATGCTGGCTATCAACAGCAAATGGCTGAAGGAAAAGAAGAAGAACAGTGAAGAAATACTCCAAGACATTCTAACAGCAGAAAGGCTTCCAAGAGCCGACTACAGGGAAATGGCTGAACTGACAGTCATTGTTCTTGGAGGAACGCCTCCTCGAGGTATTCACTGGAGTCGACCAGGCGCCATTCATCAGGCCAGATGGATGGCCAGAAACCTGTACTCCATGAAAATGCTGATGTTTGCAGATCAACTTGAGTACGACGAAGACACTGTATCAAAGCTGGAAAGACTCAACACCTTCCTTGCGCTGTTCTACACTCCTGTATGGATGATGTCAATGTCTGCTGCAGATGCTCCCGTGAATGATCTAAGTCTAATCCAGGACATGTTGAAGTACAAGAAAACTGACCCAGAGCTTGCTGATGCAGTACTTAATAAGATGGAAAACCACAAATGGTACCTGACGCAGGAAGTCGTGCCATTTGCCCTGTTCAGCAGTAGATTGAGTGACACATTGAAGCACGACATTGCTGCCCAGTTACATGCCACTGAGAAGCCAGACAGCTTCAGAACAGGAAAGCCTCTATTCCAGAGAGTCACAGCTAAGACCACCCTGGTTGATCTCATTGGCCCAGAATCACATTTCCTGCTGGACACACTGAACATTGGATCCGAGTGGCTTCTGGAACCTGTCACGTCTTGGCCACAGAATGAGGACTACAGAAAAGCGTTGGACTATGTTAAGAATCTGAAAGCGGTGAATGACATTGCTGAACGTGGTGTCAAGATGATGAGCGACTTTGCAAATGTCATAACAACAGATGCCAAGCAAAGGGACTATCTCCTTCAAGCTGTGGAGTTCAACAGACGCCGCTTTGACAGCTTCAAGAAACAAACTCTCAACAACTGACTGTGTAAATGTCATTATGAAATTAATCATCATGTAATGCTTTCACTTCTTGATCGATTAGACTTGTGACAAAATGTTAATCTCAAATTTGTGTCATGAATAAGGCGCCTTGTCTGCCTTGAGTGTGAGAAAACGAATTTTGTGATATTTCTGAAATCTTTGTATGTACCAATGTGCCATTTCTTGTTCCAAGACTATCATAATTGTATAAGTTAGAAAGAGGATTAAAAACACTTTAATTTGGTGCCTATTTTGTTGCTCTATCTTGTTTAGATAAAAGGTTATAGTGCAAAACATGATTCAAGGGACCCCGGAACTGGTGCTTTTGGCCGATTTCAAGGCAGAAAACTTAAAGCTCCATGCGGCAATGCTTCCCAACAACCTAGGTCAAAATGGTTGTGATTTCGGCCTTTTCAGGTCAAAAAGCATGGGAAAAAGTACAGAAACCTATGAAAATAAGAAAAAGTTGATTTTTGAACAGGGCTAGTGCGGCACCACGAAAGACCACCCTAGAAGAAGACCGGAGAATAATCAACTAAGTGCAGAACGATCCTATCAACATCGCAGTTGCCATCCGGGAGACGCTACATATGGGCGTGTCAGTCGACACCGTAAGGAGACGGTTGTATGAAGCAGGATATCACCACCGTACTCCTGCCGAAAAAGAGAGGATCGAGGAACGACATCGTCAGGCAAGGCTCTCGTTTGCTCGCAAGCATATAAATGATGAACTCGCATTCTGGAGCAGTTATCTTCTCTGACGAGAAACGTTTGCGTCTATAACTCACGGCCGTCTTCGGTGTTGGCGACAGGACAACACGAGATATGCCCGCCAAAATATTTACGAAGTGGCACGGAGTGGGCATGTGACGGAGAATATGTGGGAATGGATGCACCTGCAAGGCCTAGGAGAGCTGGCTGAGATCCACGGTAGGTTTACGGCAGATCAATATATAGAGATCAGCGAGGAGGTGATGCTGCCTTCTGTACGCGCGTATGCCTTGCGCTATCCTGAGCAGATTATCTTTATGCAGGTATGTTGTATTTGTGTGTTATAGAATATTATACTATTACTTGAGTAAGATTTATGTATTACACGCATTTGTATGTACGGTAAAATCCATTTGCAGGACAACTCTCCCATCCACACCGCAAGGATTGTAAGAAGGTGGTTCGAGGAGCAGCGAAATCTAAAACTATTGGACTGGCCTATTAAGGGGTGTGACCTCAACCCCCATTGAGAACGTGTGGGGAATGTGGTGAACTCGTAGGAGCCTGGGCAGGAACGGACCAGCCGCAAGCTGCTAGATCACACTATGGCTGAATAGATGTTGCATGTATGCCACACAGGTTACAAGATGTAGTATACAATAATGGGGGATAGACCAAATATAGGGTGGGGCACGGGAATCAAGTGTTTTTTGAATAGCTAGTAATCGGCCATTAGGAATGGGAGGGGCGTGCGGTAGGTAGCATTCCATTTCTGGGTTCATAGCATTTAACTTTAACTAACACTCACCTTTATCTTTCACGTGCCATCATGGAGCAGTGGACGTTAGAACACCGCATGTTCGCGTATGATCATTTTGTTAGGAGTGGCGAGTCAGTGACAGCAGTACAGCGTGCGTTTCGCCGCAGATTCAACATTCATCGAAATGACTCTGTTCCCGCTCGTGACACAATCTTACGTTGGGTTAACAATCTTCGAACAGGAGGCTCAATAATGAAAACAAAACCGAAGGGGCCGCAACGCACTGTGCGTACTCCAAAGAACGTTGAAAGGGTCAGACAAGCGATGTTGCAAAGCCCAGGCCGCTTTGCTCGGAGACATTCAGCTGCACTCGGAATCAGCAATCGTACTGTTAGACGGATTTTGCATGAAGAATTACATTTTCACCCATACAAGTTAGCGATGGTGCAGGAATTGAATGTAAACGATTGCCCCCAACGACTGAATTTTGCACAGGAAATGCTTGCACTTTATGAGCAGAATGAAAACATGATGGTGGTAATGAGTGATGAAGCCCATTTCCACCTTAATGGGGCCGTCAACAATCAAAACTGTCGGTATTGGGCTGCTGAAAATCCGCGACAACTCCATGAAAAAACCGCTGCATAGCCCTAAGGTTACAGTTTGGTGCGCGGTGGGAAAGTTTGGCGTCATCGGTCCCTATTTCTTCGAACAAAATGGGGTTACCGTTATCATAACATCTGGGCGTTACATTGAGATGGTGAACACCTTTTTCATCCCTGAGTTACGAAGAAGGCGTATTGCTCGTCGACATTTGTGGTTTCAGCAAGATGGGGCCACGCCACACACCGCCAGAGCGTCAATGGCTGTTCTTCGCCCCCTGTTTCCCAACCATCTCATTTCGAGATTTGGTGACATTGCATGGCCCCCTCGGTCCCCTGACTTGTCCACATGTGACTTCTTTCTATGGGGGTACCTCAAGTCACGTGTCTACGAGGACAAGCCCCGTACATTAGATGCATTGAAGGAAGCGATCCGTCAACAAATCATCCAAATCAACAGAGACCTGCTGGGAAGAGTGGAGGCCAATTTTCGTAAACGCCTTCAACAATGCGTCGACGGCCAAGGACATCATATGCCAGATATAATTTTCGGTACATGATTATTATGACATGAAATGCTATGTTCTTACGAATGTTGTTCTACCAATATATTTTCTTTACAAAAATAAATATCATTTTCCTGATTATTCCAAAAACACTTGGTTCCCGTGCCCCACCCTGTACTAACTATGAACCGGCTATAGCGGTGCTATTTATGTTAATCCATGGCAAATTGTCAGCATTTTGTATGATAAACTATTTAGTAAAACATCCTCAACTATTGCATATTTGTTATATTAAAGAATTGGTATTTTATGGTATATATATATTTTCCTTGTTAAAATCTAATAATATCTTCACCTTGATAACGCAAAAGGAAATCTGGAAAACATTAATGGGTTTATCTGTCCATCGTGATTAAATCATTATCTCTCCACATTGATAAAACGAGGGCCACTCAATATATTTTGCCCCACCTTTTTTTTTCTTTCCAAGTTTCCTTGTAAGTTCCAGAAATTTTGTGCACAAGTACAGTAGTTACATACCTTTTTTACAAGATTTAATTTTTCTACATAGTCTCCATTCTTTTCAACATCTTTCTTCCACCTTGAAACAAGGGCCTTTATTCCTTGCTGGTAAAAGTCCGCTGGGTTGCGCTGAAGCCACCTCTTAACCTCCTCCACAACTTTATCGTCACTCTCAAACTTTCTTTCACGAATAGCATCCTTCATTGGCCCAAACAAATGGAAGTTTGAAGGTGCCAGATCCAGGCTGTATGGAGGGTGGGGTAACACAGTCAATCGCATTTTTTGTGATGGCCTTTCTTGTTTGCAAACTGGTGTGTGGTGTTGCGTTATCGTGCAAAAGAAGGACGTCTTCCAGTTTTCCCTCCGGTTGAACTCGTTTTATACGTCTCTGGAGTCTTTATAGGGTAGCAATATATGCCTCTGAGTTGATTGTTTGTCCTTTCTTCATAATGTCCACCAGAATCACCCCTTTTGTCCGAGAAGATGGTGGCCATAACCTTTCGTGCAGAGGGAGCCATTTTGAAATTTTTCTTGCGTGAGAAGTCTGTGTGATGCCACTCCATGGATTGGCGTTTTGTTTCAGGTTCAAAGTGGTTTACCCAAGTCTCATCCCCAGTCACAATTCGTGAAAGGAAGTAATCCCCTTCTGTCTCGTATTGAACCAACGACTCAGAAGCAATTTCTTTTCTTTGGACTTTGTGATTTTCATTCACTTAGCGAGGAACAAACCGTGAGCACACTTTTGAATATCCCGGTTGCTGAATTATCGTATTCACACTTCCTTCACTAATTCCTAGCTCCAGTGATAGCTCCTTGTATGTGACGCGCCGATTTGATCGAATGATGCTGTTAGCACGTTGCACAGTGTGAGGTGTGACAGCTGATGCCGGGCGACCGCTGCGTGGCTCATCATCGAGGCTGGCTCTCTCTCTCTCTCTCCAATGATCTAACACGTTTAGACCAGCGTCCAACTGTGCTTCGATCAACAACAGCATCTCCGTAAACGTTTTGTAGACGTTTGTGAATATTTCCAACTGTTTCCTTCTCTGCGGTTAAGAACTCGAAAACACCTCTGCTTACGACGCACATCACTGTCAGACGCCATTTTCGAAACTGCGTTGACCATCGGTTTCATACAAGGGTGTTTAAAAGCGGTTTCATACAAGGTGGGGAAGTTCAAACTGAAAAAATCCGGTTATGTGCAGCGCAGAAAGTTGAAACCTAAGGCTCAAAAATCATTTCAACCCCATGGCCTATTACTTAGCTAAGAAAAAAGGGTGTGGAAAATATATTGAGTGCCCCTAGTACAAATACAATCTGGAAAACACTATTAATATAATAGGCATCAGCCACAAACCGGTGGTGATATCCTGCTTCATGCAACCGTCACTTTACGGTTTCCACCGACACGCTCATATATCGTCTCTCCTGGACGGCGACAGCAAGTAACCATGTCAACACCACAGTTTGTCCCATCAACGTCATTTCACAAACATTAGTAACATATTGTATGAATTTATAAGTATATAAAAATATGTTTATGCTAGTATAACCGTGGATTATTCTTACGTGATTTTGCTAATCAGTTACTGTTATTCAGATCGAAATTATTAACAAGTTCTTTATGTAACAATCGATAAGCCATTTCCTACTAACTCTCTCTGCCCCTCTACCTCGCTCTCTCTCACACTGTCTCAATCTTTTTCTCGCTCACTGTCAATACATATATATATAACCGAGTAGATTCGTAAGTTAGTGAAGGTTTCAGGCTGCACACTAGGGTGTTTCACTCGTACAGAGGAAAATATCAAAGTTCAATATTTTTCTCCACTTTGCTTGTGCTTTTATTCCTTATCATGTAAGAAAGATGTGCACGAATTTTGAAAACGATTAAGTGATATTTAGGGGTTGCACACATTTGAACTTTTTATCATAAACAATTTTCTTCAGTGTTACGAAAAAATTCTCCCTTGGAACCACGGAAAATAAAAAACTCTAGTATTAAAATCAGAAAATCCGAATCAGTTTTTGAATTGGTACAAGGACGTTCCCGCCTTGGTTCTTTTCGGCACATTTCGATGATGTTCAACAATCCGCAACAAGAATTGTTTTTGCTTCTCATCCTTGACTGATTCATTGAATTGCTTGATTAATGCAATTCCCCTCTCCGCTGTGTCGTTTACGACTTTCAGCGCGTTGACTGACTCTCTCAAACCGTCATTTTTGGTGTACTCCTCTACTTTGTCGACATCCCCGACGCCGAAGTATGTTTTCGTCCTTTGAGTGACGAAGTTGCTCAGATCCTTGCCTTCAAAAGTCAGGTTTTTCCACTCGAGTCGTTTGAGTTCCTTCCTCGACGCAGGTTTGTTCAAAGCCTGGAACATCTTTTCTTTCTCATTTGGCGATATCCGTTCATCAAGGAAAGCCAAGCCGACAAGAGTCTCCGAGAGATACCATAGATGCCTTTTGGCAACTCTCAAGACAGCCTGGCCCAGTTGAATCATGTCTTGGTCATTTTTCGGGCCAACCTACTGACCACTGCCTCGTGCCAGAACCGGACATAAATGAAACATGTAAAAAGGGCCACGTCGTGCAATCCCTTCACCTCTCGGTCGGTGAGTTCCAGTTGCTCCCGGAACAAAACCATTTTCAGCACATAGATAGCTTTCGCCATCCACCTGGCTTGATGATGGGCTCCTGGAGTCCTGAAGGAGAACTCAGCTCCACCCCAGCCTTCAAGGAAAAGGAGCGACAGCTTGAGGACTTCCTCATAATCTTCTCTCGGGTGACATGAACTTTCAATGACTCCACGAAGATAACTCACCATCCTGATTCGTTCATCTTCCAAGTACCTACAGTAGTGGCTGGCTCTTCTTCATCGATCATGGTTTTGAAACAATTTTTGTTAATAAAGTCCCAATGCTGCTGAAATCGTCGAAACAACAGGATTTCAGGACCACTTGTTGGCCCCAGGGACTTATGAAAGACCTCCTTCAAAATGAGCTCACAAATGTGGTGACGGCAAGGCAACCACAAGAGCGACCGACCAAGGAATTGTTCGATCCTCATACATGCCCCTTGCAGAAGTCCGGTATTGGGCGCCGTAGTGTCAAACGAGAGGCCAATGATGCGGTCCTGAATTCCAAATCGTTGCAGCTCCTGGATGACGTCTCGAGCCATTTGTTCACCAGTACCATCCTGGGCAACAGGCACTCCAAGAAGATGCTCGAACTCCTTCCTTGTTACCACAAGAGCTACTCTGTCTTCCAAGCTTCTAGAGCTTCCGCCAGCAGCTTGGGGTAGTAGCTTGCTGTCCCAGTGCAGAACTAAGAGAGGTGGATCTTTGAAGATCGACTCCTCAAGTTGTTTGGCCATTTTCTCTCGATACTTGGCACGTGCTCGATGAACAGTTGATGGCGAAATAATAATCTGCGATACATCTTGTCCGAGACTTTTAGTAGTTGCAATGAAGGAAGTGCTTGCTTGTCGAATAGAGAGTTGTTCTCTATCCCAAGTAGCCTCGAGTGTTGGATCAAGTGTGTTCTTGGAACGACGAGGTGACTTAGAGGCCAATGGAGCAGCAAAACCTTCATCATCATCATCTGTTGTCGCCGAGATCTTTTCAGCTTCTTCAGCATGCTTTCGTTTTCGAAGTTCAAGTTTCTAAGCTGCTTCTTCTTTCCGTTTGACAGCCATGGTGTGTTTCCTATCCACCCCAGCCATTGAAGAACTCATTCTGTCCTCCCTCTGGGAGGAAAAGAAAACCTTGTCCTCCTCCGGAACTGAACTCATGCTCATCACACCTTGACAAGCGATGTCGAAAAGGTCAGCAAGGTCTCCCTTCCACACCTGACGCTTCATAATGGCTTTGTTCGTCTCTCTCGACTTCTTCTCCTTCAAGTTTTGGTACTCTTTGTACAGCTTTAGTAGAGCAGCTCTAATGTTCTCCTCTGTCTTCAAGGGGATATTCGCCTTCTTCCAAAGTTCTTGAAGCTTGATACTCGTAGACTTGATGGCAAGGGGGATTGTTTCCTTCAGCTCCAGGTGATGGTACATAAAGCAGAGGAGGACTTGCTCCCGGGATGGCAATGTTGCTCCTAAGAGCTCTTCGACTGGAGTCTTTTCAATCAGCCAGATCTTCTTTCTTTCCATTTTCAACACTTTTTGCACCTGTGAAAGAAAAGAAAACATTACAATATGTTGGAAGTTGGGACGTTCTCGAGATTTGGTTACAAAGGGCTAAGGTATCAGAGGTGACATAAGTGTGTAACCTCTAAATGGTGTTTAATTTGCTTCAAATTTGATACATATGCTTTACAGATCATAAGGTGTACAGGCAAGAGCAAAGTGTAGTGAAATTCACAACTTGATAAAAGTGGAACACCCAACTGCACACCGTCTCTAGAAACAGCTTTATTAGTATTGTTATTTCATGATTTAATATACGAGAAACTGGTAAGTGGGGAAAGGGAATAGGGAGAGTGGAGGATGGTTGTGTAATGTCTATTTTCGGTTCAAATTCACTAGTATATAAAAAGTTTTATTGTGGTATCTGTTCATATAGACTTGCAGTAATCATAATGGAACCTTATTACTGTATAAGACTTGTAAACATGGAGATTAACGGTGTTGACGATCATATTTATCGTTTAACTTTATGAACACAGATATTGCATTATAATTAGGGTCTGTTCAAAAATTACGTAACGCTATTTTTGTTTAAATTTGACACACCAGATCCCCAAGGAACGTTCTGTAACGCTAGAACAGGAACCCCCTAAAATGTTATATTACACTTCCCACATCGCTCACGTAACGAAACGTTACAGATGGGGAGGCAGGTTTTAGCAAAAACAGCGTTACGTAATTTTTGAACGGCGCTTTACCTGTATGTCAATGTTATATGTTGTTGGACTCACTTGTCCTCCACCCCACCTTCCCTAACTAAATTAACACGCGTTATTAATTATTCCTAACCAAATTTACTTTATGATGACAGGACAATTCAACCAGTAGGACAACTCAACCAGTAGGACAACTCAACCAGTAGAATCAAACCAACACTCATTCGACCAGTAAAACTGGCATGCAAATCATGAATTGTACTCTACTTAATAATACCATTATGAGTATTCACTAGGGTGATTCTTAGCTACATAAGGGCAAATTTTTTTTTTTAATTGTTTTACTCCTAACCTTTAATTTTTTTGGTATTCAGGTAAAACTTCTGCATGTGAAATATTTTTTGAATACATCAAGTTTTAGGGGTTGCACAGTGACCTTAAAGTTTTGATAAATATCGGTCAAAGGCGGGGGTATCATGGTTGCCAGCCACTCATTGTTGCCCGATAAGCGTTGATTTCCTAGAATCGGGAAACCTCCTGCGATGTTCTGTCACAACTTGAAGCAGATACTGGGTTTGCTGTTCATCCTGTGTCAGGAGACGATTGTACTCTTCAATGAGAGCAACTTCACGCTCTGCATGATCATTTGTGACAGTGAGGCTGTTGACAACCTTGAGATCCTCTCTAGCTGGACAAGTGTCTGGATCCTGGTCTAGGAAGTCAGTGGACAGATGAAGCTTTTCAAAGAAGGATAGAGACCCTCTAGTCACAAGATCAGAGAGCTGAAGCTGCTCAATAGCTGCTGGATTGACTGTCTGTCGCTTAGGAGCATCTTCCGTTCCTTCACATTCCCTTGTTGCCCTTGCCATAAGCGTCTTTGTAGAAGAGGACACAGATGAATCAAAAAAGGCAAGGGCCACTAGCTCCTCTGACAGGTACCAGAGGTGTGATGAGAACTTGGCTAGAACAGCTTTTGATACAGCAATGTTGACAGTGGCATAGGCAGGGAGAGCCTTCAGAAGATTCAGGTCATTGTTTGGTGCTGATGCAGACAGAGGAGCTTCAATCCATGCGTTGAGGTAGATCTTAACTGCAAAGACACACATCTGTTGAAGACCATTCTTCTCCCTGTCTGTCAGTTTAAACTGATGATGAAAAAGCCAGATCTTGAGCGAGTATATTACCTTGGACATCCACCTAGCACGGTGCATGGGACCAGGTGCCATAAAGTGGATGCCCCTTGGAGGAGTGACTCCCATGAAGATCAATGAGAGCTCTATGAATTCCCGGTAGTCATCACGAAGGTCGTTTTGCTCTGTCAGTGACTTTTCAGCCCAAGCCACTAGCTCTGGGTCATTGATGAGATCAGCTATCTCCTTGTCATCAGCTGCAGTTGCATATGAATTTCTGTCAATAAACTCCTACTGATCTTGAAACCTTAAAAATCAAAACATCTGGTCCTTTGGTAGTACTCGTGAGTGTGGTAAAAGCTGTCTCAGCAAGAAGCTCCAAGATATGGTGGCGGCATGCCAGATACAAAAGATCCTTCTGCAGCTCCTGTTCTATGAGAACACATGCACCTAACTTTCGCCCAGTATTAGCAGCTGTAGTGTCAAATGACAATCCTATAACTTTCTCCTTCAAACCCCATTCATTAAGAGCTGCTATTACAGCCTTGGCTTGTTCTGATCCTGTCCCATTTGCTAACTTGGCAACTTCCAGCAGCTGGGAGACCCCCTTGCCAGTAACAATAATTGGTAGGCGGTCAATATTTTCCTTGGTTGTCAAGTCCCTGAGAAGTTTTCCATCCCAGTGGACAATCAAAGGCACATCAGCTTGAAACTCAGCCTTCACGGTTTCTGTGAGCAATTTCCGGTGATTCTGACGCAGGCGTTAGATGGAGGAGCGGTTGATGTTGAATTCTTCAGGATTTTGACCAATTGAGCGTACTGTTTCTGTTAGAACATAAGTAGCAGCCCTCTCTGACAGCTTTGTCCTGTCAAGAGCCATAGACAGTGATGGAGATATTATGTTCTTTTTGGCTCTGAGACGTTTTGAAAGGCTGGCTCCTTCAACAGCAACAGCAGAACCTTCCTCTTCATTTCCAGATTCATCTGTGCTGCTGGTGGAAGATGACTCCAATTGTACCGTGTTTGAGGATGCCGCGTCTTCCTTCTCCCATTCACTTCTTCGTTCTTCTTCCATTATCTTCCTCTTCAGAGATCGGTTCTCTTTTGCAGTTTGCTTGGCATCAATTGGTCCCATTGTTCCTCTACGGCCTGGTTCCAGTTGAGCAATTAGGAATTCTCGGTCTTCTTGATTTGTCATTATTGTGAGGGCATCAGAGGTGGCTATGTCAAAAAGTTGGACATTTCTGCCTCAAAGTCATTCTCCTTCTGTATCTGTGAGGTTGATCTCCTGTTTTCCCCTTTCTTCAAACTCTGATAAACTGTGTACAGTTTCTCTACTTTAGTAATTGCATTATCTTTGCGGATCACTAGAATTCTTGCTTTCCCCCAGAATTCTGTTACACGCATGATCACTATTGTGGCACTTTCCCTAATTGTCTTCCCCTCCTTAATGTGAAGGTGCAGAAAGAATGAAAGAACTTGTCCTTTAGAAGGAAGTTTTGTTCCTTCAATCCCATCATCTGGTTTGCAAAGGTAATCCTTAGAACGAGTTGTCATGATCAATCACTGATAGGTATCAATTATTCTGAAAAAAATACATGAAATTTATTAGAATTTAATAAAAAAAATTAGAGTAAATAATAACTAAATGATAATACTAATTAAATAAATAAATAGATTAATCAATCAATGTAAGATCTGGAGTATAATTGATTTCTTCTTCCCACTGTTAATATGGTCAGAGTTCAACTGATTGTTGGTGGCTTTATGTGGCAGAGAACATGTTTGTGTATGACTCATTGTCTCCCACTGGTCTGCATACACCAGAGTACAGCTGCACTGCATACAATTAACTTAAAAACAACTTCAAAATGTGCAGTACACAGCAAGGTCAACTGGAATGGTCAAAATCACAAGTATAGCAGTGGAGCATAAATAATCAACTCCAAACATTTATGCGAGCCACATATGTGAAATTACGAACTCCGTGTGCAACCCCTAAATTTATTCCAAATGACTTAAAATTTCACCACAAGGGTTTTTTCATACATGCAAAACATTTTAAGGGTTAGGAGCATGACTTTTCTAACTTTCATTTTGAAGAACCACCCTAGACTATTCAACTTTGAATATTAGCACTCTCCCTGCACTGACTGAAACCAGTACCAGTCCTGCGACACGTGGAGTCGGAGTGCTTTTCCAAACCTCATTTTTTTGTTTTGCCAGTGTAACATTAACCAGTGCTAAGTCAACCAGTAGACCAACTCAACCAGTGCTAAATTAACCAGTGCCAACTCAACCACTACTAACTCAACAAGTACAATGAAACCACACTGATTCAACCAGTAAAGCTGGCATGCAAAGCATGAATTGTACTCTACTTAATAATTTCAATATGAGCATTCATTTTGAATGTTGGAACTCTCCTTGCACTGGCTGAAACCAGTCCCAGTCCTGCGACACGTGGAGTCGGAGTGCTTTTGCTGCCATCATTTTTGTTTGGCCAGTGTAACCTTAACCAGTGGCACCTTAGCCAGTGCTAAGTCAACAAGTACAGTAGACCAACTCAACCAGTGCTAAATCCACCAGTGACAACTCAACCAGTGCTAAATCCACCACTGCCAAATCCACCACTGCCAAATCAACCAATACCAAGTCAACCAGTACCAAGTCAACCAGTACCAAGTCAACCAGAACTAACTCAACCAGAACTAACTCAACCAGTACAAGCATTAACATGCTGGCATTCAAAGCATGAATTGTACTCTAATTAATAATACTATTATGAGTATTCATCTTTGAATGTTAGTACTCTCCCCTGCACCGCTTGAAACCAGTCCCAGTCCTGCGATACGTGGAGTCGGAGTGCTTTTGCGGACCGCACTTTTTGTTTTGACAGTGTAACCTTAACCAATAGATCAACTCAACCACTGCAAACTCAACCACTGCAAACTCAACCAGTAACAATTCAGCCAATACTAACTCGACCAGTACTTACAAAACCAGTACTAACTCAACCAACGCTGATTCAACCAGTAAAGCTGCCATGCAAACCATTAATGGTACTCTGCTTAATACCATTATGAGTATTTACTCTTTGAATGTTAGCACTCTCCCTGCACTGGTTGAAACCAGAACCAATATTGTATGAATTTATAAGTATATATAAACATGTTTATGCTAGTATAACCGTAGATTATTCTTACGTGATTTTGATAATCAGTTACTGTTATTCAGATCGAAACTGTTAACAAGTTCTTTGTTTAACAATCGATAAGCCATTTCCTACTAACTCTCTCTGCCCCTCCACCTCGCTCTCTCTCACACTGTCTCAATCCTTTTCTTGCTCAATGTCAATACATATATATATATATATAATCGTGTAGATTCGTAAGTTAGTAAAGGGTTAAGGCTGCACACGGACTCTACTAACAGCTTTATTAGTATTGTTACATCATGATTTAATATACGGGAGACTGGTAGGTGGGGAAGGGGAATAGGGAGAGTGAAGGATGGTTGTGTAATGTCTATTTTCGGTTCAAATTCACTAGTGTATAAAAAGTTGTAGTGGTATCTGTTCATATAGACTTGCAGTAATCATAACGGAACCTTATTACTGTATAAGACTTGCAAACATGGAGTTCAACTCAGTTCACGATCATATTAATCGTTTATCTTTATGAACACAGCCATTACATTATAATTAGGGGCCGTTCAAAAATTACAAAACGCTATTTTTTTTTTAAACTTAACACACAAGATTCCCTAGGAACGTTCTGTAACGCTAGAACAGGAACCCCCTAAGATGTTATATAACACTTCCCACACCCCTCACGTAAGCGTTACGTAATTTTTGAACAGCGCTTTACCTGTATGTCAATGTTATATGTTGTTGGACCCGGTTGTCCTCCACCCCACCTTCCCTAACTAAATTACCACGCGTTATTAATTATTCGTAACCAAATTTTTTTATGATGACAGAACAACTCAACCAGTAGAACAACTCAACCAGTAGAACAACTAAAAACCAGTAGAACAACTAAAAACCAGTAGAACAACTCAACCAGTAGAACAACTCAACCAGTAGAACAACTCAACCAGCTGGTACAGTACATGCCTGGGACCCTCCACCCAGCTGTGATTTAACTTGATGTTGAACCAGTTTGGCATGGAGACTCCCACTATGAATTCCACAATTATCCTCAGATAATTCAGGTTCCTACCCTTCAGCCCATGCTTGGAAATCCACAATCTGCAGAACCTTAGAGCCGTGGTGATCCACCTACTGTGACAGACTGGCCCAATCTCCAGGAGAGCTAGACTCTGAGGTACCTCTCCCGATGTGATGGCAGTGATGATTCTGTAGCCATATAATTGGTCTGTGCTGAGGTCCTTGACTACCTCCTGACTGAGATGGGGTAGAGGAGGACCAACAGTGATCCTCGTGAAGTTTGGGTTGATCTCCAGCTCAGTGGCAGTGTCTAACATCTTCCCTAGGGGCCCAGACCACTTGTTGTTGCTCAATGTCTTGCCATCCAGTGCAGTCACCAGGTGTCTGAGACTCGGCTCCCCAGTGTGCAAGTCACAGACAATGCCGTCGTTAATCAGGTCATTAACTGGGTAATTCCTCCTGTCTTCCTCACTCATCTCTCTCCTCAACAAACCATACCTCAGCAGATCTCTGGCTGTGGGCAGCTCAGCAGGGGGAAGTTCCCTCCCAGTCCCCACCAAATGACTTAGGTGACAACATGATTTGCTTCGGGTTCTGATTTCTTTCTGATTCATCCTATGGACCTATGAACAAAAGAAATGTCATTGAAATTTGGATAGGCCTACTGATTATGATTACATAAACTTAAGTTAATTGAAATTCTTAGTATCTTCCTATAAGCTCAGATAAAAGGTTGTGTTGTTATAGGTACAAGACTTAATTATTCAAAGTAATGACAATTTCATATATCTATCATATCAAAATATACAGAAAATTTGGGTCACACATAACATTTCGAATAATTTGAATTACACAATATTTACATTCCGAAGTAATCAAAATTGTCAAGAAGGAGGGAAAACGCATGCATTCACAATCAAAACTCCAGCATTTGTGGCTATGTGAAACTTAGAAACCATACTGCACACCAAAAATAACCAAAGTTGACCACACATATCAATGACACATTGATATACGATGCTCCAGTCATATTTAGGTTATATTTCAAACCTTTATGGTCAAATATGAGTAGGTAAATGGCTTTTTCAAACAACACTAAATATATTTCTAAGTTTGCTAGATAATATGACATCATTTGAGCGTTAGTAGTTTTTGAATTGTTGACTTTACTAAAATTGACACACCCTAGTACTGTAACAGAGTCCCACTGAGAAAACCTAAGACTTGTCTACCAGTATTAACAAACAAAATTTTTTCTGTTTTAGGTTTCGAAGACATAGATGAACCTGAAAAACGACTCGTTTGTGATTCCATTATTCGAGGGCAGCTCGAGGAATTCTGTGGGAGAAGCTTTGAGCGAGTGCACTTTGAGCAAAGGAAATTGAGCGACTACAAATTGAGCAACTACAAATTGAGCGACTTGACGCATTGAGCGATTAGGATAACTGAGCGAGTACAAATTGAGCGAGTGCAAACTGAGCGTAAACTAACGCAAAAATAATAAACATTCACCTTGTAAAAATATTTATTTAAAACCGATATATTTAATTAAAATGTATATTTATTCAAAACAGATTTAAAAATATAATAAGTTAAGCAGTGAATTATATATGTAATTCCAAATTGCAGGAAGCATTACGCAAAAAGTCGAGAATATTTTCATCATTATCATCTTCGATCAGACGTTGCAAGCGAACGTTTACTTGTTCGTATTTCTTCTCCATTTTCTTTCCCTGACTTCCTGCTTGCAGTTGGACTAATTCAGCGTGCTGCAGTACTTCTTTTTTCAATGCAATCAAGCATTTCCACACAGTAGGTCTTGCACCCTGGAACATGGAGTGAATGCCTCGGTGCCATCCTTCAATCTTGTTATTTGTTCGTGGCAATCCATCTTCGTTTTTCCCTAACATTCCATGTTTCAATATCAAATGTTGGTCTTTTCATTCCTCTACGTTGTCATCTCCCAATATAGGTGTCCTCGAAGTACTCGTACAAAGGGGCGAGTTCATGTAGGTTGTTTTGTTCTCGTGACTCGCCCAGGTCATCGAATGAATCGGCGACTCGATCAAATTCAAATATATACAGTATATATATATATATATATATATATATATATATATATATATATACACAGGGTGTCCGAGAATTATCTGTACAATTTTTGGCTGTTACTAAAAGTCAACCATAAAGTGTAGAAATTCCAGTGTTGTCCCATTTTACAGAGAATCTCATTAAGTTTTTTCTGATACCAAGTTTTGACAAGTTTTTTAGAAATTCCAGTGTGTCCGAAAATTATCTGTACAATTTCATCTTTTAATAAAATTCTTGATAACACACGTAAAATTCTTAAACAAGATTATTTAGAATCTGTATTTTCAAAAGTTTCTTTTATTAAAGTAACGTTGTTACAAACATTAGATATGTGCACCATTAGTGATTCGCAAAACATCCAATCGATACTCCAAATGTTGCCATGTGCACTGCAGCATATCCACATCAATTCGCTCAATAGCAGCTGTGATTCTTGCTTTTAAATCATCAATGTCTGTCACCCGCGTACATTTCTAAAAAACTTGTCAAAACGTGGTATCAGAAAAAACTTAATGAGATTTTCTGTAAAATGGGACAACACTGGAATTTCTACACTTCATGGTTGACTTTTAATAACAGCCAAAACTTGTACAGATAATTCTCGGACACCCTGTACATTTAAACTGCAAACACGCAGTATAATTAACGTAAAGAACGACGCTGGTATAGGAGAATATTCCGCGCAAGATGAGAGCGAGAGAACGAAACAAATGAAAAAAATGAGGTAACCACCCGGGAATCGAACCCGGGATCTTCCGATTGCCGGTCAGATATGATAACCATTACACCACGGGCCTCACTCAATCAAATGCCGTAATTCCTTTACATAAGCGCAGAAACCAATGCCCCAAAGGGGCACCTCCCGCATGCCGTACATTATATACATTTAAACTGCAAACTCAGTATAATTAACGTAAAGAACGACGCTTGTATAGGAGAATATTCCGCGCAAGATGAGAGCGAGAGAACGAAACAAATGAAAAAATGAGGTAACCACCCGGGAATCGAACCTGGGATTTTCCGATTGCCGGTCAGATATGATAACCATTACACCACGGGCCTCACTCAATCAAATGCCGTAATTCTTCTACATACGCGCAGAAACCAATGCCCCAAGGAGGCACCTCCCACATGCCGTACATTATATACATTTAAACTGCAAACACGCAGTATAATTAACGTAAAGAACGACGCTTGTATAGGAGAATATTCCGCGCAAGATGAGAGCGAGAGAACGAAAAATGAAAAAATGAGGGAGGTGCCCCCTTGGGGCATTGGTTTCTGCGCGTATGTAGAGGAATTACGGCATTTGATTTGAGTGAGGCCCGTAGTGTAATGGTTATCATATCTGGACCGGGCAATCGGAAGATCCCGGGTTCGATTCCCGGGTGGTTACCTCATTTTTTCATTTGTTTCGTTCTCTCGCTCTCATCTTGCGCGGAATATTCTCCTATACAAGCGTCGTTCTTTACGTTAATTATACTGCGTGTTTGGAGTTTAAATGTATATAATGTACGGCATGCGGAAGGTGCCCCCTTGGGGCATTGGTTTCTGCGCGTATGTGGAGGAATTACGGCATTTGATTGAGTAAGGCCCGTGGTGTAATGGTTATCATATCTGACCGGCAATCGGAAGATAGGGCTAATGTCAAATTCTGAGTAACTCGAACTAGAAGGAATTCTAAAATTAACAAATTTGCATCTTGTTTTGTTTGGCTAAGAATTTTAAAGTCTTTCTACTGAACACATTTATATCAATAAATTTAAATGTCATTTGTGTCACGTCAAGTTGCTCAGTTTTCTCACTCGCTCAATTTGTGCTCGTTCAGTTTGTCTGATTGCTCAATGCGTCAAGTCGCTCAATTTGTACTCTCAATTTCCCTTGCTCAAAGTGCACTCGCTCAATGTTTACTCGCTCAATTGTCGCACAATCGTTAATGCTACCCTGGTGCAAGGGTGAAGGATATAACTAATAGTGCTGGCTATTTTACAGACGGATCCTCTGAGGACACAACGTATGTTATTCATGTCGGTACTAATAACGTTTTAAATTCTAGCTCGGAAGAGCTGCTGGCTAGTTATATGGACTTACTAGAGCGACTAAAGGAAAAACTAATAAGATTGTTTGACAGGTATATTTCCTCGAATTATCCAACGTAACGAGTTCTACAGCAAGGCGACCTATATTAACAATAACCTAAAGTCTCTGCCAAAAGGAAGGAGTGCACTTTGTGAATTTTTGAAACAGTTTCTACGGCAAAAGGGAATTGTTCCTCGGACATGGACTTCATCTTAATGTCGTTGGAGCGCGGGGCGTTTAGGAAAACTATTTCATAATACTGTCTGTTCTTGTCAGGTTCTATCTATCTTTCAGGTTCTATCTTTAAGTGTTCATAGCCTACGAAACCAAATAAACGAATTATTTTCATTAATAGCTTGCAAAGACGATGATTTAATTGCCATAAATGAGTCGTGGCTTAGCAGTGAAACATGACTTTGTAGGGGAGTATCAAACTGGAGGTTATAGACTTTTTGTTAAAAACAGAATAGGTAGGCGAGGAGGAGGTGTTATGTTGTATATCAAAGATAATATTGCGAACGCTATAGAATTAAAGCACAGAATTCCAGAACCGATAGATTCGACTACAGCAGAACTTAAACTGAAAGATTTCAAACTTCATGTTGCCGTTATATATAGGACCCCTAATCAAACAGCTGATACGGACAAAGCGTTATATCGTGAACTAAAGAGAGCAGGCCTTAATCATGCGTGACTTTAATTGCGCTAACGTGAACTGCGATACAATGCAGGGAGACGTGGAAGGTAATCGTTTAGTTAAATTTCTCGAGGATAGCTTTCTTATTCAAAAGGTTGGGAACCTACGAGGTTGGACAGTATTTTAGGTTTAGTAATAACTACGGATGATAGGCTTATCACTGATCTTCAAGTAATAGAAACTTAAGCAACAGCAATCACAATATGGTAGAGTTTGTCCTCTCACTAAATCACTCGAAACCAGCTAACTCGACTAAAATTCCTAATTTCCAGCACGCAGACTTTTGTAAATTTAGAAATAAATTGTCACACGTCAATTGGAAAGAGATAATGGGGACCTCCAACGCAAAAATGTGGGAATCGTGTGAAACAGTATTTAGGACAATAAATGAGGAATGTGTACCGTACAAGATTAAGCGTGCGAAAGTAAATAACAAGCCCTTGTGGTTTATTTCTAGAGTAGGGGATATTATAAAGTGTAGAGGTAGGGCTTATAGGCTACATAAGTGCGATAAAGACAATTTGTGGTTACGAAACAACTACATGTCTATTAGGCTTGAAGCCAAAAGCGAAATAAAAAAGTCCATATCCATAGCTCGTGACGGCAAAGAAAACCCGAAGCGATTCTTTCAATATGTTAATAATAGAAACCCAGTAAAGAGTAAGCTAGTTTCTGAAAAGAAGCAAATGGCTACTCTGCTAAAAGAATTTTTTACGTCAGTTTTTACAGTAGAAGATGTAACGAATATCCCAACATTCATAGACAAAATACCTTTCGATAATGGTAATACTTTAGATTATATTGTGGTGAATGAAAGGGAGGTGCTGCACTATATTTGTAAAA